>CANIUD010000860.1:0-52500 GCA_947470075.1 Closterium sp. Yama58-4 | reverse complement strand
AACCACCGCAACCTGGTGAAGCTGCTGGGCTTCTGTGACGACCAGGGCGAGCAGGTGAGAGGGCGGGCTGAAGGGGCAGGTTGAAAGGACGGGTTATATTAGGAAGGTTGAAATCGCGAGTTGAGTGGGTTGAAGGGGGGTTCAAGGAGCGGGTAGAAGGGGGGGGCTGAGATGGCAGGTTGTTAGGGGCGGGTTGAAGGGGCGTGCTGAGAGGGCAGATTGAAGGAGCAGTGGGGGAAGAAGCAAGGGGCGATCAGAGGCTACAAGCATGCGGAGAGCAATGTATGCAGCAACCTGGTGAGCAATGTATGTGTGGCTGCTGGGCTTGTGTGAGGCCCAGGGCGAGCAGGTGGGCAGTGGGGTCGACCAGTGAGGGGCAGGTAGGTTGTCTGGGAGAGCAGCATTGCTATTCAAAGAGGCTGTTGGTTCGTATGCTAGTCAGTCGCTCCCTCCCTCCATTCATTCATTCATTCATTCATTCATTCATTCATTCATTCATTCATTCATTCATTCATTCATTCATTCATTCATTCATTCATTCATTCATTCATTCATTCATTCATTCATTCATTCATTCATTCATTCATTCATTCATTCATTCATTCATTCATTCATTCATTCATTCATTCATTCATTCATTCATTCATTCATTCCCAGATCCCCGTGTACCACTGTACGAGTTTGTTGCTTGCTCACTTGATCTTCACTCACAGATGGAGAGCAGCGCTCTGTGATTGGCCAAGAAAAAAAGTGCCCCTCCCAAAAAAGAAAAGAAAATAAATTAAAAATAATCAGGCCTAAAGAAATCCCTGTGTACGGACGGCAACAGTACGAGTTTGTTCTTGATGTGATGACTCGAGAGCGCTCTTCTTCTTCCTTTGCTCTGCTCTGCTCCTTCTCTTCATCGGTGCTTGTTGCAGATCCTGGTTTATGAGTTTGTGCCCAATGGGAACTTGCGGCAACACCTACGCCCATCCAAAGGTGAGCCCCGTTGCTGCTCTGCTGCTTCCACCTCACGGAAGATAAAGGATTTCGCCCTTGCACTTCCGCCCTCTGTCCCCGATGCCCCATGCCCCACGTTCTCCCGTCACCTTTACCCATTTCCTCCCCGAGAAACCCACCTTTTGCAATTCACAGCCCTCCTCCCAGCGGCACTAGAGCACCCCGACGCTCACAAGCTGTGGCTGACCATCCTTGTTCCCAGCTTCCCATGATCTTCCCATCGCCTCCCCATGTCCCTGTGCCCCGTATACCCCACCTCCCTTGCCTTGGCGCCCCACCAACGGCTCTAGAGCACCCAGACGCGCACAAGCTGTGGCTGATTCCCATGCAGTGAGTGCTCGTGGCGGTGGGGGGGGCCGAGGGCCTGTGCTACCTGCACATGTTCACCCCTCCGCCCCCCGTTGCCCGCTTGCACGATCTCTCATTATATCCGCAGCATCTCCCCCTCTCCCCTCCTTGCTTCCCCATTCACTGCGCCTCCCATCCCACCAGCGGCTCTAGAGCACCCCGACGCACACAAGCTAGGGCTCACCTTCCTGCAGCGAGTGGACGTGGCAGTGGGGGCAGCGGAGGGGCTGCGCTACCTTCACAACTTCACCTCTAAGCACCCCTTTTAACCCCTTGGCTCCCATCTCCCATCTCCCCAGCGGCTCTAGAGCACCCCGACGCACACAAGCTAGGGCTCACCTTCCTGCAGCGAGTGGATGTGGCGGTGGGGGCAGCGGAGGGGCTGCGGTACCTGCACAACTTCACCACGCCCTCCGTGGTGCACCGCGATGTGAAGAGCGAAAACATCCTGCTCGATGAGAACATGCAGGTGAGCGAGCTGCTCTTGCCTCCCTCCTTCTCGAGAACATGGTGGACAGGGCAAGTGCCGGCAAGGTTTAAAAAAAGGTGGTAACACCTATTTGCTCGTCTCCCTTTCTGACGTATGCCCCTCTCTTACCACATCCCTGCATTCGCCCCCATCAGCCCAAGGTGGCGGATTTTGGGTTTTTTCAAGAACATGGTGGATTGGGCGAGTGGCGGCAGGGAGGTGCCTCCCTTGTCACTGAAGCCCATCTGTTTGTCTCCCATGCTCCCCTATGTGCCGCTGCTGTATGCCCTATGCTGCATGCCTGCCTCTATCCTTGTTGATCTACTCCCACCATATCAGCCCAAGGTGGCGGATTTCGGATTCTTCAAGAACATGGTGGGCGGGGCGAGTGGCGACAGGGAGGGTGTGTGGTGTGGGTCAGTGAAGCATGCTCGCTCATCTTCCCACTTCTACTGCTGCTTGTGCTTTCCCTCCCTGTCAGCCCAAGGTGGCAGATTTTGGGTTCTTCAAGAACATGGTGGGCGGGTCGAGTGGCGGCAAGAAAGGACCTCCCTTGTCACCAAAGCCAATCTGTTTGTCTCCCTTGCTGCTCTATGCCCTACGCTGCCATTCCTTGTTGCCCCCGTTCCACCCTATCAGCCCAAGGTGGCGGATTTCGGGTTTTTCAAGAACATGGTGGACGGAGCGAGTGGCGGCAAGGGCGCATCTGAGGCAGTGAGCACGCGAGTGCTGGGCACGCCGGGCTATGTGGACCCTGAATACTACTACACGTGCAAGGTCACCACCAAATGCGATGTCTATAGGTGAGTCGCCTCACCTTGGTATGTGTTGGCAGTAGGGTTGAGTCAAAGGCGAATGCTGGCTGCTGGGGCACTCAGGTGGAGTGCTGGGCAAGCCGGGCTATGTGGACCCTGAATACTACTACACGTGCAAGGTCACCACCAAGTGCGATGTCTATAGGTGAGTCGCCTCACCTTGGTATGTGTTGGCAGTAGGGTTGAGTCAAAGGCGAATGCTGGCTGCTGGGGCACTCAGGTGGAGTGCTGGCAAGCCGGGCTATGTGGACCCTGAATACTACTACACGTGCAAGGTCACCACCAAATGCGATGTCTATAGGTGAGTCGCCTCACCTTGGTATGTGTTGGCAGTAGGGTTGAGTCAAAGGCGAATGCTGGCTGCTGGGGCACTCAGGTGGAGTGCTGGGCAAG
This sequence comes from Closterium sp. Yama58-4, assembly GCA_947470075.1. Taxonomy (NCBI): domain Eukaryota; kingdom Viridiplantae; phylum Streptophyta; class Zygnematophyceae; order Desmidiales; family Closteriaceae; genus Closterium; species Closterium sp. Yama58-4. Next base: position 49,473 of record CANIUD010000860.1, on the reverse strand, counting down.
CCGGGCTATGTGGACCCTGAATACTACTACACGTGCAAGGTCACCACCAAGTGCGATGTCTATAGGTGAGTCGCCTCACCTTGGTATGTGTTGGCAGTAGGGTTGAGTCAAAGGCGAATGCTGGCTGCTGGGGCACTCAGGTGGAGTGCTGGGCAAGCCGGGCTATGTGGACCCTGAATACTACTACACGTGCAAGGTCACCACCAAATGCGATGTCTACAGGTGCGTGCCTCACTCGACGAACCTTTGCTGTTGGCACACTCGGGTGTGGAGTGCTGGGCATGCTGGGCGGTCTATGTGGATTCCGAGTGCTGCTACACGTGCAAGGTCACCACCAAGTGTGACGTGTGCAGGTGGGTGGGTGCTGCTGCATGCTTCGTAGTGACGCTCATGCTCAATTCATGGAACACTCGTGTGCACCATGTGATGCGTTCAGCTGGCTCGTCTTGTCTCTGTGTCCTCATTCTCCTCAACCCTTCCCTACCTCCGCGTTCTTCCCTTTACTTCTTTTCGCTCCTGTGCAGCTTCGGAGTGGTGTTGTGGGAGCTGATCACGGGCAAGTCGGCCATTTCAGAAGTAACTGACCCCGAGTCAGCCCCACCTCTCTGAACACCTCTCTATCTACCTCTACTCCCTGCTTCTCTCCTCAGTTTTGGTGTGGTGCTGTTGGAGCTGATCACGGGTAAATCACCCATTCTAGAGGTGGAAGACCCAGGCAGACTTTAGCCTGCTCCACCCCTCTCTACCTCCCAGTATTCCGCTGCAGCTTCGGCGTGGTGCTGTGGGAGCTGATCACAGGCAAGTCGCCCATCCTAGAGGTGGACGACCCCGAGTCAGGCCCAGGGGCATGCCTTTGAGATGTCTCAACAATATTCTTGCCCTTCTCCCCTCCCATGTTGACCTGCTTGGCAGTTTCGGTGTGGTGCTGTGGGAGCTGATCACAGGCAAGTCGCCCATCCTAGAGGTGGACGACCCCGAGTCAGGCCCAGGGGCATGCCTTTGAGATGTCTCAACAATATTCTTGCCCTTCTCCCCTCCCATGTTGACCTGCTTGGCAGTTTCGGCGTGGTGCTGTGGGAGCTGATCACGGGCAAGTCGCCCAGCCCATTCTAGAGGTGAAGGACCCCGAGTCAGGCTCGAGCCTGCTTCACCCATCTCAACACCTCTCTCCTCCCCCGTATTCCTGTGTAGTTTCGGTGTGGTGCTGTGGGAGCTGATCACGGGCAAATCGCCCATTCTAGAGGTGAGGGCCCCGAGTCAGACAGGCTTGAGCCTTGTTCACCCCTTTTAACACCTCTCTACCTCCCCGTATTCATCTGCAGCTTTGGAGTGGTGCTATGGGAGCTGATCACAGGTAATCGCCCATTCTAGAGGTGGAGGACCCACAGTCGAGGCCACCTCTCTGAACACCTCTTCACATCCCTGTATTCCTCTTTCCCTTATCGCCAGCTTCGGCGTGGTGCTGTGGGAGCTGATAACGAGTAAATGGCCCATTCTAGAGGTGGAGGACTCTGGCAGGTTCCACCCGTCTCAACCCCTCTCTACCTCCCCGTATTCCTCTGCAGCTTTGGAGTGGTGCTGTGGGAGCTGATCACGGGCAAGTCGCCCATTCTCGAGGTGGAGGACCCCGAGTCAGGCCCGGGGGATGGGCCCTGCTTCATGCAGCTGCCCATTTGGGTGAGTGCGGTGTGGTTAAGTGGGGAGGGGTGGGGTTGCATGGGATGGGATGGGCCCTGCTTCATGCAGCTGCCCATATGTGGAATGGGGTGGGATGCGATGGGATGGGGTGGGACGGGACGGGACGGGATGGGATGGGATGGGATGGGACGGGACGGGACGGGACGGGACGGGATGGGATGGGATGGGATGGGATGGGATGGGATGGGATGGAACGGGATGGGATGGGATGGAGTGGGGTGGGAGGAGATTCAATGGGATGGTCGATGTTTGATTGGGGATGAGGTAGCTTTACTATGGACCCGGCACTGAAGGGCGACTGCATCCCTCCCCTGATCCCTTTCAGTTCTCCTCATCCGCCTTCCCCCCCTTTCCCCCAAGGCTATCATGTACCTCAAAAAGGGCAATCTAGAGGAGATAGTGGACCCGGCATTCAAGGCCGACTATGACAAGGAGGCGATTAAAGCCATGGCGGATATAGCTGACAATAGAGACAAGGCACACCAACTGTACATCCCTTCCCTTCTCCCCTCCTGCTCTCCCCTTCCCTTCTCCCTTCCCCGCTCCATTCCCTGTCCCTGGTCCCCAATCCCTTCCCCCTGCCCCCCCTCCTCCACTTTCCCCCCCACCAGGCAATCATGTACCTCAAAAAAGGAAATCTAGAAGAAACAGTGGATCCAGCATTCAAGGGGGACTATGACAAGGAGGCGATTAAAGCCATGGCGGAGATAGCCGACAAGTGCACTAGAGACAAGGCGCGGCACCGACCCGAGATGACCGACGCTCTATATTCCTTCCCTCCCCCTTTCCTTCTCTCCCCTTCCCTTGTCTCCTCCGTGCTCCCTTCCCCTGTCCCTTGTCGTCAATCCCTTCCCCCTGTCCCTGCGCCGCTTCCCAGGCGATCATGTATCTGAAGAAGGGCAACCTAGAAGAAATAGTGGATCCAGCATTTAAAGGCGATTATGACAAGGAGGCGATTAAAGCCATGGCGGAGATAGCCGACAAGTGCACTAGAGACAAGGCGCGCCACCGACCCGAGATGACTGACGCGCTGACGTGGCTGGTGGAGATCCAACGGCGCCTCAAGCGCGAGAGCGACCCCAGCTATGTATCTGAGCCGTCCACTCCCGTGGCTGGGAGCAGGGGCGCGGGCGGGGGAGGGGATGCGGTGTTAGAGCTGGCTGGAGTTGGGGGGGCGGATTCATTGGTGCTGCACTCGACCACGCACCAGCCACCCATCTCCACCAACTTTGAGGGGCGGTGACACGCAAGAGGGTGTGGGGGAGGGAGAGAAGTGGGTGGTGAATATTCAGCGTTGCCTCGAGTGGGAGAGTGAGCGACCCCAGCTATGTGTTTGAGCCGTCCACTCCCGTGGCAGGGATGGGAGGGGGCGGGGGAGGGGACGTGGTGCTAGAGTTGGCTGGGGTTGGGGGGGCTGATTCATTGGTGCTGCACTCGACCACGCACCAGCCGCCCATCTCCACCAACTTTGAGGGGCGGTGACACGCAAGAGGGTGTGGGGGAGGGGGGGAAGTAGCTAGTGCGAATTCAGTGTTGCCTCAAGCGCGAGAGCGACCCCAGCTATGTGTTTGAGCCGTCCACTCCCGTGGCAGGGATGGGAGGGGGCGGGGGAGGGGACGTGGTGCTGGAGTTGGCTGGGGTTGGGGGGGCTGATTCATTGGTGCTGCACTGGACCACGCACCAGCCGCCCATCTCCACCAACTGTGAGGGGCGGTGACGGAGGGATAAAGAGTGCAGAGGAAGAAGTAGGGCTGGGCTGGCAAAGAGAGGCATAAGAGATAAAACGCCATGCAAGCCTGGGGAAGGGTACAAGGGCGTGGGGTGGAGAGTGGTGAGATGGAGTGAGATGGCATGCAGGACTGGAGGTGGTGGTTGGAGGGGGAAGGATGCTGCCTTGTGTCTGGATAGTCAGCCTTGCCCATCCCTTTGCTTCTCTCTTGCTGCAGCACAGTGAGCCGATCGTTAAGGTGCTGCAATAATCGCCGCTCCCTGCACCCGCATGTAACTGCTACCTGTGCTGTGTGGTGCAGTGGGGTCATGTGCGGTGCTGGGCTTGGGTTGTCCTTGCCTCAGCCCTTCATAAAGTTAATACGGTAGTACTACCGGTAGGCAGGTGACTCTTAGGCGCTTCAAAGATGTGCTGGGCCTGGTTTGTCATGTCAGAAGCAGCGCCACCAAGGATTATACGATACGAAAAGGGAGCACTGTGATGGGATGAAGTCTGGCAAGGCAACACATGCTAGCTTGGTGATCGATCGCAGTGAGCTGGCTTGCAGCTGAGTGTGGTCCTGCCAGCTCAGCACCTTGCAGTGTGCGCTGCTTACGGTGCTGAAGTGCTCAGCTCAGCACCTTCTAACAGCTGAATCATTGTCACGCATTGTCACGCCGTGGAGTGTGGGATGGTGTGCGCCTGTTAGGATGAGTAAGGACCCGCACAGCTCACCTTCAAAAGAAAATCAATTGTTGTGTTGGGGTTTGGGCTGGGTGTAAGGGAAGAAGACATGACCTTGACATCAGTCGAGGCTGTCCCTATGCCTGGAATTTCACCCTGCTCTTTGGGTTTTGCACGGTATGTGTGTCTTATTAGTTGTACACACCATTGGGTGCAGCTGCTTTCCTGTACAGAATCCTTGACAAAGTTATGGAATGCAAATGTTTAATGTATGCTGTTTTATAGGTATACAGGTACAAATTGACGTTCTCTCGTGAAATCGAATTACTTTTTATCACGAACAAGATTCGCTTCCGAGACCTTCTGTTTCACGGATCGCGCGCCTTTCAAACCGTGGCGCTTTTCGTCCCAACAAACTAATAGTTGCCATTTTTCCTAGTAGGATGGCCTCTCAGTGCCAGCGACGCTCGCTGACTCCCTAATCGCTGAGTCCGTCGTAAGAGCGTCCGTCCACGCCGCGTGAGTGTCGAGCGACTATAGCGAGTATCGCGACTATAGCGAGTATCGCGACTATAGCGAGTATCGCGACTATAGCGAGTATCGCGACGTTCTGCAGCAGTATCACATGCACGAAGCCCCCCTTGATTGATATTTTTTTTTTTTTTTTACGATTCGGTGAAAACCGTCTGGCGATCCGCCAATCGCGAATGGCCACGTGGGAAGCGAGGGTCCGCTCTTGCGGCGAGCGGCTGTGTCAGCTGCCGGACACGCCATTCGAGGAAATCGAGGCCACGTCAGCACAGCTAAGGCGGCTGCTGGAGGAGGGATGCGCAAGTTCGTGGAAACCTCTGGCAGGAAAAGGAGAAGCGGGAGAATCCGGGGCTTCTGAGGGTCTCCTTGCCGCGAATGGCGCTGCGGACTCTGTTGAAAAAGACTCGAAAAGCGAATTCTGTTTGTCTCGAGAGCAGAGTCGGGAGCGCGCCGTGTGGCACGTGCGGAGCGATGCCTGGCACGGGGGGGGAGGGGAAGAGGAAGGGCGGGGAAGAGGGGAGGAGGATTATGGGCGATTGGGACCTGATGAAGGCTGTTCGGCGCGAGAGCGGAGTCGGGAGCGCGCCGTGTGGCACGTGCTGCAGCTGCTGCTGTCGCTGCTGTCAGGTCACAAGGTAAGGCGGGGATGAGAGGTGAGGAGGGGAGGTGGGTGGGGTGAGGGGAAGAGGTGGAGTGGAGTGACGAGGGGAGGTGGGGTGAGGAAAAAGGTAATCCAATCATGCGTGTCACCCTCTCATAGCATCACTTGTATTTCCTTGTCATGCGGAAACTCAAGTGCCTTCCTCACCTCCTTGCTCTTAGCATCCCAATCAGCCTATTGACATGCCCCATGCACCTCTCCCTCCTCCATCCATCCTTGTACCCCTCAGCAACATACCCTGTCATCGTGCCGCGTCCCTCTCCACCCCACCGCACCCTAACCAACCCATCCCACCCCATCTCTGTTATCACTTCCCATTGAACCCGCTCCCCTTGTCATTTACCCCCTTTCATCACACACCCATCGCCAACCGACACTCCGTTGCTCGCCTCCCTCACACACTCCCCCTCCTCTTCTCCCGTTCTTCCCAACCCATCCCCTTTCCAACCTACCCCACTCTCCTCTTTTCGTGACGACCCTTTAGTTCCTCCTCCAATCCACACCCCTCTTTCGTCCATCAGCCATCTCTCCCACTCTGCCGCACCTCATGGGGCATCTATGCCGCCCACCATGCCGCCCACCATGTCACACCTCGCCATAGTCACACCCTGATTGCCCCCTCCTCTTCATCCCCACCTCCTTCCTCTCCTCCTCCCCCTGCCAGGCGTCTCTCCTCATTGACAGGGCCTCGTGGGATATCCTCCGCTTCCTCTCCTCGCCTCTCCCTTCCTCCCCTTCCTCCTCCTCCTCCCCTCCCTCCTCCCCTCCCTCCTCCCCTCCTTCCTCGCCCTCGTCCCCACCATCCCACATACCACCCGCACCAGCAGACGCCTCCCCCCGCTGCTGCGCACTAGCATGCCAGGCAGTGAGGGAGGTGGCATCTGGGGCGGGTGACACCCGCGAGGTGCATGCTGCTCTAGTTGAGGGGCTGTCTGGGGCTGTCAGGCGGGCGGCGCAGGGGGGGTTGGAGGAGAGGGGAGAGGGGGAGGGAGGGGGGGTGGAGGGGGAGGATGGGGGAGGAGAGGGAGGAGAGATTTGGAGTGGCTGTGTGGCGCCGTTTGGCACTCAGCTGGCGCTGCTGACCGGGCTGCACACCAGTGAGTGCTGCGCATTGCGATGAGATGAGATGAGATGAGATCAGATCAGATCAGATTAGATCACATTAGGTGCTGCAGGGTGTGTTCAGGTTGGCTGTTCCTGGGAACTTTCAAAAGCACTCTAGCTCGCCCCGCTGACCGGGCTACACACCAGTTCCGGACATGCCTTGCACAGGATCAAATCATTTGCTGCACGCTGAATTTGTAAGAGTTGTTCTGAGAGTCCTCTTAGTACCATCGAGCACTCACCTCTGCCTTTTGCGTGTGAGTGCCTTGTGGCGTGTGCAGTCAGTCAGGTGCAGTCAGGTGCAGTCAGGTGCAGTGCTTTTGAGAATTCGCACAATTGATGTACTGCAGGCAACGGCAGTCAGCCAGGCGTAGCGCTCGGTCAATTAAAGTGCCGGCATGAGTTCAGTCACTTCACTGTACTTGATTGCCCTCCCCTTTCCACCCGTTTTTCTATCTAACTATTATCATTCTCACTTTTTTTGTGTTTCTTCTTTCATTTCTTCAGCCCTGCCTCGCCTCCATCACTCTTCTCTTTTCACATCTCGTTCCTTCCTCCACACCTGCAACCCCTCTTAAACCCCCACCAAACCCCTTCCTCCCCTCTCGCTCCCTCCCTGTCCTCCCAGCTCTCCCGCGCGTCCCCCGCCAGCGCCATCGATTCTTCGTTGACTTGACGCCGCTCCTCCTGCACCTCTTCGCTTTTCCTGAAGCACACTGGTCTCTCTCCACCCCACCCCACTTTCCATCATTCTTCCCCCCTACTGTTCTCTCCTCTCCCCCCCTCCCCCAGCTCTCCCCCGCATCCCTCGCCAGCGCCATTGCTTCTTCATTGACTTGGCGCCGCTCCTCCTGCACTTCTTCGCCCTCCCTGAATTATTCTACCCTCCCTCCACCCCCTCCACCCTTTCCACTTTCCCCTAACCCCCCCTCCCCCCCAGCTCTGCCCCGCATCCCTCGCCAGCGTCATCGCTTCTTCATTGACTTGGCGCCGCTCCTCCTGCACCTCGTCCAGCGCGCCTCTCACTGTGCTGTGCTGCCAACACTACCACCACTGCCCCACACGCTCTCCTCCCGTGCCCCCTGCACCTCCGCTTCTCAAGCTTCCGTCTCCACTCCACTCCCCTCGCTCTCCCCTCTTTCTGCTGAGGTCTTCCTTCCCCCCCCTCCTCCCAGCCCCTTCGCACCACCACCACCGCACCCCACCCCTTCCATCACACCACCTGGGCAATCCACTCCAACTGTCACACCGCCTGCTCCCTCCATCCCTCCCTTCCCTCACGGCACTCGCTCCATGATCCCCCCATCACCGCACATCACCGCTGCCATCCCACCTCCCAACCCCACCACACCTGCTCCCACCCCTTTCGTATCTGCTCCCACACCACCCGGTCCTGCCCTCACCAGCACTCCCCCCTTCCCTCCCGGCACTCGCTCTATCATCCCGGACCTCCTTCAAACTCCCAGCAGCAGCACAGAGGCAGCATGGCTGGTGTGCCATCGCTGCATGCACCTCGTTCTCCCTGCAGTCACGCGCGCTATAGTCCCACCCATTACAACAACTGCCGCTACGACTGCACGCACTGACGTATCCTCTCACCCGCAAGTCTCCCCCCAGCTACTGCTGGCGGCCCAGACAGCCACGCTGCTGCTGCTCCTCTCCCTCTCCCGCTGCTCCGCCTTCCTCCTCTCCATCCTCTCCTCCCATCCCCACTCCACCTCCACCACCCTCCCTTCGAAACTCTTGCCCCCTTTACCTGCCTCGGACCCAGCCTCCTCTCCCGCACCCTCCCCCACGCCTTCCCCTGCACCCTCCTCCACACCCCTTCCCCCCCTCATCTCCCCTGTGGTCAGTGCCCTGTCTGCTCTCCACTGCCGCCTTGGCTCCCTGTGGCCACTTAACCCGCACCTTGGGGAGAGAGCAACAGCAGACGCACCTATTAGCGTGGGCGCAGGCACAGACGTGCGCATAGGCAAAGGCACACGCACAGGCATTAGCAGCAGCAGCAGCAGAGTAGGTGTGAGCGGTGGTGCAGACAGCACAGCAGCTGGGGCTGACAGTACCACGGCATTCTCTCTCCTCCCCTCAGTGGACCTTCTCTCTCTCACTGTGTGCCCGTCCTCTTGCCACCTTCACGACAACACAGTTGCTTCTGCGCCTGTGCCTGCGTCTGCTGCTGCTGATGCTCCTGCAGCAGCCCGTACGGACGAAGCTTTGGCCGGCAATGCTTGGCTGGGAGCGGTGAAGGCTCTTCTGAGGCCAGATGATAGTGAAGAGGAGGAAGAGGAGGAGGAGGAAGAGGAGGAGGAGGAAGAGGAGGAGGAGGGAGAGGGTGGTAGAGCAAGCAGGGAGGAGAAGAAGAGGAGAGAGGCGGAGAGGTTGAAGAGAGAAGCAGAGTGGTTGGGTGCGGTGCAAGGGGAGGTGGAAGGGGGAGTGGCGGTGCTGCTGCTATGGGTGCTTCTCCAATCTGCAAAGCCTCACCAGCACCACCAGCAGCACCAGCAGCAGCAGCATCAGCAGCAGCAGCACCATCAGCACCCTCTCAGTCGACCGCGCCACTCTCATCACACTGCTCCGCTTTGCTCCTTGCCTCCTTGCTGCTGGTTTCCCAGCTAGCGCTGATGGTGGTGGTGGGAGAACATTAGGAGTGGGAGACGTTGTGTTGAGGAGAGTTGCCGGCATACGATTGGTTCATGCTGCTCTGGATGCTTACACCTCCTCATGCCCTCCCTCACACTCTCCCTCTTCTCACTCTCACTCTCACTCACAATCTCAACCACACTCGCTTACAAACAAACTCTCATTCGCTGACAGTAACGACTCCACTGCTGTAGAAACAGTGACACGTGTCGTGTCGTCATTGGCCGCCGCGATGATGTCAGCGGTCGGCTCGTCAGCGCTGCGCCGGGCAGCACACCGTGCCATGCTGGCCGTGCTGCGGGCTGCGACGACAGATGGGGAGAGGTTGGAGTGCGTGAAGAGGCTGATTGTGGAGTACAGAGAGGAAAGCATGCTGGTGAGTGCGGCACACCGTGCCATGCTGGCCGTGCTGCGGGCGACGACAACAGATGGGGAGAGGCTTGACTGCGTGAAAGAACTTATTGTGGAATACAGAGAAGAAAGCATGCTTGTGAGTGCTGTGCAGTGTGGTCAACGTGCATTATGTGTGGTCAACGTGCATTATGTGTGGTCAACGTGCATTATGTGTGGTCAACGTGCAGCGTGCATTATGTGTGGGATGCTCGGTCCTGCCATGATCCCAAGGGGTGTCAGATACCTCGCATTCACGCATGACATTGCACCCCATGCCTTTTTTTTCCTGTTCTGAAATACATTCTGCAGCCTGTTGCCCTTCCACATCCTCTCACCCTCCCCTCCCTACACTTCACCATCCCCCCTCGCCTTCCTTTTCTCACTTCTCATCTCCTCAATTTCCTTTCCCCTTCCATTCTCTCCCCCACCTCCCATCCCCTCCTCCCCCACCCACCCACCCCGCAGGCCGCTCTGCTCGTGTCATTTGCCAAGGACGAGGTGGACCGAGCAAACTGTCGAGTCAACTGAAAGCTACTTCACCAATAACCCCCTCCCACCCTCCCACCCACCCACTACCTGCCCCCACCAGGTGGCTCTCCTCGTGTCATTTGCCAAGGACGAAGTGGACCGAGCATGGCCTCGCTTGTTGCACCTTGCACCATCCACGTCAGCACCACCATCCACATCAGCACAACCATCCACGTCAGCTCCACCATCCACGTCAGCTCCAGCTTCACCGCCATCAGAATCACCCGCAAGCACTCCTCCCCACCACCCCCTCTCTCCTCCCCCTCTCCCCGCCTTCGCCTCTCCAGCCATCCTCTCCCTACTAGACCTCATCCTTGACCCCTCTGCCTCCGCCCTCCACACCGCCATCGCTACCCATGCCCACTCCGCAGCTGCTTCAAAGCAATCTTCTGCTGCTCCCATATCACCACTCTCGCTCTCTTCGTCTCCCGCGCCGCCCCTCGCCTTCCGCCTGCCGGATCACGCAGACGCCCTCATTGCAGCGCTCAACCTGCTGCGCTTCCTGCTCCTCAGAGAGCAGCAAGCTGAGAGGGCAGGGGGCTGCCCCAGAGAGCAGCAAGCTGAGAGGGCAGGGGGCTGCCCCAGAGAGCAGCAAGCTGAGAGGGCGGGGGGCTGCCTCAGAGAGCAGCAAGTTGCCCCCACCTCCACTGCCTCCCCTGTGAGTCACATGCCTCCCATGGCATCCACAGAGCAGCAACCATCTACCGCACTACACTCCCCCACATCCCTCCGCACCAAGCCCTGCCTGCTTCGCGCGCGCAACTGCTGGCTGCTGCCTCTGCGCTCCGCCGCCCTCGCCGCCCGGGCCTCCCTCGAATCCAGGAGACCACGGGTGGGTGGTGGCAGGGAAGGGATGGGATGTGGGCATGGGGATGGCGAAGGGGAGAGTGGGGAGGAGGAGGATGTGGAGGATGGGGAGGAGGAGGAGGGTCAGATGGATCACCAGGCATGGATGCAGGAGTGGATGGGAGTGGAGACGCTGCTGTCACTTGTAGCTAGATGCCTGGAGCTGGTGGAGGCAGACCAAGGCTTGTAGAGGGGTGTAGAGGCTTCAGGGTACTGAAGTGCGGATGGGAGTGGATGGGAGTGGATGGGAGTGGAGAGGAGACAGTGCCGTCGCTGGTGGCCAGATGCTAGGAGCTTGTGGAGGCAGACGGAGGCATGTAGGGGGATGTGTAGCAGCCAAAGGGAGTGGATGGGAGTGGATGGGAGTGGATGGGAGTGGATGGGAGTGGATGGGAGTGGATGGGAGTGGAGTGGCGACGATGCTGCTGCTGGTGGCCAGATGCCTGGAGCTAGTAGAGGCAGATGGAGGCGTGTAGGTGGGATGTCTCGGCAGTAGCCACATGACACAAGGCTCACGTTGAGGCATTTCAATGCAGCCGTTGGGGGGACGGATGGATGGGAGTGGAGATTGGTGCTGTCGGTGGTGGCTCGATGCGTGGAGCTGTTGGAGGCAGATAGAGGCGTAGTCTCTGGGCGTGCTCAGGGTACTGGAGTGTGGATGGGAGCAGATGGGAGCGCATGGGAGCGGATGGGAGCGGATGGGAGCGCATGGGAGCGCATGGGAGCGGATGGGAGCGGATGGGAGCGGATGGGAGCGGATGGGAGCGGATGGGAGCGGATGGGAGCGGATGGGAGCGGATGGGAGCGGATGGGAGCGGATGGGAGCGGATGGGAGCGGATGGGAGCAGATGGGAGCGGATGGGTGCAGAGTGGAGTCGCTGCTGTCACTGGTGGCCAGATCCCTGCAGCTCTTAGAGGCGGATGGAGGGGCATAGGGGGGAGGTGTAGCCAGAAGCTAGTAGCCAGAAGCCATGTAGCATAAGGCGTGCTGTTGAGGTATCTGGAAGTGAACACTGATTGAATTTTGTTTCTTCTCCCGTCACTATAAAAATGTTTTACGTGTTCGCTCTTCCATATCCATGCACATGTTTCGAATTGCCGAAATTTTGCAATTCTGTCATTTCTAGCAATGTCTCCGTCAGGGGGGCGTTCAGTCGAAATCATAGGCATTTATCATTATCATGCATACATGTGTCGTCATATTATAATAAGATCCCTCGTTGAAGTGAATTCCGTCCGAAAGATGGCTGGCTGGCTGGATGGGTATTTTAGCGCATCGGGAATGTGCCGCGCTATAACGTACCCACGTCTCCGAACGCGGTTCGATTTCGCATTTCAGTTCGTTTCAAGCACACCTCCAACCCATTCCCACCACCCTTAACCACCTAAAACCTCTCATCTCCCTCGCACGGTAGGCCTCATCGCCGCGTCCTCCTCACTTCACGCTTCCTAGGTTACTACCTCAAAGCTCTCCGCTACTCATGAGGCTCTAGTGATTTTCGCCCAGCTCAACACACCGACCAACATCGTAGCACGCTTACGCTGTCACCGACCAGCCAAACTAAATTCACCTTACCTCTATCTCGTGTTACTCACAGCTCTGCTGCGCAATGTTCCTACAAAAGCCAAGCGCCCGATCGCTATTCAAATAGCCAAAGCTTCCACCCGTTCCCCCCACCCTTAACCAAAGGTAGATCTACCAAGCCCGCACCTCCTTGTGATCGCCCAGCAGCCGCCGTAGCGATGAGGCGCTCCAAGGTCCTCTTGGTCCTACTCGCCCTCTCCCTCGTCGTATCCCTCGCGCTGACGCAGCCGTGCCGCGCGAATGAGATTGATGCCGTGGAAGACGATGACGCCGACGACTTGTCAAATGACGTCAGCGTGGATTCCGCCACGTCGGCTCCTGGTAAGTTGGAGAGCCCCGATAAGTCCAATCAGAAGCTCCCCACGGTCGTTTGATACGAGCTGGTTTCTGAGAATCCAAAAAAAAACAAGTCAAATCAGAAGCTCCCCACGGTCATTCTTCTCCTTTCCGCCTTGCCCCGCTAGTAAGGCGTTACCTGTCGTCATTTTCCTGCTAATCACGGTTTCCTGCTTTCCCGACGACAGGTCTCCTGAGCAAGCTTTTCGGTGAGAGCAGGAGGTTCCTTTTCTCGCACCGCATTCTGTCGTGCAAGTCGGATTGCGAGAAGAAGAATAAGAAGTGCAACACGGACTACAGCAAGTGCAAGCGCGAGAACAAGGACGACGAGCACGACCACCACAAGTGCACGCACAAGTATAAGCGGTGCAAGAACAAGGCCAAGAAGTGCCGCTCCAAGTGCGACTAAGTCAGCAAGAGGACATTAGGAATGATTTTTGTCAGTTTGTGTCACATAATCTGGAAATAAGCAACTTGGGTGTGCTGACCTGGAATTGTTACATAAAAATACCCACTTATGGACTTAAAATTTCAGTTAACGAGTCAAAGTGGGTGAATCATGGTTAAAGCTGACCTACATGAGGCTTCCTTTGGGTGTTCCAGTACCGTACGTGCTCCCTTGCTTTTTGAAACACCTCTCATCTAAACTGTTTTGCAGCTTCTGTTTTGGCATCAACGCCAGTGAGAGGGGGGGAGCATATCAACCATTGAACGCCCATTCAACTACCGCCTCTGTTCCTTACCGCAATCCCGTACTGCCAAGGCCGCAATATACGGGATCCCGTACTCGTCCGCCATTTCTGGTCAGCTCACAGTCATCACAAAGAGGCTGAAGAGAAGACCAAGCAGATGGTGCATGCCATGGTAACTAACTACTGTACTACGGTACTGGTGCCTACTTGTATATTTTCAATCCATACACCTGGTTGATACTCCCATCACTGTCAATCACATGCCCACACTCCTGCACATCCAGCCTCTGCAGAGCCTTCAGCTCACTCAACTCCCGTGGCAGCGTCTGCAGCTTCGCGCATCCTGTCAAGCAGAGGGATTTGAGCCGCGTAAGCCGCGCAAAGTCGGGACACAGGGAGCGGATGGAGCTGTGCGGAATCGCCAACTCGTTCAGGCAGGTAAGGCGCGTGAGAGAGGCAGGCAGCTTCTCTAATTTCTCGCAGAGAATGAGGTGCAGCTTTCGCAGCCTGGACAATGCACCGATGCCATCCGGGAGAGAGGCCAGTTGGGACGCATAGTCTACCTCCAAGCTCGTGAGATTCTCAATAGCGGTGACACTCGCTGGCAGCTCCCTCAACTCCCCACATCCCAGCTTCAGCTTCCGCAGCTGCGGCAATGCCGTCCCCATATCGGGCGGCAGCCTTTGGACGTTTCCCGCGCTCTGAACAATCAGGGTGCGCAGCCGAGACAGAAACGTCAGAGCGAAGGGAAGCTCCTCGGCATCGTCTGCCAACGAGAGCCTTAAATGCTCCAGATGAGACATGCTGCGGCTCACAGTGCTCCCGCATGCCACAGACACCCTGTCCAGGCAAAGTGTTCGAAGCCCCGTCAGCCTGGAGAGATCAGGTAGAGCCATGGCATGACTTTAGCTTCCCCAGCTGAGCGTTTCAAGCGAAGCCGGCAGTACCTGAGGAGGATGCTTCAGCGCGTCACACGAGGTCACCGCAAGCCGCTTGAGCCTTGTAAGGCCGTCCAGCCTTGTGGGCACTGAGGCGAGCTCTCTGCATTCAGAGATTGTGAGAGTCTCGAGGCCAGTCATGCGCGACACCGACGCCGGAAGGGCCGTGAGATGCGAGCAGAGGGAGACGTGCAGCTCCAGCAGGTTTCTCAGCTCTCCCACGCCCTCTGGGAGCGCTTCCACGTGGCACATTTCCAGCTCCAGCCTTGTCAGCGAGGAGATCTCAGTTAAAGAGGACGGGAGTTGGCGCTGCTGAAAGCTCTCTCTCAAAAGAAGCGTCTGGAGGTTACACTGCCGTCCTATGTCCGCTGGAAGCGCCACTCGCCCGAGGCAGAGGGTCCTGAGGGCTGTGAGGCAGCAGAAGCCTGCTGGCAGCTCGCAGATGGGCTCGCACCAGAGAAGAAAGAAGGTCTCCAAGGCGCTGAGCTGGCAGAGGGAGTCAGGGAGGCTTGACAGCGGCAGCTTTTCCAGAACCAGAGTTTTCAGGGCAGATAATCTCCCAACGTTTTCGGGCAGGCAGCGAAACTGGCGGCACTTGAAGATTGACAGGGACTCGAGGTGGTTCAGGGAAGTGAAACCCTCGGGAAGCTCCTGGAAGAGCTCGCACCCCCAAATGGTGAGCTCACGAAGACATGGCAGCACCTCTGCAATGTCGTGCGGGAGTCGCTCCAATTCCCGGCAACCTGAGATCTGCAGTTGTTCCAGGCTCGTGCACGGCCAACTCGGAAGCAACATCTCCGACGGTATCTGGCTGGTAACCAGCGATTTTATCAACGGTAACTCTGCGATGGTGAAGTCAGCCGAGCCTGCGTCGCCAGGAGAAAAGCAGGGCCGGACGGAGACGGAGAGGCTGGTAATGCTGGGAAGACGACGCACATTCGAGAGCTGCTCGAAAGTCAACTCCATGGCGGCGATATGGAGAGTGGTGAGCGAGCCGAGGCCCTCCAGATATGGAGATTCTAAGGCGGAGGGGGCTGTTAAGGCCAGGGTGTGAAGGCGCGTTAGCTGGAAGAAGGAAGGCGGTAGCTCCACGTCCCAATGGAGGCAGAGGAGTGAAAGCTGCTCGAGCTGAGAGCATTGCTGAAAGAAGCGATCCAGGCCGGCTTCGGTGATTGGATGCTGATGCTTCCACCCGGCGTAGTTCGGATCTTGTGTGATCCCGCTTCCTACGTGGAGAGTTGTCAGGTTGGGACACGACGATGCGAGGTGAGATAGGAAGTTGTCGTCTAGGGTTTCCACGCTGCCGTCGCACAGGTGGAGGTGGGTGAGGTTCGGGAAGCGAGCGACGGCGTGCGAGAGTTCTTGGAGGGAAACACCGCGGTTTCGTTCCACGAGGAGGGTGGAGACGTCTCGCGTAGCTAGAGCGCGCCAACGACGGCACACGGACGAGACGAGGGCGATCTTGGCAGCGCTTGGAACGGCGGAGGGAGTCGGAATTAAAGTCGTCTCTTCCTCGGGATTGGAATCTTCGTCGATTAGGATTGGCCTAAGGTACTGTGGCTTCGGCCACAATCGATGGTGAGACCATAACTCGTCACTGTCGGAAAGCTGAGATGTGTTCTCCTCGCAGTGCCATAGTATCCTAGCGAGGACGTCGTCCGGAAGATTATTGATATGTGTCGCCGACTGCATTTTCTTGGACGCGATTATGGTGGCAAGGATGGAAAGCAAATGAGATCCAGTGACTTTGAGGCCTAGACTGACTTCTAAGTTCAAACGAGACTACATACGAGAGTGACGAGACAGCACGAGGGAAAGCGCGGGAAAGCAGTGGAAGTCGACACTAGAGGCGTGAAACGCGGTGGAAGCGGTGGAAGTAGTGTTGTTCTAAACAGACTCAGAGGGGGTATTAATCCGAGTGACCAGAGAAAGGAGTGCGGCATGGATAACTCGAATTCATGGCGTGCCGTGTTGTGGAAGGTGATTCTGCGCAAGCAGATCACCGGCTCAACAGGAAGCAGAGTGGAGCTCGGGTGTGGTGTGGCGGGGAAGGGAAGCCTCTCCCCTGACGAGCTGGGGGGACGAGCGAGAGGTGGAGAGAGGAGATGAATCGAAGACTTGAACCGAGTCCTGCGGAATAGGGCAAATGGTGCGCAGAAGCAGAGTTGCTGCGGAGGTGCGTGCGAGGAGGACTTCTGTCTGGTGTTCGCTTTCGCGTGCACTGTACACGATGGGAACGGGGTTCTGTACAAAACATTTTCGCTGAATGGTAACGGAGTCGCATGCCAGGGAACACCGCTGTGGTGCAGGTCCGGGGTCCCACATGGTTCCAGAGTTTTTGGGAACTGCTTTCGCTAGCGCGAGAATTCATGACGAGGCAGCCATAGCACGGCGATGGTGTCTCTTGTCGAATTGAAACATGTTGCTACTTTGATGTTACCAAGTGTCTGCAAGTGATTCGTTACAGACGCTAGCCAGCCCGTTGTGCGAACTTTACCGAACAGAGCAACGTCAATTCCACTGTCCCACACCTTCCACTAGCATCTATGGCATTTCAAGAAGTATAGACTTGGGTCCATGTTCTAGGCCAGAACAAATTAGCGCACACTAGAAAAGCAGACTTGCGGCTCACGAGGCCAGTGCAGTTATTAACCCCTCTTGAAAACGTAGTTGTTAGCGAGAAACGAGTGTTTCAATGGATGCCGTTCGGTATCTTTCCCGTAGTACCCCGTCTCTCGCTTGCATCAACTCGCACATTTTGCATGCGAAGCTTCTTAGACGAGTATCGGAAGTAAGATTTCGAGCTCTATTCCCTTCTCTACGCTTTGCTTTCAACGACCTAGATAGCTTCATATCTCATTCCTCTGGATTTTCTGAATGCTTTTTCCCACTCCTTTCCGCCGTTTCTTAACGTGCTGAACACTGTTTATTCCGCAGCGCATCTCTCAGCTTCGCGCGTAACCAGTTTGCGCCTCAGATTTCAGCCCCGTTGTTGCCCTCCCTCACATGCTTTCCGCTTCGTTCCTCCATTTCTCCTTCCTGCTCCTGCCCTCATCTGTTTCCCCCACTCTACGGAAGCCTTTTCTTCTCGGATGTGACGTCGATGCTTGTCCGCGAGTCCCTCTTCTTGCAACTCCCGTCCTCCTCCTTCCCTCATCGCTCTTTCCCAATTCCCCCGCATCAACACTCCTCCCTTTTCATACCCGCGTGCGATGCTAACTCGGTCGTCAACTTGTCGCCAACATATGGTCATCGCAGAACCAGCAGGGAGGCTTTTGAGTCTCCTCAAAAGTCCCCGCGTGCGATACTAACTCGTCGCCAACATATGGCCATCGCAAAGCCAGCAGGGATGCTTTTGAGTCGTCTCAAAAGTCCCCCCGCGTGCGATGCTAACTCGTCGCCAACATACGGCCATCGCAAAGCCAGCAGGGAGGCGCAGGCTGGCGGAGAAAGTCGGGCGACTACTGTATTCCTCTCCTCCCCTCCTTCCCCACGCCCCTCCTTTCCTCCCCTCCTTCCCCACGCCCCTCCTTCCCCACGCCCCTCCTTTCCTCCCCTCCTTCCCCACGCCCCTCCTTTCCTCCCCTCCTTCCCCACGCCCCTCCTTTCCTCCCCTACTTACCCACGCCCCTCCTTTCCTCCCCTCCTTCCCCACGCCCCTCCTTTCCTCCCCTCCTTCCCCACGCCCCTCCTTTCCTCCCCTCCTTCCCCACGCCCCTCCTTTCCTCCCCTCCTTCCCCACGCCCCTCCTTTCCTCCCCTCCTCGCCGCAGCTGTCCCCCTCGCGCGTGCAAGTGCGATGCGCGGCCGCGGATTCGCCAAGCAGCCATGAGAGGGCGAGCAGGGAGGCGCAGGCAGCCAAGGAGGCCATGGAGATGCTGTGGCGCTCGCACAGCGGAGCCAATGCTGCTTGCCTCACATCCGCTCCTTCCTTCCGCCCTCCTTTCTTCCCCTCCTCGCCGCAGCTGTCCCTCTCGCGCGTCCAAGTGAGATGCTCAGCAGCGGGATCGTCGCACGGCCATGACAGGGCGAGCAGGGAGGCGCAGGCAGCCAAGGAGGCCATGGAGATGCTGTGGCGCTCGCACAGCGGGGTGAACACGCACAGCGGAGGCAGTGCTGCTGACGGGGTGAATCAAAACGGGGTGAACCACAGCGGAGGAGTGAGCCATGGCGGGATGCAGCAGCAGGCTCACGCGCAGCCGCTGTCCGTGCCTGCCGGGGGGTTTGAGTATGGGGAGGAAGAGGGGGAGGGTGGGGAGGGTGCAGGCGCAGGCGGGTTCACCCCGGAGAGCGTGCGGTCTCTGCTGGAGGCCCTTGAACTGGAGGCGGCGGAGGAGTCGAAACACGCCCTCAGGTGAGGGGCGCGCAAGCAGGGGCTGGGGTGAAGGTGCGGGCGCGGGCGGGTTTACCCCGGAGAGCGTGAGATCGCTGCTGGAGGCTCTTGAACTGGAAGCGGCGGAAGAGTTTAAACACGCGCTCAGGTAACAAGCACGCAAGCCCTCGGGTGAGCAGCATGCACGGGCTGAGGGTGGAGGCGCAGGCGAGTTCACTGCTGGAGGCTCTTGAGATGGAGGCGGCGGGCGCCTTAGAAGGCGCCTAAAATATGCTGTCGCTGCTGGAGGCTCTTGAGATGTCGCTGCTGGAGGTGCTAGAACTGGCGGCGGCGGAGTGGAGGAGTCGAACGAAACATGCCCTCAGGTGAGCAGAGCAGCACAACCTGAGGGGACAGGCGCTTCGCCTCTCCCCTCTCCAACTCCCCTTCCGGCTCGCCCCTTAGCATCATGGACGGCGTGCTGTGTGGGAGGACGAGCGCATTCATCTGTCCTATCCAGGCCCTCCCACCTCTCCCCCCCCCCCCATGGCAGCATCATAGACTGTGGGTGGTCAAGCGCAGCTAGCCACTCACTTCTCCTTCAATCTCGCCCCGCATGGCAGCATTGTGGACCGAGGGCTGGGGGTGGACAAGCGCAGTGCAGCTACCCTAACGGCCCTCCACCCCCCTCCCCCCCTTGCTCGCGCCCAGCATCGTGGATCGCGTGCTGTGGGTGGACAAGCGCGGTTAGCTACCCTACCCTTCCCCACCCCCAACCCCACTCCCCTCCCTCCCCTCCTGGCAGCATTGTGGATCGCGTGCTGTGGGTGGACAAGCGCGTGCGCGACTACATGACGCCCAACCCCATCTGCCTGCACCGCGACATGTCCCTGCGCGACGCCGCTCAGGTGAGAGTCGTGGGGGAGGTGGGGGAAGGGGGGCGCGGGGGAGGTGGGGGAGGCGGGGGAGGTGAGAGTGGGGGACGCGGATCAGTTAAGAGGCGACTACATGACGCCCAACCCCATCTGCCTGCACCAAGACATGTCGATCTGTGATGCCGCTCAGGTGAGAGAGAGGCGGGTGATACGGGGGAGATGAGTGAGGCGGGGGAGGTGAGAGTGAGAGGGCGGATCAGTTGGGTTGGGAGGCGGATCAGTTGGGAGGCGACTACATGACGCCCAACCCCATCTGCCTGCACCGCGACATGTCTCTCCGCGATGCCGCTCAGGTGAGAGAGGGAGAGGTGGGAGGGGCGGGTGAGGGGAGGAATACGTGGGTGAAGGAATAGAGAGATGGGTGAGGGGGGAGAGAATTGGGTGAGGGGAGAGAGAGACGGGTGATGGGAGAGAGAGAGACGGGTGATGGAAGAGAGAGACGGTGATGGGAGGAGTAAGGGACGGGTGATGGGAGTGAGAGGCGGTGATGGGAGAGAGAGAGGCGGGTGAGGGTTTTTCCTCCTTTAATCCCCTTTCCCTCCGTCCTATGCCTTCGCATACGAATCTTCCTCACTCTCTCTTCACGCCAATTTTCCTGCGCCATCACGAGTCGGGCGCCGGTGGTGGAGGCGGAGCATGGGAATGCCTAAGACAGAGGGAGGGAGTTCGAACATGCCTCCTCTCTCCCCTCCTCCCTTTTCTCCCATTTCTTCTCTCCTCCTCCTCACTCCATTCATCGCACGCAGAACTTCCTGCACCATCGCATCAGCGGGGCGCCAGTGGTGGAGGCAGAGGAGGAGGAGAATGGCACAGAGGGACATAATACATGCTGCCCCCCTCCCTGCCTCCCCTCTTCTTCCTCTCTCCTTTCATCGCTCCCCTCCTCTCCTCTTCCTCACTCCTCTTCGCAGAACTTCCTGCACCATCGCATCAGTGGGGCGCCAGTGGTGGAGGCGGAGGAGGGGGAGAATGGCAGAGGGACATAATACATGCCTCTCCCCTCCCCCCCTCCCCTCTTCTTCCTCACTCCTCTCTCTTCACACCAGATCTTCCTGCGCAATCGCATCAGCGGGGCGCCAGTGGTGGAGGCGGACGAGGAGGACGACGGGGTGGGGCTGGGCAAGGTGGTGGGTGTGCTGTCTCAGCGCGACATCATGTGGAAGGAGCTGCGCACGCACAACATGGTGGGTGGCATATGCAAGTGTTATTTCGGAAAATTGTAGAGAGGAAAAGAGGACGACGGGGGTGGGGCTGGGCAGAATGGTGGTTGTACTATCTCAGCGTGACACCATGTGGAAGGAGCTCCAGACGCATGGCATGGTGGGTGGTGTGGACTCTGCATCCTTCCACGTGATTTCCAATGCTTGGCGCGGTGAAAGTTGGAGCTCTGGGATCGGCTGGTTTGAACTTTTGAGTCGACTCAAAAGTCAGCTCGTTTTTCCAATGCATGGCATGGCGCGGTGAAAGTTGGAGCTCTGGGATCGGCTTGTTTGAACTTCTGAGTCGACTCAAAAGTCAGCTCGTTTTTCCAATGCATGGCATGGCGCGGTGAAAGTTGGAGCTCTGGGATCGGCTTGTTTGAACTTTTGAGTCGACTCAAAAGTCAGCTCGTTTTTCCAATGCATGGCATGGCGCGGTGAAAGTTGGAGCTCTGGAATCAGCTTGTTTGAACTTCCACCCAACCGATCTAGAATCGACCCTGTGCGGACCAACGAGTTGAAAAACTAGCTCGGTTTGATGTGACTCGGGGTTTGTCTGGTGTCAAACCGGACGAACTATATCAAGCCAAACCTAGTAGGGTTTGTCTCGAACCAGAAGGCCAAATTAAGGTTCAAGTTTCAACCAAGCGGTTTGGCTCTCTTCTCTCTCGTGCTTGGTGCGTGGCATGTTGACTGTGTCCTTCCATGTTCCACATACTGTCTTGTCTCATCCGCATGCATGCCCTGCTGTCCCTGTTAAAGCTCTATTGAAGCTGAACCCACTCCTTGCTTTTTGAGGCGTCCCTAGACCAGGCCCCTTCCACGTATCTTCCCAAGCTCCACCCCTCCACTTCCCCAAGACGCACATGTTCAACGGCGGTCCAGCCGCCTCTTCCTTCAAACTCGCTACCAGGCCTTGAGACTTCTCAAAAGCGTGTTTTGAGACGTCTCAAAAGACGCACATGCTCAGCGGCGGAACAGCAGTGTCTTTAACGGCGGTCCAGCCGCCTCTTCCTTCAAACTCGCTATCATGCAGCCACAGAAAAAGGTCTTGCTGCCAGGTTGCGGGAAACTTTGCAGGCAGCCGAGTTGATGGGCTGCATGGCGAACCACCGTGACTACGTGAACCAGTGTTTCACACTCAAGAAGAGGAGGAGTTTCTGCGGTACCTGCAGAAAAAGGTCTTGCTGCCAGGTTGCGGGAAACTTTGCAGGCAGCCGAGTTGATGGGCTGCATGGCGAACCACCGTGACTACGTGAACCAGTGTTTCACAATCAAGAAGAGGAGGAGTTTCTGCGGTACCTGCAGAAAAAGGTCTTGCTGCCAGGTTGCGGGAAACTTTGCAGGCAGCCGAGTTGATGGGCTGCATGGCGAACCACCGTGACTACGTGAACCAGTGTTTCACACTCAAGAAGAGGAGGAGTTTCTGCGGTACCTGCAGAAAAAGGTCTTGCTGCCAGGTTGCGGGAAACTTTGCAGGCAGCCGAGTTGATGGGCTGCATGGCGAACCACCGTGACTACGTGAACCAGTGTTTCACAATCAAGAAGAGGAGGAGTTTCTGCGGTACCTGCAGAAAAAGGTCTTGCTGCCAGGTTGCGGGAAACTTTGCAGGCAGCCGAGTTGATGGGCTGCATGGCGAACCACCGTGACTACGTGAACCAGTGTTTCACAATCAAGAAGAGGAGGAGTTTCTGCGGTACCTGCAGAAAAAGGTCTTGCTGCCAGGTTGCGGGAAACTTTGCAGGCAGCCGAGTTGATGGGCTGCATGGCGAACCACCGTGACTACGTGAACCAGTGTTTCACAATCAAGAAGAGGAGGAGTTTCTGCGGTACCTGCAGAAAAAGGTCTTGCTGCCAGGTTGCGGGAAACTTTGCAGGCAGCCGAGTTGATGGGCTGCATGGCGAACCACCGTGACTACGTGAACCAGTGTTTCACAATCAAGAAGAGGAGGAGTTTCTGCGGTACCTGCAGAAAAAGGTCTTGCTGCCAGGTTGCGGGAAACTTTGCAGGCAGCCGAGTTGATGGGCTGCATGGCGAACCACCGTGACTACGTGAACCAGTGTTTCACAATCAAGAAGAGGAGGAGTTTCTGCGGTACCTGCAGAAAAAGGTCTTGCTGCCAGGTTGCGGGAAACTTTGCAGGCAGCCGAGTTGATGGGCTGCATGGCGAACCACCGTGACTACGTGAACCAGTGTTTCACAATCAAGAAGAGGAGGAGTTTCTGCGGTACCTGCAGAAAAAGGTCTTGCTGCCAGGTTGCGGGAAACTTTGCAGGCAGCCGAGTTGATGGGCTGCATGGCGAACCACCGTGACTACGTGAACCAGTGTTTCACAATCAAGAAGAGGAGGAGTTTCTGCGGTACCTGCAGAAAAAGGTCTTGCTGCCAGGTTGCGGGAAACTTTGCAGGCAGCCGAGTTGATGGGCTGCATGGCGAACCACCGTGACTACGTGAACCAGTGTTTCACAATCAAGAAGAGGAGGAGTTTCTGCGGTACCTGCAGAAAAAGGTCTTGCTGCCAGGTTGCGGGAAACTTTGCAGGCAGCCGAGTTGATGGGCTGCATGGCGAACCACCGTGACTACGTGAACCAGTGTTTCACAATCAAGAAGAGGAGGAGTTTCTGCGGTACCTGCAGAAAAAGGTCTTGCTGCCAGGTTGCGGGAAACTTTGCAGGCAGCCGAGTTGATGGGCTGCATGGCGAACCACCGTGACTACGTGAACCAGTGTTTCACAATCAAGAAGAGGAGGAGTTTCTGCGGTACCTGCAGAAAAAGGTCTTGCTGCCAGGTTGCGGGAAACTTTGCAGGCAGCCGAGTTGATGGGCTGCATGGCGAACCACCGTGACTACGTGAACCAGTGTTTCACAATCAAGAAGAGGAGGAGTTTCTGCGGTACCTGCAGAAAAAGGTCTTGCTGCCAGGTTGCGGGAAACTTTGCAGGCAGCCGAGTTGATGGGCTGCATGGCGAACCACCGTGACTACGTGAACCAGTGTTTCACAATCAAGAAGAGGAGGAGTTTCTGCGGTACCTGCAGAAAAAGGTCTTGCTGCCAGGTTGCGGGAAACTTTGCAGGCAGCCGAGTTGATGGGCTGCATGGCGAACCACCGTGACTACGTGAACCAGTGTTTCACAATCAAGAAGAGGAGGAGTTTCTGCGGTACCTGCAGAAAAAGGTCTTGCTGCCAGGTTGCGGGAAACTTTGCAGGCAGCCGAGTTGATGGGCTGCATGGCGAACCACCGTGACTACGTGAACCAGTGTTTCACAATCAAGAAGAGGAGGAGTTTCTGCGGTACCTGCAGAAAAAGGTCTTGCTGCCAGGTTGCGGGAAACTTTGCAGGCAGCCGAGTTGATGGGCTGCATGGCGAACCACCGTGACTACGTGAACCAGTGTTTCACAATCAAGAAGAGGAGGAGTTTCTGCGGTACCTGCAGAAAAAGGTCTTGCTGCCAGGTTGCGGGAAACTTTGCAGGCAGCCGAGTTGATGGGCTGCATGGCGAACCACCGTGACTACGTGAACCAGTGTTTCACAATCAAGAAGAGGAGGAGTTTCTGCGGTACCTGCAGAAAAAGGTCTTGCTGCCAGGTTGCGGGAAACTTTGCAGGCAGCCGAGTTGATGGGCTGCATGGCGAACCACCGTGACTACGTGAACCAGTGTTTCACAATCAAGAAGAGGAGGAGTTTCTGCGGTACCTGCAGAAAAAGGTCTTGCTGCCAGGTTGCGGGAAACTTTGCAGGCAGCCGAGTTGATGGGCTGCATGGCGAACCACCGTGACTACGTGAACCAGTGTTTCACAATCAAGAAGAGGAGGAGTTTCTGCGGTACCTGCAGAAAAAGGTCTTGCTGCCAGGTTGCGGGAAACTTTGCAGGCAGCCGAGTTGATGGGCTGCATGGCGAACCACCGTGACTACGTGAACCAGTGTTTCACAATCAAGAAGAGGAGGAGTTTCTGCGGTACCTGCAGAAAAAGGTCTTGCTGCCAGGTTGCGGGAAACTTTGCAGGCAGCCGAGTTGATGGGCTGCATGGCGAACCACCGTGACTACGTGAACCAGTGTTTCACACTCAAGAAGAGGAGGAGTTTCTGCGGTACCTGCAGAAAAAGGTCTTGCTGCCAGGTTGCGGGAAACTTTGCAGGCAGCCGAGTTGATGGGCTGCATGGCGAACCACCGTGACTACGTGAACCAGTGTTTCACAATCAAGAAGAGGAGGAGTTTCTGCGGTACCTGCAGAAAAAGGTCTTGCTGCCAGGTTGCGGGAAACTTTGCAGGCAGCCGAGTTGATGGGCTGCATGGCGAACCACCGTGACTACGTGAACCAGTGTTTCACAATCAAGAAGAGGAGGAGTTTCTGCGGTACCTGCAGAAAAAGGTCTTGCTGCCAGGTTGCGGGAAACTTTGCAGGCAGCCGAGTTGATGGGCTGCATGGCGAACCACCGTGACTACGTGAACCAGTGTTTCACAATCAAGAAGAGGAGGAGTTTCTGCGGTACCTGCAGAAAAAGGTCTTGCTGCCAGGTTGCGGGAAACTTTGCAGGCAGCCGAGTTGATGGGCTGCATGGCGAACCACCGTGACTACGTGAACCAGTGTTTCACAATCAAGAAGAGGAGGAGTTTCTGCGGTACCTGCAGAAAAAGGTCTTGCTGCCAGGTTGCGGGAAACTTTGCAGGCAGCCGAGTTGATGGGCTGCATGGCGAACCACCGTGACTACGTGAACCAGTGTTTCACAATCAAGAAGAGGAGGAGTTTCTGCGGTACCTGCAGAAAAAGGTCTTGCTGCCAGGTTGCGGGAAACTTTGCAGGCAGCCGAGTTGATGGGCTGCATGGCGAACCACCGTGACTACGTGAACCAGTGTTTCACAATCAAGAAGAGGAGGAGTTTCTGCGGTACCTGCAGAAAAAGGTCTTGCTGCCAGGTTGCGGGAAACTTTGCAGGCAGCCGAGTTGATGGGCTGCATGGCGAACCACCGTGACTACGTGAACCAGTGTTTCACAATCAAGAAGAGGAGGAGTTTCTGCGGTACCTGCAGAAAAAGGTCTTGCTGCCAGGTTGCGGGAAACTTTGCAGGCAGCCGAGTTGATGGGCTGCATGGCGAACCACCGTGACTACGTGAACCAGTGTTTCACAATCAAGAAGAGGAGGAGTTTCTGCGGTACCTGCAGAAAAAGGTCTTGCTGCCAGGTTGCGGGAAACTTTGCAGGCAGCCGAGTTGATGGGCTGCATGGCGAACCACCGTGACTACGTGAACCAGTGTTTCACAATCAAGAAGAGGAGGAGTTTCTGCGGTACCTGCAGAAAAAGGTCTTGCTGCCAGGTTGCGGGAAACTTTGCAGGCAGCCGAGTTGATGGGCTGCATGGCGAACCACCGTGACTACGTGAACCAGTGTTTCACAATCAAGAAGAGGAGGAGTTTCTGCGGTACCTGCAGAAAAAGGTCTTGCTGCCAGGTTGCGGGAAACTTTGCAGGCAGCCGAGTTGATGGGCTGCATGGCGAACCACCGTGACTACGTGAACCAGTGTTTCACAATCAAGAAGAGGAGGAGTTTCTGCGGTACCTGCAGAAAAAGGTCTTGCTGCCAGGTTGCGGGAAACTTTGCAGGCAGCCGAGTTGATGGGCTGCATGGCGAACCACCGTGACTACGTGAACCAGTGTTTCACAATCAAGAAGAGGAGGAGTTTCTGCGGTACCTGCAGAAAAAGGTCTTGCTGCCAGGTTGCGGGAAACTTTGCAGGCAGCCGAGTTGATGGGCTGCATGGCGAACCACCGTGACTACGTGAACCAGTGTTTCACAATCAAGAAGAGGAGGAGTTTCTGCGGTACCTGCAGAAAAAGGTCTTGCTGCCAGGTTGCGGGAAACTTTGCAGGCAGCCGAGTTGATGGGCTGCATGGCGAACCACCGTGACTACGTGAACCAGTGTTTCACAATCAAGAAGAGGAGGAGTTTCTGCGGTACCTGCAGAAAAAGGTCTTGCTGCCAGGTTGCGGGAAACTTTGCAGGCAGCCGAGTTGATGGGCTGCATGGCGAACCACCGTGACTACGTGAACCAGTGTTTCACAATCAAGAAGAGGAGGAGTTTCTGCGGTACCTGCAGAAAAAGGTCTTGCTGCCAGGTTGCGGGAAACTTTGCAGGCAGCCGAGTTGATGGGCTGCATGGCGAACCACCGTGACTACGTGAACCAGTGTTTCACAATCAAGAAGAGGAGGAGTTTCTGCGGTACCTGCAGAAAAAGGTCTTGCTGCCAGGTTGCGGGAAACTTTGCAGGCAGCCGAGTTGATGGGCTGCATGGCGAACCACCGTGACTACGTGAACCAGTGTTTCACAATCAAGAAGAGGAGGAGTTTCTGCGGTACCTGCAGAAAAAGGTCTTGCTGCCAGGTTGCGGGAAACTTTGCAGGCAGCCGAGTTGATGGGCTGCATGGCGAACCACCGTGACTACGTGAACCAGTGTTTCACAATCAAGAAGAGGAGGAGTTTCTGCGGTACCTGCAGAAAAAGGTCTTGCTGCCAGGTTGCGGGAAACTTTGCAGGCAGCCGAGTTGATGGGCTGCATGGCGAACCACCGTGACTACGTGAACCAGTGTTTCACAATCAAGAAGAGGAGGAGTTTCTGCGGTACCTGCAGAAAAAGGTCTTGCTGCCAGGTTGCGGGAAACTTTGCAGGCAGCCGAGTTGATGGGCTGCATGGCGAACCACCGTGACTACGTGAACCAGTGTTTCACAATCAAGAAGAGGAGGAGTTTCTGCGGTACCTGCAGAAAAAGGTCTTGCTGCCAGGTTGCGGGAAACTTTGCAGGCAGCCGAGTTGATGGGCTGCATGGCGAACCACCGTGACTACGTGAACCAGTGTTTCACAATCAAGAAGAGGAGGAGTTTCTGCGGTACCTGCAGAAAAAGGTCTTGCTGCCAGGTTGCGGGAAACTTTGCAGGCAGCCGAGTTGATGGGCTGCATGGCGAACCACCGTGACTACGTGAACCAGTGTTTCACAATCAAGAAGAGGAGGAGTTTCTGCGGTACCTGCAGAAAAAGGTCTTGCTGCCAGGTTGCGGGAAACTTTGCAGGCAGCCGAGTTGATGGGCTGCATGGCGAACCACCGTGACTACGTGAACCAGTGTTTCACAATCAAGAAGAGGAGGAGTTTCTGCGGTACCTGCAGAAAAAGGTCTTGCTGCCAGGTTGCGGGAAACTTTGCAGGCAGCCGAGTTGATGGGCTGCATGGCGAACCACCGTGACTACGTGAACCAGTGTTTCACAATCAAGAAGAGGAGGAGTTTCTGCGGTACCTGCAGAAAAAGGTCTTGCTGCCAGGTTGCGGGAAACTTTGCAGGCAGCCGAGTTGATGGGCTGCATGGCGAACCACCGTGACTACGTGAACCAGTGTTTCACAATCAAGAAGAGGAGGAGTTTCTGCGGTACCTGCAGAAAAAGGTCTTGCTGCCAGGTTGCGGGAAACTTTGCAGGCAGCCGAGTTGATGGGCTGCATGGCGAACCACCGTGACTACGTGAACCAGTGTTTCACAATCAAGAAGAGGAGGAGTTTCTGCGGTACCTGCAGAAAAAGGTCTTGCTGCCAGGTTGCGGGAAACTTTGCAGGCAGCCGAGTTGATGGGCTGCATGGCGAACCACCGTGACTACGTGAACCAGTGTTTCACAATCAAGAAGAGGAGGAGTTTCTGCGGTACCTGCAGAAAAAGGTCTTGCTGCCAGGTTGCGGGAAACTTTGCAGGCAGCCGAGTTGATGGGCTGCATGGCGAACCACCGTGACTACGTGAACCAGTGTTTCACAATCAAGAAGAGGAGGAGTTTCTGCGGTACCTGCAGAAAAAGGTCTTGCTGCCAGGTTGCGGGAAACTTTGCAGGCAGCCGAGTTGATGGGCTGCATGGCGAACCACCGTGACTACGTGAACCAGTGTTTCACAATCAAGAAGAGGAGGAGTTTCTGCGGTACCTGCAGAAAAAGGTCTTGCTGCCAGGTTGCGGGAAACTTTGCAGGCAGCCGAGTTGATGGGCTGCATGGCGAACCACCGTGACTACGTGAACCAGTGTTTCACAATCAAGAAGAGGAGGAGTTTCTGCGGTACCTGCAGAAAAAGGTCTTGCTGCCAGGTTGCGGGAAACTTTGCAGGCAGCCGAGTTGATGGGCTGCATGGCGAACCACCGTGACTACGTGAACCAGTGTTTCACAATCAAGAAGAGGAGGAGTTTCTGCGGTACCTGCAGAAAAAGGTCTTGCTGCCAGGTTGCGGGAAACTTTGCAGGCAGCCGAGTTGATGGGCTGCATGGCGAACCACCGTGACTACGTGAACCAGTGTTTCACAATCAAGAAGAGGAGGAGTTTCTGCGGTACCTGCAGAAAAAGGTCTTGCTGCCAGGTTGCGGGAAACTTTGCAGGCAGCCGAGTTGATGGGCTGCATGGCGAACCACCGTGACTACGTGAACCAGTGTTTCACAATCAAGAAGAGGAGGAGTTTCTGCGGTACCTGCAGAAAAAGGTCTTGCTGCCAGGTTGCGGGAAACTTTGCAGGCAGCCGAGTTGATGGGCTGCATGGCGAACCACCGTGACTACGTGAACCAGTGTTTCACAATCAAGAAGAGGAGGAGTTTCTGCGGTACCTGCAGAAAAAGGTCTTGCTGCCAGGTTGCGGGAAACTTTGCAGGCAGCCGAGTTGATGGGCTGCATGGCGAACCACCGTGACTACGTGAACCAGTGTTTCACAATCAAGAAGAGGAGGAGTTTCTGCGGTACCTGCAGAAAAAGGTCTTGCTGCCAGGTTGCGGGAAACTTTGCAGGCAGCCGAGTTGATGGGCTGCATGGCGAACCACCGTGACTACGTGAACCAGTGTTTCACAATCAAGAAGAGGAGGAGTTTCTGCGGTACCTGCAGAAAAAGGTCTTGCTGCCAGGTTGCGGGAAACTTTGCAGGCAGCCGAGTTGATGGGCTGCATGGCGAACCACCGTGACTACGTGAACCAGTGTTTCACAATCAAGAAGAGGAGGAGTTTCTGCGGTACCTGCAGAAAAAGGTCTTGCTGCCAGGTTGCGGGAAACTTTGCAGGCAGCCGAGTTGATGGGCTGCATGGCGAACCACCGTGACTACGTGAACCAGTGTTTCACAATCAAGAAGAGGAGGAGTTTCTGCGGTACCTGCAGAAAAAGGTCTTGCTGCCAGGTTGCGGGAAACTTTGCAGGCAGCCGAGTTGATGGGCTGCATGGCGAACCACCGTGACTACGTGAACCAGTGTTTCACAATCAAGAAGAGGAGGAGTTTCTGCGGTACCTGCAGAAAAAGGTCTTGCTGCCAGGTTGCGGGAAACTTTGCAGGCAGCCGAGTTGATGGGCTGCATGGCGAACCACCGTGACTACGTGAACCAGTGTTTCACAATCAAGAAGAGGAGGAGTTTCTGCGGTACCTGCAGAAAAAGGTCTTGCTGCCAGGTTGCGGGAAACTTTGCAGGCAGCCGAGTTGATGGGCTGCATGGCGAACCACCGTGACTACGTGAACCAGTGTTTCACAATCAAGAAGAGGAGGAGTTTCTGCGGTACCTGCAGAAAAAGGTCTTGCTGCCAGGTTGCGGGAAACTTTGCAGGCAGCCGAGTTGATGGGCTGCATGGCGAACCACCGTGACTACGTGAACCAGTGTTTCACAATCAAGAAGAGGAGGAGTTTCTGCGGTACCTGCAGAAAAAGGTCTTGCTGCCAGGTTGCGGGAAACTTTGCAGGCAGCCGAGTTGATGGGCTGCATGGCGAACCACCGTGACTACGTGAACCAGTGTTTCACAATCAAGAAGAGGAGGAGTTTCTGCGGTACCTGCAGAAAAAGGTCTTGCTGCCAGGTTGCGGGAAACTTTGCAGGCAGCCGAGTTGATGGGCTGCATGGCGAACCACCGTGACTACGTGAACCAGTGTTTCACAATCAAGAAGAGGAGGAGTTTCTGCGGTACCTGCAGAAAAAGGTCTTGCTGCCAGGTTGCGGGAAACTTTGCAGGCAGCCGAGTTGATGGGCTGCATGGCGAACCACCGTGACTACGTGAACCAGTGTTTCACAATCAAGAAGAGGAGGAGTTTCTGCGGTACCTGCAGAAAAAGGTCTTGCTGCCAGGTTGCGGGAAACTTTGCAGGCAGCCGAGTTGATGGGCTGCATGGCGAACCACCGTGACTACGTGAACCAGTGTTTCACAATCAAGAAGAGGAGGAGTTTCTGCGGTACCTGCAGAAAAAGGTCTTGCTGCCAGGTTGCGGGAAACTTTGCAGGCAGCCGAGTTGATGGGCTGCATGGCGAACCACCGTGACTACGTGAACCAGTGTTTCACACTCAAGAAGAGGAGGAGTTTCTGCGGTACCTGCAGAAAAAGGTCTTGCTGCCAGGTTGCGGGAAACTTTGCAGGCAGCCGAGTTGATGGGCTGCATGGCGAACCACCGTGACTACGTGAACCAGTGTTTCACACTCAAGAAGAGGAGGAGTTTCTGCGGTACCTGCAGAAAAAGGTCTTGCTGCCAGGTTGCGGGAAACTTTGCAGGCAGCCGAGTTGATGGGCTGCATGGCGAACCACCGTGACTACGTGAACCAGTGTTTCACACTCAAGAAGAGGAGGAGTTTCTGCGGTACCTGCAGAAAAAGGTCTTGCTGCCAGGTTGCGGGAAACTTTGCAGGCAGCCGAGTTGATGGGCTGCATGGCGAACCACCGTGACTACGTGAACCAGTGTTTCACACTCAAGAAGAGGAGGAGTTTCTGCGGTACCTGCAGAAAAAGGTCTTGCTGCCAGGTTGCGGGAAACTTTGCAGGCAGCCGAGTTGATGGGCTGCATGGCGAACCACCGTGACTACGTGAACCAGTGTTTCACACTCAAGAAGAGGAGGAGTTTCTGCGGTACCTGCAGAAAAAGGTCTTGCTGCCAGGTTGCGGGAAACTTTGCAGGCAGCCGAGTTGATGGGCTGCATGGCGAACCACCGTGACTACGTGAACCAGTGTTTCACACTCAAGAAGAGGAGGAGTTTCTGCGGTACCTGCAGAAAAAGGTCTTGCTGCCAGGTTGCGGGAAACTTTGCAGGCAGCCGAGTTGATGGGCTGCATGGCGAACCACCGTGACTACGTGAACCAGTGTTTCACACTCAAGAAGAGGAGGAGTTTCTGCGGTACCTGCAGAAAAAGGTCTTGCTGCCAGGTTGCGGGAAACTTTGCAGGCAGCCGAGTTGATGGGCTGCATGGCGAACCACCGTGACTACGTGAACCAGTGTTTCACACTCAAGAAGAGGAGGAGTTTCTGCGGTACCTGCAGAAAAAGGTCTTGCTGCCAGGTTGCGGGAAACTTTGCAGGCAGCCGAGTTGATGGGCTGCATGGCGAACCACCGTGACTACGTGAACCAGTGTTTCACACTCAAGAAGAGGAGGAGTTTCTGCGGTACCTGCAGAAAAAGGTCTTGCTGCCAGGTTGCGGGAAACTTTGCAGGCAGCCGAGTTGATGGGCTGCATGGCGAACCACCGTGACTACGTGAACCAGTGTTTCACACTCAAGAAGAGGAGGAGTTTCTGCGGTACCTGCAGAAAAAGGTCTTGCTGCCAGGTTGCGGGAAACTTTGCAGGCAGCCGAGTTGATGGGCTGCATGGCGAACCACCGTGACTACGTGAACCAGTGTTTCACACTCAAGAAGAGGAGGAGTTTCTGCGGTACCTGCAGAAAAAGGTCTTGCTGCCAGGTTGCGGGAAACTTTGCAGGCAGCCGAGTTGATGGGCTGCATGGCGAACCACCGTGACTACGTGAACCAGTGTTTCACACTCAAGAAGAGGAGGAGTTTCTGCGGTACCTGCAGAAAAAGGTCTTGCTGCCAGGTTGCGGGAAACTTTGCAGGCAGCCGAGTTGATGGGCTGCATGGCGAACCACCGTGACTACGTGAACCAGTGTTTCACACTCAAGAAGAGGAGGAGTTTCTGCGGTACCTGCAGAAAAAGGTCTTGCTGCCAGGTTGCGGGAAACTTTGCAGGCAGCCGAGTTGATGGGCTGCATGGCGAACCACCGTGACTACGTGAACCAGTGTTTCACACTCAAGAAGAGGAGGAGTTTCTGCGGTACCTGCAGAAAAAGGTCTTGCTGCCAGGTTGCGGGAAACTTTGCAGGCAGCCGAGTTGATGGGCTGCATGGCGAACCACCGTGACTACGTGAACCAGTGTTTCACACTCAAGAAGAGGAGGAGTTTCTGCGGTACCTGCAGAAAAAGGTCTTGCTGCCAGGTTGCGGGAAACTTTGCAGGCAGCCGAGTTGATGGGCTGCATGGCGAACCACCGTGACTACGTGAACCAGTGTTTCACACTCAAGAAGAGGAGGAGTTTCTGCGGTACCTGCAGAAAAAGGTCTTGCTGCCAGGTTGCGGGAAACTTTGCAGGCAGCCGAGTTGATGGGCTGCATGGCGAACCACCGTGACTACGTGAACCAGTGTTTCACACTCAAGAAGAGGAGGAGTTTCTGCGGTACCTGCAGAAAAAGGTCTTGCTGCCAGGTTGCGGGAAACTTTGCAGGCAGCCGAGTTGATGGGCTGCATGGCGAACCACCGTGACTACGTGAACCAGTGTTTCACACTCAAGAAGAGGAGGAGTTTCTGCGGTACCTGCAGAAAAAGGTCTTGCTGCCAGGTTGCGGGAAACTTTGCAGGCAGCCGAGTTGATGGGCTGCATGGCGAACCACCGTGACTACGTGAACCAGTGTTTCACACTCAAGAAGAGGAGGAGTTTCTGCGGTACCTGCAGAAAAAGGTCTTGCTGCCAGGTTGCGGGAAACTTTGCAGGCAGCCGAGTTGATGGGCTGCATGGCGAACCACCGTGACTACGTGAACCAGTGTTTCACACTCAAGAAGAGGAGGAGTTTCTGCGGTACCTGCAGAAAAAGGTCTTGCTGCCAGGTTGCGGGAAACTTTGCAGGCAGCCGAGTTGATGGGCTGCATGGCGAACCACCGTGACTACGTGAACCAGTGTTTCACACTCAAGAAGAGGAGGAGTTTCTGCGGTACCTGCAGAAAAAGGTCTTGCTGCCAGGTTGCGGGAAACTTTGCAGGCAGCCGAGTTGATGGGCTGCATGGCGAACCACCGTGACTACGTGAACCAGTGTTTCACACTCAAGAAGAGGAGGAGTTTCTGCGGTACCTGCAGAAAAAGGTCTTGCTGCCAGGTTGCGGGAAACTTTGCAGGCAGCCGAGTTGATGGGCTGCATGGCGAACCACCGTGACTACGTGAACCAGTGTTTCACACTCAAGAAGAGGAGGAGTTTCTGCGGTACCTGCAGAAAAAGGTCTTGCTGCCAGGTTGCGGGAAACTTTGCAGGCAGCCGAGTTGATGGGCTGCATGGCGAACCACCGTGACTACGTGAACCAGTGTTTCACACTCAAGAAGAGGAGGAGTTTCTGCGGTACCTGCAGAAAAAGGTCTTGCTGCCAGGTTGCGGGAAACTTTGCAGGCAGCCGAGTTGATGGGCTGCATGGCGAACCACCGTGACTACGTGAACCAGTGTTTCACACTCAAGAAGAGGAGGAGTTTCTGCGGTACCTGCAGAAAAAGGTCTTGCTGCCAGGTTGCGGGAAACTTTGCAGGCAGCCGAGTTGATGGGCTGCATGGCGAACCACCGTGACTACGTGAACCAGTGTTTCACACTCAAGAAGAGGAGGAGTTTCTGCGGTACCTGCAGAAAAAGGTCTTGCTGCCAGGTTGCGGGAAACTTTGCAGGCAGCCGAGTTGATGGGCTGCATGGCGAACCACCGTGACTACGTGAACCAGTGTTTCACACTCAAGAAGAGGAGGAGTTTCTGCGGTACCTGCAGAAAAAGGTCTTGCTGCCAGGTTGCGGGAAACTTTGCAGGCAGCCGAGTTGATGGGCTGCATGGCGAACCACCGTGACTACGTGAACCAGTGTTTCACACTCAAGAAGAGGAGGAGTTTCTGCGGTACCTGCAGAAAAAGGTCTTGCTGCCAGGTTGCGGGAAACTTTGCAGGCAGCCGAGTTGATGGGCTGCATGGCGAACCACCGTGACTACGTGAACCAGTGTTTCACACTCAAGAAGAGGAGGAGTTTCTGCGGTACCTGCAGAAAAAGGTCTTGCTGCCAGGTTGCGGGAAACTTTGCAGGCAGCCGAGTTGATGGGCTGCATGGCGAACCACCGTGACTACGTGAACCAGTGTTTCACACTCAAGAAGAGGAGGAGTTTCTGCGGTACCTGCAGAAAAAGGTCTTGCTGCCAGGTTGCGGGAAACTTTGCAGGCAGCCGAGTTGATGGGCTGCATGGCGAACCACCGTGACTACGTGAACCAGTGTTTCACACTCAAGAAGAGGAGGAGTTTCTGCGGTACCTGCAGAAAAAGGTCTTGCTGCCAGGTTGCGGGAAACTTTGCAGGCAGCCGAGTTGATGGGCTGCATGGCGAACCACCGTGACTACGTGAACCAGTGTTTCACACTCAAGAAGAGGAGGAGTTTCTGCGGTACCTGCAGAAAAAGGTCTTGCTGCCAGGTTGCGGGAAACTTTGCAGGCAGCCGAGTTGATGGGCTGCATGGCGAACCACCGTGACTACGTGAACCAGTGTTTCACACTCAAGAAGAGGAGGAGTTTCTGCGGTACCTGCAGAAAAAGGTCTTGCTGCCAGGTTGCGGGAAACTTTGCAGGCAGCCGAGTTGATGGGCTGCATGGCGAACCACCGTGACTACGTGAACCAGTGTTTCACACTCAAGAAGAGGAGGAGTTTCTGCGGTACCTGCAGAAAAAGGTCTTGCTGCCAGGTTGCGGGAAACTTTGCAGGCAGCCGAGTTGATGGGCTGCATGGCGAACCACCGTGACTACGTGAACCAGTGTTTCACACTCAAGAAGAGGAGGAGTTTCTGCGGTACCTGCAGAAAAAGGTCTTGCTGCCAGGTTGCGGGAAACTTTGCAGGCAGCCGAGTTGATGGGCTGCATGGCGAACCACCGTGACTACGTGAACCAGTGTTTCACACTCAAGAAGAGGAGGAGTTTCTGCGGTACCTGCAGAAAAAGGTCTTGCTGCCAGGTTGCGGGAAACTTTGCAGGCAGCCGAGT
This sequence comes from Closterium sp. Yama58-4, assembly GCA_947470075.1. Taxonomy (NCBI): domain Eukaryota; kingdom Viridiplantae; phylum Streptophyta; class Zygnematophyceae; order Desmidiales; family Closteriaceae; genus Closterium; species Closterium sp. Yama58-4. Next base: position 13,629 of record CANIUD010000860.1, on the reverse strand, counting down.
TGATGGGCTGCATGGCGAACCACCGTGACTACGTGAACCAGTGTTTCACACTCAAGAAGAGGAGGAGTTTCTGCGGTACCTGCAGAAAAAGGTCTTGCTGCCAGGTTGCGGGAAACTTTGCAGGCAGCCGAGTTGATGGGCTGCATGGCGAACCACCGTGACTACGTGAACCAGTGTTTCACACTCAAGAAGAGGAGGAGTTTCTGCGGTACCTGCAGAAAAAGGTCTTGCTGCCAGGTTGCGGGAAACTTTGCAGGCAGCCGAGTTGATGGGCTGCATGGCGAACCACCGTGACTACGTGAACCAGTGTTTCACACTCAAGAAGAGGAGGAGTTTCTGCGGTACCTGCAGAAAAAGGTCTTGCTGCCAGGTTGCGGGAAACTTTGCAGGCAGCCGAGTTGATGGGCTGCATGGCGAACCACCGTGACTACGTGAACCAGTGTTTCACACTCAAGAAGAGGAGGAGTTTCTGCGGTACCTGCAGAAAAAGGTCTTGCTGCCAGGTTGCGGGAAACTTTGCAGGCAGCCGAGTTGATGGGCTGCATGGCGAACCACCGTGACTACGTGAACCAGTGTTTCACACTCAAGAAGAGGAGGAGTTTCTGCGGTACCTGCAGAAAAAGGTCTTGCTGCCAGGTTGCGGGAAACTTTGCAGGCAGCCGAGTTGATGGGCTGCATGGCGAACCACCGTGACTACGTGAACCAGTGTTTCACACTCAAGAAGAGGAGGAGTTTCTGCGGTACCTGCAGAAAAAGGTCTTGCTGCCAGGTTGCGGGAAACTTTGCAGGCAGCCGAGTTGATGGGCTGCATGGCGAACCACCGTGACTACGTGAACCAGTGTTTCACACTCAAGAAGAGGAGGAGTTTCTGCGGTACCTGCAGAAAAAGGTCTTGCTGCCAGGTTGCGGGAAACTTTGCAGGCAGCCGAGTTGATGGGCTGCATGGCGAACCACCGTGACTACGTGAACCAGTGTTTCACACTCAAGAAGAGGAGGAGTTTCTGCGGTACCTGCAGAAAAAGGTCTTGCTGCCAGGTTGCGGGAAACTTTGCAGGCAGCCGAGTTGATGGGCTGCATGGCGAACCACCGTGACTACGTGAACCAGTGTTTCACACTCAAGAAGAGGAGGAGTTTCTGCGGTACCTGCAGAAAAAGGTCTTGCTGCCAGGTTGCGGGAAACTTTGCAGGCAGCCGAGTTGATGGGCTGCATGGCGAACCACCGTGACTACGTGAACCAGTGTTTCACACTCAAGAAGAGGAGGAGTTTCTGCGGTACCTGCAGAAAAAGGTCTTGCTGCCAGGTTGCGGGAAACTTTGCAGGCAGCCGAGTTGATGGGCTGCATGGCGAACCACCGTGACTACGTGAACCAGTGTTTCACACTCAAGAAGAGGAGGAGTTTCTGCGGTACCTGCAGAAAAAGGTCTTGCTGCCAGGTTGCGGGAAACTTTGCAGGCAGCCGAGTTGATGGGCTGCATGGCGAACCACCGTGACTACGTGAACCAGTGTTTCACACTCAAGAAGAGGAGGAGTTTCTGCGGTACCTGCAGAAAAAGGTCTTGCTGCCAGGTTGCGGGAAACTTTGCAGGCAGCCGAGTTGATGGGCTGCATGGCGAACCACCGTGACTACGTGAACCAGTGTTTCACACTCAAGAAGAGGAGGAGTTTCTGCGGTACCTGCAGAAAAAGGTCTTGCTGCCAGGTTGCGGGAAACTTTGCAGGCAGCCGAGTTGATGGGCTGCATGGCGAACCACCGTGACTACGTGAACCAGTGTTTCACACTCAAGAAGAGGAGGAGTTTCTGCGGTACCTGCAGAAAAAGGTCTTGCTGCCAGGTTGCGGGAAACTTTGCAGGCAGCCGAGTTGATGGGCTGCATGGCGAACCACCGTGACTACGTGAACCAGTGTTTCACACTCAAGAAGAGGAGGAGTTTCTGCGGTACCTGCAGAAAAAGGTCTTGCTGCCAGGTTGCGGGAAACTTTGCAGGCAGCCGAGTTGATGGGCTGCATGGCGAACCACCGTGACTACGTGAACCAGTGTTTCACACTCAAGAAGAGGAGGAGTTTCTGCGGTACCTGCAGAAAAAGGTCTTGCTGCCAGGTTGCGGGAAACTTTGCAGGCAGCCGAGTTGATGGGCTGCATGGCGAACCACCGTGACTACGTGAACCAGTGTTTCACACTCAAGAAGAGGAGGAGTTTCTGCGGTACCTGCAGAAAAAGGTCTTGCTGCCAGGTTGCGGGAAACTTTGCAGGCAGCCGAGTTGATGGGCTGCATGGCGAACCACCGTGACTACGTGAACCAGTGTTTCACACTCAAGAAGAGGAGGAGTTTCTGCGGTACCTGCAGAAAAAGGTCTTGCTGCCAGGTTGCGGGAAACTTTGCAGGCAGCCGAGTTGATGGGCTGCATGGCGAACCACCGTGACTACGTGAACCAGTGTTTCACACTCAAGAAGAGGAGGAGTTTCTGCGGTACCTGCAGAAAAAGGTCTTGCTGCCAGGTTGCGGGAAACTTTGCAGGCAGCCGAGTTGATGGGCTGCATGGCGAACCACCGTGACTACGTGAACCAGTGTTTCACACTCAAGAAGAGGAGGAGTTTCTGCGGTACCTGCAGAAAAAGGTCTTGCTGCCAGGTTGCGGGAAACTTTGCAGGCAGCCGAGTTGATGGGCTGCATGGCGAACCACCGTGACTACGTGAACCAGTGTTTCACACTCAAGAAGAGGAGGAGTTTCTGCGGTACCTGCAGAAAAAGGTCTTGCTGCCAGGTTGCGGGAAACTTTGCAGGCAGCCGAGTTGATGGGCTGCATGGCGAACCACCGTGACTACGTGAACCAGTGTTTCACACTCAAGAAGAGGAGGAGTTTCTGCGGTACCTGCAGAAAAAGGTCTTGCTGCCAGGTTGCGGGAAACTTTGCAGGCAGCCGAGTTGATGGGCTGCATGGCGAACCACCGTGACTACGTGAACCAGTGTTTCACACTCAAGAAGAGGAGGAGTTTCTGCGGTACCTGCAGAAAAAGGTCTTGCTGCCAGGTTGCGGGAAACTTTGCAGGCAGCCGAGTTGATGGGCTGCATGGCGAACCACCGTGACTACGTGAACCAGTGTTTCACACTCAAGAAGAGGAGGAGTTTCTGCGGTACCTGCAGAAAAAGGTCTTGCTGCCAGGTTGCGGGAAACTTTGCAGGCAGCCGAGTTGATGGGCTGCATGGCGAACCACCGTGACTACGTGAACCAGTGTTTCACACTCAAGAAGAGGAGGAGTTTCTGCGGTACCTGCAGAAAAAGGTCTTGCTGCCAGGTTGCGGGAAACTTTGCAGGCAGCCGAGTTGATGGGCTGCATGGCGAACCACCGTGACTACGTGAACCAGTGTTTCACACTCAAGAAGAGGAGGAGTTTCTGCGGTACCTGCAGAAAAAGGTCTTGCTGCCAGGTTGCGGGAAACTTTGCAGGCAGCCGAGTTGATGGGCTGCATGGCGAACCACCGTGACTACGTGAACCAGTGTTTCACACTCAAGAAGAGGAGGAGTTTCTGCGGTACCTGCAGAAAAAGGTCTTGCTGCCAGGTTGCGGGAAACTTTGCAGGCAGCCGAGTTGATGGGCTGCATGGCGAACCACCGTGACTACGTGAACCAGTGTTTCACACTCAAGAAGAGGAGGAGTTTCTGCGGTACCTGCAGAAAAAGGTCTTGCTGCCAGGTTGCGGGAAACTTTGCAGGCAGCCGAGTTGATGGGCTGCATGGCGAACCACCGTGACTACGTGAACCAGTGTTTCACACTCAAGAAGAGGAGGAGTTTCTGCGGTACCTGCAGAAAAAGGTCTTGCTGCCAGGTTGCGGGAAACTTTGCAGGCAGCCGAGTTGATGGGCTGCATGGCGAACCACCGTGACTACGTGAACCAGTGTTTCACACTCAAGAAGAGGAGGAGTTTCTGCGGTACCTGCAGAAAAAGGTCTTGCTGCCAGGTTGCGGGAAACTTTGCAGGCAGCCGAGTTGATGGGCTGCATGGCGAACCACCGTGACTACGTGAACCAGTGTTTCACACTCAAGAAGAGGAGGAGTTTCTGCGGTACCTGCAGAAAAAGGTCTTGCTGCCAGGTTGCGGGAAACTTTGCAGGCAGCCGAGTTGATGGGCTGCATGGCGAACCACCGTGACTACGTGAACCAGTGTTTCACACTCAAGAAGAGGAGGAGTTTCTGCGGTACCTGCAGAAAAAGGTCTTGCTGCCAGGTTGCGGGAAACTTTGCAGGCAGCCGAGTTGATGGGCTGCATGGCGAACCACCGTGACTACGTGAACCAGTGTTTCACACTCAAGAAGAGGAGGAGTTTCTGCGGTACCTGCAGAAAAAGGTCTTGCTGCCAGGTTGCGGGAAACTTTGCAGGCAGCCGAGTTGATGGGCTGCATGGCGAACCACCGTGACTACGTGAACCAGTGTTTCACACTCAAGAAGAGGAGGAGTTTCTGCGGTACCTGCAGAAAAAGGTCTTGCTGCCAGGTTGCGGGAAACTTTGCAGGCAGCCGAGTTGATGGGCTGCATGGCGAACCACCGTGACTACGTGAACCAGTGTTTCACACTCAAGAAGAGGAGGAGTTTCTGCGGTACCTGCAGAAAAAGGTCTTGCTGCCAGGTTGCGGGAAACTTTGCAGGCAGCCGAGTTGATGGGCTGCATGGCGAACCACCGTGACTACGTGAACCAGTGTTTCACACTCAAGAAGAGGAGGAGTTTCTGCGGTACCTGCAGAAAAAGGTCTTGCTGCCAGGTTGCGGGAAACTTTGCAGGCAGCCGAGTTGATGGGCTGCATGGCGAACCACCGTGACTACGTGAACCAGTGTTTCACACTCAAGAAGAGGAGGAGTTTCTGCGGTACCTGCAGAAAAAGGTCTTGCTGCCAGGTTGCGGGAAACTTTGCAGGCAGCCGAGTTGATGGGCTGCATGGCGAACCACCGTGACTACGTGAACCAGTGTTTCACACTCAAGAAGAGGAGGAGTTTCTGCGGTACCTGCAGAAAAAGGTCTTGCTGCCAGGTTGCGGGAAACTTTGCAGGCAGCCGAGTTGATGGGCTGCATGGCGAACCACCGTGACTACGTGAACCAGTGTTTCACACTCAAGAAGAGGAGGAGTTTCTGCGGTACCTGCAGAAAAAGGTCTTGCTGCCAGGTTGCGGGAAACTTTGCAGGCAGCCGAGTTGATGGGCTGCATGGCGAACCACCGTGACTACGTGAACCAGTGTTTCACACTCAAGAAGAGGAGGAGTTTCTGCGGTACCTGCAGAAAAAGGTCTTGCTGCCAGGTTGCGGGAAACTTTGCAGGCAGCCGAGTTGATGGGCTGCATGGCGAACCACCGTGACTACGTGAACCAGTGTTTCACACTCAAGAAGAGGAGGAGTTTCTGCGGTACCTGCAGAAAAAGGTCTTGCTGCCAGGTTGCGGGAAACTTTGCAGGCAGCCGAGTTGATGGGCTGCATGGCGAACCACCGTGACTACGTGAACCAGTGTTTCACACTCAAGAAGAGGAGGAGTTTCTGCGGTACCTGCAGAAAAAGGTCTTGCTGCCAGGTTGCGGGAAACTTTGCAGGCAGCCGAGTTGATGGGCTGCATGGCGAACCACCGTGACTACGTGAACCAGTGTTTCACACTCAAGAAGAGGAGGAGTTTCTGCGGTACCTGCAGAAAAAGGTCTTGCTGCCAGGTTGCGGGAAACTTTGCAGGCAGCCGAGTTGATGGGCTGCATGGCGAACCACCGTGACTACGTGAACCAGTGTTTCACACTCAAGAAGAGGAGGAGTTTCTGCGGTACCTGCAGAAAAAGGTCTTGCTGCCAGGTTGCGGGAAACTTTGCAGGCAGCCGAGTTGATGGGCTGCATGGCGAACCACCGTGACTACGTGAACCAGTGTTTCACACTCAAGAAGAGGAGGAGTTTCTGCGGTACCTGCAGAAAAAGGTCTTGCTGCCAGGTTGCGGGAAACTTTGCAGGCAGCCGAGTTGATGGGCTGCATGGCGAACCACCGTGACTACGTGAACCAGTGTTTCACACTCAAGAAGAGGAGGAGTTTCTGCGGTACCTGCAGAAAAAGGTCTTGCTGCCAGGTTGCGGGAAACTTTGCAGGCAGCCGAGTTGATGGGCTGCATGGCGAACCACCGTGACTACGTGAACCAGTGTTTCACACTCAAGAAGAGGAGGAGTTTCTGCGGTACCTGCAGAAAAAGGTCTTGCTGCCAGGTTGCGGGAAACTTTGCAGGCAGCCGAGTTGATGGGCTGCATGGCGAACCACCGTGACTACGTGAACCAGTGTTTCACACTCAAGAAGAGGAGGAGTTTCTGCGGTACCTGCAGAAAAAGGTCTTGCTGCCAGGTTGCGGGAAACTTTGCAGGCAGCCGAGTTGATGGGCTGCATGGCGAACCACCGTGACTACGTGAACCAGTGTTTCACACTCAAGAAGAGGAGGAGTTTCTGCGGTACCTGCAGAAAAAGGTCTTGCTGCCAGGTTGCGGGAAACTTTGCAGGCAGCCGAGTTGATGGGCTGCATGGCGAACCACCGTGACTACGTGAACCAGTGTTTCACACTCAAGAAGAGGAGGAGTTTCTGCGGTACCTGCAGAAAAAGGTCTTGCTGCCAGGTTGCGGGAAACTTTGCAGGCAGCCGAGTTGATGGGCTGCATGGCGAACCACCGTGACTACGTGAACCAGTGTTTCACACTCAAGAAGAGGAGGAGTTTCTGCGGTACCTGCAGAAAAAGGTCTTGCTGCCAGGTTGCGGGAAACTTTGCAGGCAGCCGAGTTGATGGGCTGCATGGCGAACCACCGTGACTACGTGAACCAGTGTTTCACACTCAAGAAGAGGAGGAGTTTCTGCGGTACCTGCAGAAAAAGGTCTTGCTGCCAGGTTGCGGGAAACTTTGCAGGCAGCCGAGTTGATGGGCTGCATGGCGAACCACCGTGACTACGTGAACCAGTGTTTCACACTCAAGAAGAGGAGGAGTTTCTGCGGTACCTGCAGAAAAAGGTCTTGCTGCCAGGTTGCGGGAAACTTTGCAGGCAGCCGAGTTGATGGGCTGCATGGCGAACCACCGTGACTACGTGAACCAGTGTTTCACACTCAAGAAGAGGAGGAGTTTCTGCGGTACCTGCAGAAAAAGGTCTTGCTGCCAGGTTGCGGGAAACTTTGCAGGCAGCCGAGTTGATGGGCTGCATGGCGAACCACCGTGACTACGTGAACCAGTGTTTCACACTCAAGAAGAGGAGGAGTTTCTGCGGTACCTGCAGAAAAAGGTCTTGCTGCCAGGTTGCGGGAAACTTTGCAGGCAGCCGAGTTGATGGGCTGCATGGCGAACCACCGTGACTACGTGAACCAGTGTTTCACACTCAAGAAGAGGAGGAGTTTCTGCGGTACCTGCAGAAAAAGGTCTTGCTGCCAGGTTGCGGGAAACTTTGCAGGCAGCCGAGTTGATGGGCTGCATGGCGAACCACCGTGACTACGTGAACCAGTGTTTCACACTCAAGAAGAGGAGGAGTTTCTGCGGTACCTGCAGAAAAAGGTCTTGCTGCCAGGTTGCGGGAAACTTTGCAGGCAGCCGAGTTGATGGGCTGCATGGCGAACCACCGTGACTACGTGAACCAGTGTTTCACACTCAAGAAGAGGAGGAGTTTCTGCGGTACCTGCAGAAAAAGGTCTTGCTGCCAGGTTGCGGGAAACTTTGCAGGCAGCCGAGTTGATGGGCTGCATGGCGAACCACCGTGACTACGTGAACCAGTGTTTCACACTCAAGAAGAGGAGGAGTTTCTGCGGTACCTGCAGAAAAAGGTCTTGCTGCCAGGTTGCGGGAAACTTTGCAGGCAGCCGAGTTGATGGGCTGCATGGCGAACCACCGTGACTACGTGAACCAGTGTTTCACACTCAAGAAGAGGAGGAGTTTCTGCGGTACCTGCAGAAAAAGGTCTTGCTGCCAGGTTGCGGGAAACTTTGCAGGCAGCCGAGTTGATGGGCTGCATGGCGAACCACCGTGACTACGTGAACCAGTGTTTCACACTCAAGAAGAGGAGGAGTTTCTGCGGTACCTGCAGAAAAAGGTCTTGCTGCCAGGTTGCGGGAAACTTTGCAGGCAGCCGAGTTGATGGGCTGCATGGCGAACCACCGTGACTACGTGAACCAGTGTTTCACACTCAAGAAGAGGAGGAGTTTCTGCGGTACCTGCAGAAAAAGGTCTTGCTGCCAGGTTGCGGGAAACTTTGCAGGCAGCCGAGTTGATGGGCTGCATGGCGAACCACCGTGACTACGTGAACCAGTGTTTCACACTCAAGAAGAGGAGGAGTTTCTGCGGTACCTGCAGAAAAAGGTCTTGCTGCCAGGTTGCGGGAAACTTTGCAGGCAGCCGAGTTGATGGGCTGCATGGCGAACCACCGTGACTACGTGAACCAGTGTTTCACACTCAAGAAGAGGAGGAGTTTCTGCGGTACCTGCAGAAAAAGGTCTTGCTGCCAGGTTGCGGGAAACTTTGCAGGCAGCCGAGTTGATGGGCTGCATGGCGAACCACCGTGACTACGTGAACCAGTGTTTCACACTCAAGAAGAGGAGGAGTTTCTGCGGTACCTGCAGAAAAAGGTCTTGCTGCCAGGTTGCGGGAAACTTTGCAGGCAGCCGAGTTGATGGGCTGCATGGCGAACCACCGTGACTACGTGAACCAGTGTTTCACACTCAAGAAGAGGAGGAGTTTCTGCGGTACCTGCAGAAAAAGGTCTTGCTGCCAGGTTGCGGGAAACTTTGCAGGCAGCCGAGTTGATGGGCTGCATGGCGAACCACCGTGACTACGTGAACCAGTGTTTCACACTCAAGAAGAGGAGGAGTTTCTGCGGTACCTGCAGAAAAAGGTCTTGCTGCCAGGTTGCGGGAAACTTTGCAGGCAGCCGAGTTGATGGGCTGCATGGCGAACCACCGTGACTACGTGAACCAGTGTTTCACACTCAAGAAGAGGAGGAGTTTCTGCGGTACCTGCAGAAAAAGGTCTTGCTGCCAGGTTGCGGGAAACTTTGCAGGCAGCCGAGTTGATGGGCTGCATGGCGAACCACCGTGACTACGTGAACCAGTGTTTCACACTCAAGAAGAGGAGGAGTTTCTGCGGTACCTGCAGAAAAAGGTCTTGCTGCCAGGTTGCGGGAAACTTTGCAGGCAGCCGAGTTGATGGGCTGCATGGCGAACCACCGTGACTACGTGAACCAGTGTTTCACACTCAAGAAGAGGAGGAGTTTCTGCGGTACCTGCAGAAAAAGGTCTTGCTGCCAGGTTGCGGGAAACTTTGCAGGCAGCCGAGTTGATGGGCTGCATGGCGAACCACCGTGACTACGTGAACCAGTGTTTCACACTCAAGAAGAGGAGGAGTTTCTGCGGTACCTGCAGAAAAAGGTCTTGCTGCCAGGTTGCGGGAAACTTTGCAGGCAGCCGAGTTGATGGGCTGCATGGCGAACCACCGTGACTACGTGAACCAGTGTTTCACACTCAAGAAGAGGAGGAGTTTCTGCGGTACCTGCAGAAAAAGGTCTTGCTGCCAGGTTGCGGGAAACTTTGCAGGCAGCCGAGTTGATGGGCTGCATGGCGAACCACCGTGACTACGTGAACCAGTGTTTCACACTCAAGAAGAGGAGGAGTTTCTGCGGTACCTGCAGAAAAAGGTCTTGCTGCCAGGTTGCGGGAAACTTTGCAGGCAGCCGAGTTGATGGGCTGCATGGCGAACCACCGTGACTACGTGAACCAGTGTTTCACACTCAAGAAGAGGAGGAGTTTCTGCGGTACCTGCAGAAAAAGGTCTTGCTGCCAGGTTGCGGGAAACTTTGCAGGCAGCCGAGTTGATGGGCTGCATGGCGAACCACCGTGACTACGTGAACCAGTGTTTCACACTCAAGAAGAGGAGGAGTTTCTGCGGTACCTGCAGAAAAAGGTCTTGCTGCCAGGTTGCGGGAAACTTTGCAGGCAGCCGAGTTGATGGGCTGCATGGCGAACCACCGTGACTACGTGAACCAGTGTTTCACACTCAAGAAGAGGAGGAGTTTCTGCGGTACCTGCAGAAAAAGGTCTTGCTGCCAGGTTGCGGGAAACTTTGCAGGCAGCCGAGTTGATGGGCTGCATGGCGAACCACCGTGACTACGTGAACCAGTGTTTCACACTCAAGAAGAGGAGGAGTTTCTGCGGTACCTGCAGAAAAAGGTCTTGCTGCCAGGTTGCGGGAAACTTTGCAGGCAGCCGAGTTGATGGGCTGCATGGCGAACCACCGTGACTACGTGAACCAGTGTTTCACACTCAAGAAGAGGAGGAGTTTCTGCGGTACCTGCAGAAAAAGGTCTTGCTGCCAGGTTGCGGGAAACTTTGCAGGCAGCCGAGTTGATGGGCTGCATGGCGAACCACCGTGACTACGTGAACCAGTGTTTCACACTCAAGAAGAGGAGGAGTTTCTGCGGTACCTGCAGAAAAAGGTCTTGCTGCCAGGTTGCGGGAAACTTTGCAGGCAGCCGAGTTGATGGGCTGCATGGCGAACCACCGTGACTACGTGAACCAGTGTTTCACACTCAAGAAGAGGAGGAGTTTCTGCGGTACCTGCAGAAAAAGGTCTTGCTGCCAGGTTGCGGGAAACTTTGCAGGCAGCCGAGTTGATGGGCTGCATGGCGAACCACCGTGACTACGTGAACCAGTGTTTCACACTCAAGAAGAGGAGGAGTTTCTGCGGTACCTGCAGAAAAAGGTCTTGCTGCCAGGTTGCGGGAAACTTTGCAGGCAGCCGAGTTGATGGGCTGCATGGCGAACCACCGTGACTACGTGAACCAGTGTTTCACACTCAAGAAGAGGAGGAGTTTCTGCGGTACCTGCAGAAAAAGGTCTTGCTGCCAGGTTGCGGGAAACTTTGCAGGCAGCCGAGTTGATGGGCTGCATGGCGAACCACCGTGACTACGTGAACCAGTGTTTCACACTCAAGAAGAGGAGGAGTTTCTGCGGTACCTGCAGAAAAAGGTCTTGCTGCCAGGTTGCGGGAAACTTTGCAGGCAGCCGAGTTGATGGGCTGCATGGCGAACCACCGTGACTACGTGAACCAGTGTTTCACACTCAAGAAGAGGAGGAGTTTCTGCGGCGGACTGAGGTTGCGGGAAACTTTGCAGGCAGCCGAGTTGATGGGCTGCATGGCGAACCACCGTGACTACGTGAACCAGTGTTTCACACTCAAGAAGAGGAGGAGTTTCTGCGGTACCTGCAGAAAAAGGTCTTGCTGCCAGGTTGCGGGAAACTTTGCAGGCAGCCGAGTTGATGGGCTGCATGGCGAACCACCGTGACTACGTGAACCAGTGTTTCACACTCAAGAAGAGGAGGAGTTTCTGCGGTACCTGCAGAAAAAGGTCTTGCTGCCAGGTTGCGGGAAACTTTGCAGGCAGCCGAGTTGATGGGCTGCATGGCGAACCACCGTGACTACGTGAACCAGTGTTTCACACTCAAGAAGAGGAGGAGTTTCTGCGGTACCTGCAGAAAAAGGTCTTGCTGCCAGGTTGCGGGAAACTTTGCAGGCAGCCGAGTTGATGGGCTGCATGGCGAACCACCGTGACTACGTGAACCAGTGTTTCACACTCAAGAAGAGGAGGAGTTTCTGCGGTACCTGCAGAAAAAGGTCTTGCTGCCAGGTTGCGGGAAACTTTGCAGGCAGCCGAGTTGATGGGCTGCATGGCGAACCACCGTGACTACGTGAACCAGTGTTTCACACTCAAGAAGAGGAGGAGTTTCTGCGGTACCTGCAGAAAAAGGTCTTGCTGCCAGGTTGCGGGAAACTTTGCAGGCAGCCGAGTTGATGGGCTGCATGGCGAACCACCGTGACTACGTGAACCAGTGTTTCACACTCAAGAAGAGGAGGAGTTTCTGCGGTACCTGCAGAAAAAGGTCTTGCTGCCAGGTTGCGGGAAACTTTGCAGGCAGCCGAGTTGATGGGCTGCATGGCGAACCACCGTGACTACGTGAACCAGTGTTTCACACTCAAGAAGAGGAGGAGTTTCTGCGGTACCTGCAGAAAAAGGTCTTGCTGCCAGGTTGCGGGAAACTTTGCAGGCAGCCGAGTTGATGGGCTGCATGGCGAACCACCGTGACTACGTGAACCAGTGTTTCACACTCAAGAAGAGGAGGAGTTTCTGCGGTACCTGCAGAAAAAGGTCTTGCTGCCAGGTTGCGGGAAACTTTGCAGGCAGCCGAGTTGATGGGCTGCATGGCGAACCACCGTGACTACGTGAACCAGTGTTTCACACTCAAGAAGAGGAGGAGTTTCTGCGGTACCTGCAGAAAAAGGTCTTGCTGCCAGGTTGCGGGAAACTTTGCAGGCAGCCGAGTTGATGGGCTGCATGGCGAACCACCGTGACTACGTGAACCAGTGTTTCACACTCAAGAAGAGGAGGAGTTTCTGCGGTACCTGCAGAAAAAGGTCTTGCTGCCAGGTTGCGGGAAACTTTGCAGGCAGCCGAGTTGATGGGCTGCATGGCGAACCACCGTGACTACGTGAACCAGTGTTTCACACTCAAGAAGAGGAGGAGTTTCTGCGGTACCTGCAGAAAAAGGTCTTGCTGCCAGGTTGCGGGAAACTTTGCAGGCAGCCGAGTTGATGGGCTGCATGGCGAACCACCGTGACTACGTGAACCAGTGTTTCACACTCAAGAAAGGAGGAGAGGAGTTTCTGCGGTACCTGCAGAAAAAGGTCTTGCTGCCAGGTTGCGGGAAACTTTGCAGGCAGCCGAGTTGATGGGCTGCATGGCGAACCACCGTGACTACGTGAACCAGTGTTTCACACTCAAGAAGAGGAGGAGTTTCTGCGGTACCTGCAGAAAAAGGTCTTGCTGCCAGGTTGCGGGAAACTTTGCAGGCAGCCGAGTTGATGGGCTGCATGGCGAACCACCGTGACTACGTGAACCAGTGTTTCACACTCAAGAAGAGGAGGAGTTTCTGCGGTACCTGCAGAAAAAGGTCTTGCTGCCAGGTTGCGGGAAACTTTGCAGGCAGCCGAGTTGATGGGCTGCATGGCGAACCACCGTGACTACGTGAACCAGTGTTTCACACTCAAGAAGAGGAGGAGTTTCTGCGGTACCTGCAGAAAAAGGTCTTGCTGCCAGGTTGCGGGAACTTGCAGGCAGCCGAGTTGATGGGCTGCATGGCGAACCACCGTGACTACGTGAACCAGTGTTTCACACTCAAGAAGAGGAGGAGTTTCTGCGGTACCTGCAGAAAAAGGTCTTGCTGCCAGGTTGCGGGAAACTTTGCAGGCAGCCGAGTTGATGGGCTGCATGGCGAACCACCGTGACTACGTGAACCAGTGTTTCACACTCCAGAAGAGGGAGGAGTTTCTGCGGTACCTGCAGAAAAAGGTCTTGCTGCCAGGTTGCGGGAAACTTTGCAGGCAGCCGAGTTGATGGGCTGCATGGCGAACCACCGTGACTACGTGAACCAGTGTTTCACACTCAAGAAGAGGAGGAGTTTCTGCGGTACCTGCAGAAAAAGGTCTTGCTGCCAGGTTGCGGGAAACTTTGCAGGCAGCCGAGTTGATGGGCTGCATGGCGAACCACCGTGACTACGTGAACCAGTGTTTCACACTCAAGAAGAGGAGGAGTTTCTGCGGTAC
>CANIUD010000859.1:0-59776 GCA_947470075.1 Closterium sp. Yama58-4 | reverse complement strand
ACAACATGGTGGGTGGCATATGCAAGTGTTATTTCGGAAAATGTAGAGAGGAAAAGAGGACGACGGGGGTGGGGCTGGGCAGAATGGTGGTTTACTATCTCAGCGTGACACCATGTGGAAGGGCTCCAGACGCATGGCATGGTGGGTGTGTGGACTCTGCATCCTTCCACGTGATTTCCAATGCTTGGCGCGGTGATGAAAGTTGGAGCTCTGGATCGGCTGGTTTGAACTTTTGAGTCGACTCAAAAGTCAGCTCGTTTTTCCAATGCATGGCATGGCGCGGTGAAAGTTGGAGCTCTGGGATCGGCTTGTTTGAACTTCTGAGTCGACTCAAAAGTCAGCTCGTTTTTCCAATGCATGGCATGGCGCGGTGAAGTTGGAGCTCTGGGATCGGCTTGTTTGAACTTTTGAGTCGACTCAAAAGTCAGCTCGTTTTCCAATGCATGGCATGGCGCGGTGAAAGTTGGAGCTCTGGAATCAGCTTGTTTGAACTTCCACCCAACCGATCTAGAATCGACCCTGTGCGGACCAACGAGTTGAAAAACTAGCTCGGTTTGATGTGACTCGGGGTTTGTCTGGTGTCAAACCGGACGAACTATATCAAGCCAAACCTAGTAGGGTTTGTCTCGAACCAGAAGGCCAAATTAAGGTTCAAGTTTCAACCAAGCGGTTTGGCTCTCTTCTCTCTCGTGCTTGGTGCGTGGCATGTTGACTGTGTCCTTCCATGTTCCACATACTGTCTTGTCTCATCCGCATGCATGCCCTGCTGTCCCTGTTAAAGCTCTATTGAAGCTGAACCCACTCCTTGCTTTTTGAGGCGTCCCTAGACCAGGCCCCTTCCACGTATCTTCCAAGCTCCACCCCTCCACTTCCCCAAGACGCACATGTTCAACGGCGGTCCAGCCGCCTCTTCCTTCAAACTCGCTACCAGGCCTTGAGACTTCTCAAAAGCGTGTTTTGAGACGTCTCAAAAGACGCACATGCTCAGCGGCGGAACAGCAGTGTCTTTAACGGCGGTCCAGCCGCCTCTTCCTTCAAACTCGCTATCATGCAGCCACAGAAAAAGGTCTTGCTGCCAGGTTGCGGGAAACTTTGCAGGCAGCCGAGTTGATGGGCTGCATGGCGAACCACCGTGACTACGTGAACCAGTGTTTCACACTCAAGAAGAGGAGGAGTTTCTGCGGTACCTGCAGAAAAAGGTCTTGCTGCCAGGTTGCGGGAAACTTTGCAGGCAGCCGAGTTGATGGGCTGCATGGCGAACCACCGTGACTACGTGAACCAGTGTTTCACAATCAAGAAGAGGAGGAGTTTCTGCGGTACCTGCAGAAAAAGGTCTTGCTGCCAGGTTGCGGGAAACTTTGCAGGCAGCCGAGTTGATGGGCTGCATGGCGAACCACCGTGACTACGTGAACCAGTGTTTCACACTCAAGAAGAGGAGGAGTTTCTGCGGTACCTGCAGAAAAAGGTCTTGCTGCCAGGTTGCGGGAAACTTTGCAGGCAGCCGAGTTGATGGGCTGCATGGCGAACCACCGTGACTACGTGAACCAGTGTTTCACAATCAAGAAGAGGAGGAGTTTCTGCGGTACCTGCAGAAAAAGGTCTTGCTGCCAGGTTGCGGGAAACTTTGCAGGCAGCCGAGTTGATGGGCTGCATGGCGAACCACCGTGACTACGTGAACCAGTGTTTCACAATCAAGAAGAGGAGGAGTTTCTGCGGTACCTGCAGAAAAAGGTCTTGCTGCCAGGTTGCGGGAAACTTTGCAGGCAGCCGAGTTGATGGGCTGCATGGCGAACCACCGTGACTACGTGAACCAGTGTTTCACAATCAAGAAGAGGAGGAGTTTCTGCGGTACCTGCAGAAAAAGGTCTTGCTGCCAGGTTGCGGGAAACTTTGCAGGCAGCCGAGTTGATGGGCTGCATGGCGAACCACCGTGACTACGTGAACCAGTGTTTCACAATCAAGAAGAGGAGGAGTTTCTGCGGTACCTGCAGAAAAAGGTCTTGCTGCCAGGTTGCGGGAAACTTTGCAGGCAGCCGAGTTGATGGGCTGCATGGCGAACCACCGTGACTACGTGAACCAGTGTTTCACAATCAAGAAGAGGAGGAGTTTCTGCGGTACCTGCAGAAAAAGGTCTTGCTGCCAGGTTGCGGGAAACTTTGCAGGCAGCCGAGTTGATGGGCTGCATGGCGAACCACCGTGACTACGTGAACCAGTGTTTCACAATCAAGAAGAGGAGGAGTTTCTGCGGTACCTGCAGAAAAAGGTCTTGCTGCCAGGTTGCGGGAAACTTTGCAGGCAGCCGAGTTGATGGGCTGCATGGCGAACCACCGTGACTACGTGAACCAGTGTTTCACAATCAAGAAGAGGAGGAGTTTCTGCGGTACCTGCAGAAAAAGGTCTTGCTGCCAGGTTGCGGGAAACTTTGCAGGCAGCCGAGTTGATGGGCTGCATGGCGAACCACCGTGACTACGTGAACCAGTGTTTCACAATCAAGAAGAGGAGGAGTTTCTGCGGTACCTGCAGAAAAAGGTCTTGCTGCCAGGTTGCGGGAAACTTTGCAGGCAGCCGAGTTGATGGGCTGCATGGCGAACCACCGTGACTACGTGAACCAGTGTTTCACAATCAAGAAGAGGAGGAGTTTCTGCGGTACCTGCAGAAAAAGGTCTTGCTGCCAGGTTGCGGGAAACTTTGCAGGCAGCCGAGTTGATGGGCTGCATGGCGAACCACCGTGACTACGTGAACCAGTGTTTCACAATCAAGAAGAGGAGGAGTTTCTGCGGTACCTGCAGAAAAAGGTCTTGCTGCCAGGTTGCGGGAAACTTTGCAGGCAGCCGAGTTGATGGGCTGCATGGCGAACCACCGTGACTACGTGAACCAGTGTTTCACAATCAAGAAGAGGAGGAGTTTCTGCGGTACCTGCAGAAAAAGGTCTTGCTGCCAGGTTGCGGGAAACTTTGCAGGCAGCCGAGTTGATGGGCTGCATGGCGAACCACCGTGACTACGTGAACCAGTGTTTCACAATCAAGAAGAGGAGGAGTTTCTGCGGTACCTGCAGAAAAAGGTCTTGCTGCCAGGTTGCGGGAAACTTTGCAGGCAGCCGAGTTGATGGGCTGCATGGCGAACCACCGTGACTACGTGAACCAGTGTTTCACAATCAAGAAGAGGAGGAGTTTCTGCGGTACCTGCAGAAAAAGGTCTTGCTGCCAGGTTGCGGGAAACTTTGCAGGCAGCCGAGTTGATGGGCTGCATGGCGAACCACCGTGACTACGTGAACCAGTGTTTCACAATCAAGAAGAGGAGGAGTTTCTGCGGTACCTGCAGAAAAAGGTCTTGCTGCCAGGTTGCGGGAAACTTTGCAGGCAGCCGAGTTGATGGGCTGCATGGCGAACCACCGTGACTACGTGAACCAGTGTTTCACAATCAAGAAGAGGAGGAGTTTCTGCGGTACCTGCAGAAAAAGGTCTTGCTGCCAGGTTGCGGGAAACTTTGCAGGCAGCCGAGTTGATGGGCTGCATGGCGAACCACCGTGACTACGTGAACCAGTGTTTCACAATCAAGAAGAGGAGGAGTTTCTGCGGTACCTGCAGAAAAAGGTCTTGCTGCCAGGTTGCGGGAAACTTTGCAGGCAGCCGAGTTGATGGGCTGCATGGCGAACCACCGTGACTACGTGAACCAGTGTTTCACAATCAAGAAGAGGAGGAGTTTCTGCGGTACCTGCAGAAAAAGGTCTTGCTGCCAGGTTGCGGGAAACTTTGCAGGCAGCCGAGTTGATGGGCTGCATGGCGAACCACCGTGACTACGTGAACCAGTGTTTCACAATCAAGAAGAGGAGGAGTTTCTGCGGTACCTGCAGAAAAAGGTCTTGCTGCCAGGTTGCGGGAAACTTTGCAGGCAGCCGAGTTGATGGGCTGCATGGCGAACCACCGTGACTACGTGAACCAGTGTTTCACAATCAAGAAGAGGAGGAGTTTCTGCGGTACCTGCAGAAAAAGGTCTTGCTGCCAGGTTGCGGGAAACTTTGCAGGCAGCCGAGTTGATGGGCTGCATGGCGAACCACCGTGACTACGTGAACCAGTGTTTCACACTCAAGAAGAGGAGGAGTTTCTGCGGTACCTGCAGAAAAAGGTCTTGCTGCCAGGTTGCGGGAAACTTTGCAGGCAGCCGAGTTGATGGGCTGCATGGCGAACCACCGTGACTACGTGAACCAGTGTTTCACAATCAAGAAGAGGAGGAGTTTCTGCGGTACCTGCAGAAAAAGGTCTTGCTGCCAGGTTGCGGGAAACTTTGCAGGCAGCCGAGTTGATGGGCTGCATGGCGAACCACCGTGACTACGTGAACCAGTGTTTCACAATCAAGAAGAGGAGGAGTTTCTGCGGTACCTGCAGAAAAAGGTCTTGCTGCCAGGTTGCGGGAAACTTTGCAGGCAGCCGAGTTGATGGGCTGCATGGCGAACCACCGTGACTACGTGAACCAGTGTTTCACAATCAAGAAGAGGAGGAGTTTCTGCGGTACCTGCAGAAAAAGGTCTTGCTGCCAGGTTGCGGGAAACTTTGCAGGCAGCCGAGTTGATGGGCTGCATGGCGAACCACCGTGACTACGTGAACCAGTGTTTCACAATCAAGAAGAGGAGGAGTTTCTGCGGTACCTGCAGAAAAAGGTCTTGCTGCCAGGTTGCGGGAAACTTTGCAGGCAGCCGAGTTGATGGGCTGCATGGCGAACCACCGTGACTACGTGAACCAGTGTTTCACAATCAAGAAGAGGAGGAGTTTCTGCGGTACCTGCAGAAAAAGGTCTTGCTGCCAGGTTGCGGGAAACTTTGCAGGCAGCCGAGTTGATGGGCTGCATGGCGAACCACCGTGACTACGTGAACCAGTGTTTCACAATCAAGAAGAGGAGGAGTTTCTGCGGTACCTGCAGAAAAAGGTCTTGCTGCCAGGTTGCGGGAAACTTTGCAGGCAGCCGAGTTGATGGGCTGCATGGCGAACCACCGTGACTACGTGAACCAGTGTTTCACAATCAAGAAGAGGAGGAGTTTCTGCGGTACCTGCAGAAAAAGGTCTTGCTGCCAGGTTGCGGGAAACTTTGCAGGCAGCCGAGTTGATGGGCTGCATGGCGAACCACCGTGACTACGTGAACCAGTGTTTCACAATCAAGAAGAGGAGGAGTTTCTGCGGTACCTGCAGAAAAAGGTCTTGCTGCCAGGTTGCGGGAAACTTTGCAGGCAGCCGAGTTGATGGGCTGCATGGCGAACCACCGTGACTACGTGAACCAGTGTTTCACAATCAAGAAGAGGAGGAGTTTCTGCGGTACCTGCAGAAAAAGGTCTTGCTGCCAGGTTGCGGGAAACTTTGCAGGCAGCCGAGTTGATGGGCTGCATGGCGAACCACCGTGACTACGTGAACCAGTGTTTCACAATCAAGAAGAGGAGGAGTTTCTGCGGTACCTGCAGAAAAAGGTCTTGCTGCCAGGTTGCGGGAAACTTTGCAGGCAGCCGAGTTGATGGGCTGCATGGCGAACCACCGTGACTACGTGAACCAGTGTTTCACAATCAAGAAGAGGAGGAGTTTCTGCGGTACCTGCAGAAAAAGGTCTTGCTGCCAGGTTGCGGGAAACTTTGCAGGCAGCCGAGTTGATGGGCTGCATGGCGAACCACCGTGACTACGTGAACCAGTGTTTCACAATCAAGAAGAGGAGGAGTTTCTGCGGTACCTGCAGAAAAAGGTCTTGCTGCCAGGTTGCGGGAAACTTTGCAGGCAGCCGAGTTGATGGGCTGCATGGCGAACCACCGTGACTACGTGAACCAGTGTTTCACAATCAAGAAGAGGAGGAGTTTCTGCGGTACCTGCAGAAAAAGGTCTTGCTGCCAGGTTGCGGGAAACTTTGCAGGCAGCCGAGTTGATGGGCTGCATGGCGAACCACCGTGACTACGTGAACCAGTGTTTCACAATCAAGAAGAGGAGGAGTTTCTGCGGTACCTGCAGAAAAAGGTCTTGCTGCCAGGTTGCGGGAAACTTTGCAGGCAGCCGAGTTGATGGGCTGCATGGCGAACCACCGTGACTACGTGAACCAGTGTTTCACAATCAAGAAGAGGAGGAGTTTCTGCGGTACCTGCAGAAAAAGGTCTTGCTGCCAGGTTGCGGGAAACTTTGCAGGCAGCCGAGTTGATGGGCTGCATGGCGAACCACCGTGACTACGTGAACCAGTGTTTCACAATCAAGAAGAGGAGGAGTTTCTGCGGTACCTGCAGAAAAAGGTCTTGCTGCCAGGTTGCGGGAAACTTTGCAGGCAGCCGAGTTGATGGGCTGCATGGCGAACCACCGTGACTACGTGAACCAGTGTTTCACAATCAAGAAGAGGAGGAGTTTCTGCGGTACCTGCAGAAAAAGGTCTTGCTGCCAGGTTGCGGGAAACTTTGCAGGCAGCCGAGTTGATGGGCTGCATGGCGAACCACCGTGACTACGTGAACCAGTGTTTCACAATCAAGAAGAGGAGGAGTTTCTGCGGTACCTGCAGAAAAAGGTCTTGCTGCCAGGTTGCGGGAAACTTTGCAGGCAGCCGAGTTGATGGGCTGCATGGCGAACCACCGTGACTACGTGAACCAGTGTTTCACAATCAAGAAGAGGAGGAGTTTCTGCGGTACCTGCAGAAAAAGGTCTTGCTGCCAGGTTGCGGGAAACTTTGCAGGCAGCCGAGTTGATGGGCTGCATGGCGAACCACCGTGACTACGTGAACCAGTGTTTCACAATCAAGAAGAGGAGGAGTTTCTGCGGTACCTGCAGAAAAAGGTCTTGCTGCCAGGTTGCGGGAAACTTTGCAGGCAGCCGAGTTGATGGGCTGCATGGCGAACCACCGTGACTACGTGAACCAGTGTTTCACAATCAAGAAGAGGAGGAGTTTCTGCGGTACCTGCAGAAAAAGGTCTTGCTGCCAGGTTGCGGGAAACTTTGCAGGCAGCCGAGTTGATGGGCTGCATGGCGAACCACCGTGACTACGTGAACCAGTGTTTCACAATCAAGAAGAGGAGGAGTTTCTGCGGTACCTGCAGAAAAAGGTCTTGCTGCCAGGTTGCGGGAAACTTTGCAGGCAGCCGAGTTGATGGGCTGCATGGCGAACCACCGTGACTACGTGAACCAGTGTTTCACAATCAAGAAGAGGAGGAGTTTCTGCGGTACCTGCAGAAAAAGGTCTTGCTGCCAGGTTGCGGGAAACTTTGCAGGCAGCCGAGTTGATGGGCTGCATGGCGAACCACCGTGACTACGTGAACCAGTGTTTCACAATCAAGAAGAGGAGGAGTTTCTGCGGTACCTGCAGAAAAAGGTCTTGCTGCCAGGTTGCGGGAAACTTTGCAGGCAGCCGAGTTGATGGGCTGCATGGCGAACCACCGTGACTACGTGAACCAGTGTTTCACAATCAAGAAGAGGAGGAGTTTCTGCGGTACCTGCAGAAAAAGGTCTTGCTGCCAGGTTGCGGGAAACTTTGCAGGCAGCCGAGTTGATGGGCTGCATGGCGAACCACCGTGACTACGTGAACCAGTGTTTCACAATCAAGAAGAGGAGGAGTTTCTGCGGTACCTGCAGAAAAAGGTCTTGCTGCCAGGTTGCGGGAAACTTTGCAGGCAGCCGAGTTGATGGGCTGCATGGCGAACCACCGTGACTACGTGAACCAGTGTTTCACAATCAAGAAGAGGAGGAGTTTCTGCGGTACCTGCAGAAAAAGGTCTTGCTGCCAGGTTGCGGGAAACTTTGCAGGCAGCCGAGTTGATGGGCTGCATGGCGAACCACCGTGACTACGTGAACCAGTGTTTCACAATCAAGAAGAGGAGGAGTTTCTGCGGTACCTGCAGAAAAAGGTCTTGCTGCCAGGTTGCGGGAAACTTTGCAGGCAGCCGAGTTGATGGGCTGCATGGCGAACCACCGTGACTACGTGAACCAGTGTTTCACAATCAAGAAGAGGAGGAGTTTCTGCGGTACCTGCAGAAAAAGGTCTTGCTGCCAGGTTGCGGGAAACTTTGCAGGCAGCCGAGTTGATGGGCTGCATGGCGAACCACCGTGACTACGTGAACCAGTGTTTCACAATCAAGAAGAGGAGGAGTTTCTGCGGTACCTGCAGAAAAAGGTCTTGCTGCCAGGTTGCGGGAAACTTTGCAGGCAGCCGAGTTGATGGGCTGCATGGCGAACCACCGTGACTACGTGAACCAGTGTTTCACAATCAAGAAGAGGAGGAGTTTCTGCGGTACCTGCAGAAAAAGGTCTTGCTGCCAGGTTGCGGGAAACTTTGCAGGCAGCCGAGTTGATGGGCTGCATGGCGAACCACCGTGACTACGTGAACCAGTGTTTCACAATCAAGAAGAGGAGGAGTTTCTGCGGTACCTGCAGAAAAAGGTCTTGCTGCCAGGTTGCGGGAAACTTTGCAGGCAGCCGAGTTGATGGGCTGCATGGCGAACCACCGTGACTACGTGAACCAGTGTTTCACAATCAAGAAGAGGAGGAGTTTCTGCGGTACCTGCAGAAAAAGGTCTTGCTGCCAGGTTGCGGGAAACTTTGCAGGCAGCCGAGTTGATGGGCTGCATGGCGAACCACCGTGACTACGTGAACCAGTGTTTCACAATCAAGAAGAGGAGGAGTTTCTGCGGTACCTGCAGAAAAAGGTCTTGCTGCCAGGTTGCGGGAAACTTTGCAGGCAGCCGAGTTGATGGGCTGCATGGCGAACCACCGTGACTACGTGAACCAGTGTTTCACAATCAAGAAGAGGAGGAGTTTCTGCGGTACCTGCAGAAAAAGGTCTTGCTGCCAGGTTGCGGGAAACTTTGCAGGCAGCCGAGTTGATGGGCTGCATGGCGAACCACCGTGACTACGTGAACCAGTGTTTCACAATCAAGAAGAGGAGGAGTTTCTGCGGTACCTGCAGAAAAAGGTCTTGCTGCCAGGTTGCGGGAAACTTTGCAGGCAGCCGAGTTGATGGGCTGCATGGCGAACCACCGTGACTACGTGAACCAGTGTTTCACAATCAAGAAGAGGAGGAGTTTCTGCGGTACCTGCAGAAAAAGGTCTTGCTGCCAGGTTGCGGGAAACTTTGCAGGCAGCCGAGTTGATGGGCTGCATGGCGAACCACCGTGACTACGTGAACCAGTGTTTCACAATCAAGAAGAGGAGGAGTTTCTGCGGTACCTGCAGAAAAAGGTCTTGCTGCCAGGTTGCGGGAAACTTTGCAGGCAGCCGAGTTGATGGGCTGCATGGCGAACCACCGTGACTACGTGAACCAGTGTTTCACAATCAAGAAGAGGAGGAGTTTCTGCGGTACCTGCAGAAAAAGGTCTTGCTGCCAGGTTGCGGGAAACTTTGCAGGCAGCCGAGTTGATGGGCTGCATGGCGAACCACCGTGACTACGTGAACCAGTGTTTCACAATCAAGAAGAGGAGGAGTTTCTGCGGTACCTGCAGAAAAAGGTCTTGCTGCCAGGTTGCGGGAAACTTTGCAGGCAGCCGAGTTGATGGGCTGCATGGCGAACCACCGTGACTACGTGAACCAGTGTTTCACAATCAAGAAGAGGAGGAGTTTCTGCGGTACCTGCAGAAAAAGGTCTTGCTGCCAGGTTGCGGGAAACTTTGCAGGCAGCCGAGTTGATGGGCTGCATGGCGAACCACCGTGACTACGTGAACCAGTGTTTCACAATCAAGAAGAGGAGGAGTTTCTGCGGTACCTGCAGAAAAAGGTCTTGCTGCCAGGTTGCGGGAAACTTTGCAGGCAGCCGAGTTGATGGGCTGCATGGCGAACCACCGTGACTACGTGAACCAGTGTTTCACAATCAAGAAGAGGAGGAGTTTCTGCGGTACCTGCAGAAAAAGGTCTTGCTGCCAGGTTGCGGGAAACTTTGCAGGCAGCCGAGTTGATGGGCTGCATGGCGAACCACCGTGACTACGTGAACCAGTGTTTCACACTCAAGAAGAGGAGGAGTTTCTGCGGTACCTGCAGAAAAAGGTCTTGCTGCCAGGTTGCGGGAAACTTTGCAGGCAGCCGAGTTGATGGGCTGCATGGCGAACCACCGTGACTACGTGAACCAGTGTTTCACACTCAAGAAGAGGAGGAGTTTCTGCGGTACCTGCAGAAAAAGGTCTTGCTGCCAGGTTGCGGGAAACTTTGCAGGCAGCCGAGTTGATGGGCTGCATGGCGAACCACCGTGACTACGTGAACCAGTGTTTCACACTCAAGAAGAGGAGGAGTTTCTGCGGTACCTGCAGAAAAAGGTCTTGCTGCCAGGTTGCGGGAAACTTTGCAGGCAGCCGAGTTGATGGGCTGCATGGCGAACCACCGTGACTACGTGAACCAGTGTTTCACACTCAAGAAGAGGAGGAGTTTCTGCGGTACCTGCAGAAAAAGGTCTTGCTGCCAGGTTGCGGGAAACTTTGCAGGCAGCCGAGTTGATGGGCTGCATGGCGAACCACCGTGACTACGTGAACCAGTGTTTCACACTCAAGAAGAGGAGGAGTTTCTGCGGTACCTGCAGAAAAAGGTCTTGCTGCCAGGTTGCGGGAAACTTTGCAGGCAGCCGAGTTGATGGGCTGCATGGCGAACCACCGTGACTACGTGAACCAGTGTTTCACACTCAAGAAGAGGAGGAGTTTCTGCGGTACCTGCAGAAAAAGGTCTTGCTGCCAGGTTGCGGGAAACTTTGCAGGCAGCCGAGTTGATGGGCTGCATGGCGAACCACCGTGACTACGTGAACCAGTGTTTCACACTCAAGAAGAGGAGGAGTTTCTGCGGTACCTGCAGAAAAAGGTCTTGCTGCCAGGTTGCGGGAAACTTTGCAGGCAGCCGAGTTGATGGGCTGCATGGCGAACCACCGTGACTACGTGAACCAGTGTTTCACACTCAAGAAGAGGAGGAGTTTCTGCGGTACCTGCAGAAAAAGGTCTTGCTGCCAGGTTGCGGGAAACTTTGCAGGCAGCCGAGTTGATGGGCTGCATGGCGAACCACCGTGACTACGTGAACCAGTGTTTCACACTCAAGAAGAGGAGGAGTTTCTGCGGTACCTGCAGAAAAAGGTCTTGCTGCCAGGTTGCGGGAAACTTTGCAGGCAGCCGAGTTGATGGGCTGCATGGCGAACCACCGTGACTACGTGAACCAGTGTTTCACACTCAAGAAGAGGAGGAGTTTCTGCGGTACCTGCAGAAAAAGGTCTTGCTGCCAGGTTGCGGGAAACTTTGCAGGCAGCCGAGTTGATGGGCTGCATGGCGAACCACCGTGACTACGTGAACCAGTGTTTCACACTCAAGAAGAGGAGGAGTTTCTGCGGTACCTGCAGAAAAAGGTCTTGCTGCCAGGTTGCGGGAAACTTTGCAGGCAGCCGAGTTGATGGGCTGCATGGCGAACCACCGTGACTACGTGAACCAGTGTTTCACACTCAAGAAGAGGAGGAGTTTCTGCGGTACCTGCAGAAAAAGGTCTTGCTGCCAGGTTGCGGGAAACTTTGCAGGCAGCCGAGTTGATGGGCTGCATGGCGAACCACCGTGACTACGTGAACCAGTGTTTCACACTCAAGAAGAGGAGGAGTTTCTGCGGTACCTGCAGAAAAAGGTCTTGCTGCCAGGTTGCGGGAAACTTTGCAGGCAGCCGAGTTGATGGGCTGCATGGCGAACCACCGTGACTACGTGAACCAGTGTTTCACACTCAAGAAGAGGAGGAGTTTCTGCGGTACCTGCAGAAAAAGGTCTTGCTGCCAGGTTGCGGGAAACTTTGCAGGCAGCCGAGTTGATGGGCTGCATGGCGAACCACCGTGACTACGTGAACCAGTGTTTCACACTCAAGAAGAGGAGGAGTTTCTGCGGTACCTGCAGAAAAAGGTCTTGCTGCCAGGTTGCGGGAAACTTTGCAGGCAGCCGAGTTGATGGGCTGCATGGCGAACCACCGTGACTACGTGAACCAGTGTTTCACACTCAAGAAGAGGAGGAGTTTCTGCGGTACCTGCAGAAAAAGGTCTTGCTGCCAGGTTGCGGGAAACTTTGCAGGCAGCCGAGTTGATGGGCTGCATGGCGAACCACCGTGACTACGTGAACCAGTGTTTCACACTCAAGAAGAGGAGGAGTTTCTGCGGTACCTGCAGAAAAAGGTCTTGCTGCCAGGTTGCGGGAAACTTTGCAGGCAGCCGAGTTGATGGGCTGCATGGCGAACCACCGTGACTACGTGAACCAGTGTTTCACACTCAAGAAGAGGAGGAGTTTCTGCGGTACCTGCAGAAAAAGGTCTTGCTGCCAGGTTGCGGGAAACTTTGCAGGCAGCCGAGTTGATGGGCTGCATGGCGAACCACCGTGACTACGTGAACCAGTGTTTCACACTCAAGAAGAGGAGGAGTTTCTGCGGTACCTGCAGAAAAAGGTCTTGCTGCCAGGTTGCGGGAAACTTTGCAGGCAGCCGAGTTGATGGGCTGCATGGCGAACCACCGTGACTACGTGAACCAGTGTTTCACACTCAAGAAGAGGAGGAGTTTCTGCGGTACCTGCAGAAAAAGGTCTTGCTGCCAGGTTGCGGGAAACTTTGCAGGCAGCCGAGTTGATGGGCTGCATGGCGAACCACCGTGACTACGTGAACCAGTGTTTCACACTCAAGAAGAGGAGGAGTTTCTGCGGTACCTGCAGAAAAAGGTCTTGCTGCCAGGTTGCGGGAAACTTTGCAGGCAGCCGAGTTGATGGGCTGCATGGCGAACCACCGTGACTACGTGAACCAGTGTTTCACACTCAAGAAGAGGAGGAGTTTCTGCGGTACCTGCAGAAAAAGGTCTTGCTGCCAGGTTGCGGGAAACTTTGCAGGCAGCCGAGTTGATGGGCTGCATGGCGAACCACCGTGACTACGTGAACCAGTGTTTCACACTCAAGAAGAGGAGGAGTTTCTGCGGTACCTGCAGAAAAAGGTCTTGCTGCCAGGTTGCGGGAAACTTTGCAGGCAGCCGAGTTGATGGGCTGCATGGCGAACCACCGTGACTACGTGAACCAGTGTTTCACACTCAAGAAGAGGAGGAGTTTCTGCGGTACCTGCAGAAAAAGGTCTTGCTGCCAGGTTGCGGGAAACTTTGCAGGCAGCCGAGTTGATGGGCTGCATGGCGAACCACCGTGACTACGTGAACCAGTGTTTCACACTCAAGAAGAGGAGGAGTTTCTGCGGTACCTGCAGAAAAAGGTCTTGCTGCCAGGTTGCGGGAAACTTTGCAGGCAGCCGAGTTGATGGGCTGCATGGCGAACCACCGTGACTACGTGAACCAGTGTTTCACACTCAAGAAGAGGAGGAGTTTCTGCGGTACCTGCAGAAAAAGGTCTTGCTGCCAGGTTGCGGGAAACTTTGCAGGCAGCCGAGTTGATGGGCTGCATGGCGAACCACCGTGACTACGTGAACCAGTGTTTCACACTCAAGAAGAGGAGGAGTTTCTGCGGTACCTGCAGAAAAAGGTCTTGCTGCCAGGTTGCGGGAAACTTTGCAGGCAGCCGAGTTGATGGGCTGCATGGCGAACCACCGTGACTACGTGAACCAGTGTTTCACACTCAAGAAGAGGAGGAGTTTCTGCGGTACCTGCAGAAAAAGGTCTTGCTGCCAGGTTGCGGGAAACTTTGCAGGCAGCCGAGTTGATGGGCTGCATGGCGAACCACCGTGACTACGTGAACCAGTGTTTCACACTCAAGAAGAGGAGGAGTTTCTGCGGTACCTGCAGAAAAAGGTCTTGCTGCCAGGTTGCGGGAAACTTTGCAGGCAGCCGAGTTGATGGGCTGCATGGCGAACCACCGTGACTACGTGAACCAGTGTTTCACACTCAAGAAGAGGAGGAGTTTCTGCGGTACCTGCAGAAAAAGGTCTTGCTGCCAGGTTGCGGGAAACTTTGCAGGCAGCCGAGTTGATGGGCTGCATGGCGAACCACCGTGACTACGTGAACCAGTGTTTCACACTCAAGAAGAGGAGGAGTTTCTGCGGTACCTGCAGAAAAAGGTCTTGCTGCCAGGTTGCGGGAAACTTTGCAGGCAGCCGAGTTGATGGGCTGCATGGCGAACCACCGTGACTACGTGAACCAGTGTTTCACACTCAAGAAGAGGAGGAGTTTCTGCGGTACCTGCAGAAAAAGGTCTTGCTGCCAGGTTGCGGGAAACTTTGCAGGCAGCCGAGTTGATGGGCTGCATGGCGAACCACCGTGACTACGTGAACCAGTGTTTCACACTCAAGAAGAGGAGGAGTTTCTGCGGTACCTGCAGAAAAAGGTCTTGCTGCCAGGTTGCGGGAAACTTTGCAGGCAGCCGAGTTGATGGGCTGCATGGCGAACCACCGTGACTACGTGAACCAGTGTTTCACACTCAAGAAGAGGAGGAGTTTCTGCGGTACCTGCAGAAAAAGGTCTTGCTGCCAGGTTGCGGGAAACTTTGCAGGCAGCCGAGTTGATGGGCTGCATGGCGAACCACCGTGACTACGTGAACCAGTGTTTCACACTCAAGAAGAGGAGGAGTTTCTGCGGTACCTGCAGAAAAAGGTCTTGCTGCCAGGTTGCGGGAAACTTTGCAGGCAGCCGAGTTGATGGGCTGCATGGCGAACCACCGTGACTACGTGAACCAGTGTTTCACACTCAAGAAGAGGAGGAGTTTCTGCGGTACCTGCAGAAAAAGGTCTTGCTGCCAGGTTGCGGGAAACTTTGCAGGCAGCCGAGTTGATGGGCTGCATGGCGAACCACCGTGACTACGTGAACCAGTGTTTCACACTCAAGAAGAGGAGGAGTTTCTGCGGTACCTGCAGAAAAAGGTCTTGCTGCCAGGTTGCGGGAAACTTTGCAGGCAGCCGAGTTGATGGGCTGCATGGCGAACCACCGTGACTACGTGAACCAGTGTTTCACACTCAAGAAGAGGAGGAGTTTCTGCGGTACCTGCAGAAAAAGGTCTTGCTGCCAGGTTGCGGGAAACTTTGCAGGCAGCCGAGTTGATGGGCTGCATGGCGAACCACCGTGACTACGTGAACCAGTGTTTCACACTCAAGAAGAGGAGGAGTTTCTGCGGTACCTGCAGAAAAAGGTCTTGCTGCCAGGTTGCGGGAAACTTTGCAGGCAGCCGAGTTGATGGGCTGCATGGCGAACCACCGTGACTACGTGAACCAGTGTTTCACACTCAAGAAGAGGAGGAGTTTCTGCGGTACCTGCAGAAAAAGGTCTTGCTGCCAGGTTGCGGGAAACTTTGCAGGCAGCCGAGTTGATGGGCTGCATGGCGAACCACCGTGACTACGTGAACCAGTGTTTCACACTCAAGAAGAGGAGGAGTTTCTGCGGTACCTGCAGAAAAAGGTCTTGCTGCCAGGTTGCGGGAAACTTTGCAGGCAGCCGAGTTGATGGGCTGCATGGCGAACCACCGTGACTACGTGAACCAGTGTTTCACACTCAAGAAGAGGAGGAGTTTCTGCGGTACCTGCAGAAAAAGGTCTTGCTGCCAGGTTGCGGGAAACTTTGCAGGCAGCCGAGTTGATGGGCTGCATGGCGAACCACCGTGACTACGTGAACCAGTGTTTCACACTCAAGAAGAGGAGGAGTTTCTGCGGTACCTGCAGAAAAAGGTCTTGCTGCCAGGTTGCGGGAAACTTTGCAGGCAGCCGAGTTGATGGGCTGCATGGCGAACCACCGTGACTACGTGAACCAGTGTTTCACACTCAAGAAGAGGAGGAGTTTCTGCGGTACCTGCAGAAAAAGGTCTTGCTGCCAGGTTGCGGGAAACTTTGCAGGCAGCCGAGTTGATGGGCTGCATGGCGAACCACCGTGACTACGTGAACCAGTGTTTCACACTCAAGAAGAGGAGGAGTTTCTGCGGTACCTGCAGAAAAAGGTCTTGCTGCCAGGTTGCGGGAAACTTTGCAGGCAGCCGAGTTGATGGGCTGCATGGCGAACCACCGTGACTACGTGAACCAGTGTTTCACACTCAAGAAGAGGAGGAGTTTCTGCGGTACCTGCAGAAAAAGGTCTTGCTGCCAGGTTGCGGGAAACTTTGCAGGCAGCCGAGTTGATGGGCTGCATGGCGAACCACCGTGACTACGTGAACCAGTGTTTCACACTCAAGAAGAGGAGGAGTTTCTGCGGTACCTGCAGAAAAAGGTCTTGCTGCCAGGTTGCGGGAAACTTTGCAGGCAGCCGAGTTGATGGGCTGCATGGCGAACCACCGTGACTACGTGAACCAGTGTTTCACACTCAAGAAGAGGAGGAGTTTCTGCGGTACCTGCAGAAAAAGGTCTTGCTGCCAGGTTGCGGGAAACTTTGCAGGCAGCCGAGTTGATGGGCTGCATGGCGAACCACCGTGACTACGTGAACCAGTGTTTCACACTCAAGAAGAGGAGGAGTTTCTGCGGTACCTGCAGAAAAAGGTCTTGCTGCCAGGTTGCGGGAAACTTTGCAGGCAGCCGAGTTGATGGGCTGCATGGCGAACCACCGTGACTACGTGAACCAGTGTTTCACACTCAAGAAGAGGAGGAGTTTCTGCGGTACCTGCAGAAAAAGGT
This sequence comes from Closterium sp. Yama58-4, assembly GCA_947470075.1. Lineage (NCBI taxonomy): Eukaryota > Viridiplantae > Streptophyta > Zygnematophyceae > Desmidiales > Closteriaceae > Closterium > Closterium sp. Yama58-4. The sequence continues at coordinate 43,280 of CANIUD010000859.1, read as the reverse complement.
CTTGCTGCCAGGTTGCGGGAAACTTTGCAGGCAGCCGAGTTGATGGGCTGCATGGCGAACCACCGTGACTACGTGAACCAGTGTTTCACACTCAAGAAGAGGAGGAGTTTCTGCGGTACCTGCAGAAAAAGGTCTTGCTGCCAGGTTGCGGGAAACTTTGCAGGCAGCCGAGTTGATGGGCTGCATGGCGAACCACCGTGACTACGTGAACCAGTGTTTCACACTCAAGAAGAGGAGGAGTTTCTGCGGTACCTGCAGAAAAAGGTCTTGCTGCCAGGTTGCGGGAAACTTTGCAGGCAGCCGAGTTGATGGGCTGCATGGCGAACCACCGTGACTACGTGAACCAGTGTTTCACACTCAAGAAGAGGAGGAGTTTCTGCGGTACCTGCAGAAAAAGGTCTTGCTGCCAGGTTGCGGGAAACTTTGCAGGCAGCCGAGTTGATGGGCTGCATGGCGAACCACCGTGACTACGTGAACCAGTGTTTCACACTCAAGAAGAGGAGGAGTTTCTGCGGTACCTGCAGAAAAAGGTCTTGCTGCCAGGTTGCGGGAAACTTTGCAGGCAGCCGAGTTGATGGGCTGCATGGCGAACCACCGTGACTACGTGAACCAGTGTTTCACACTCAAGAAGAGGAGGAGTTTCTGCGGTACCTGCAGAAAAAGGTCTTGCTGCCAGGTTGCGGGAAACTTTGCAGGCAGCCGAGTTGATGGGCTGCATGGCGAACCACCGTGACTACGTGAACCAGTGTTTCACACTCAAGAAGAGGAGGAGTTTCTGCGGTACCTGCAGAAAAAGGTCTTGCTGCCAGGTTGCGGGAAACTTTGCAGGCAGCCGAGTTGATGGGCTGCATGGCGAACCACCGTGACTACGTGAACCAGTGTTTCACACTCAAGAAGAGGAGGAGTTTCTGCGGTACCTGCAGAAAAAGGTCTTGCTGCCAGGTTGCGGGAAACTTTGCAGGCAGCCGAGTTGATGGGCTGCATGGCGAACCACCGTGACTACGTGAACCAGTGTTTCACACTCAAGAAGAGGAGGAGTTTCTGCGGTACCTGCAGAAAAAGGTCTTGCTGCCAGGTTGCGGGAAACTTTGCAGGCAGCCGAGTTGATGGGCTGCATGGCGAACCACCGTGACTACGTGAACCAGTGTTTCACACTCAAGAAGAGGAGGAGTTTCTGCGGTACCTGCAGAAAAAGGTCTTGCTGCCAGGTTGCGGGAAACTTTGCAGGCAGCCGAGTTGATGGGCTGCATGGCGAACCACCGTGACTACGTGAACCAGTGTTTCACACTCAAGAAGAGGAGGAGTTTCTGCGGTACCTGCAGAAAAAGGTCTTGCTGCCAGGTTGCGGGAAACTTTGCAGGCAGCCGAGTTGATGGGCTGCATGGCGAACCACCGTGACTACGTGAACCAGTGTTTCACACTCAAGAAGAGGAGGAGTTTCTGCGGTACCTGCAGAAAAAGGTCTTGCTGCCAGGTTGCGGGAAACTTTGCAGGCAGCCGAGTTGATGGGCTGCATGGCGAACCACCGTGACTACGTGAACCAGTGTTTCACACTCAAGAAGAGGAGGAGTTTCTGCGGTACCTGCAGAAAAAGGTCTTGCTGCCAGGTTGCGGGAAACTTTGCAGGCAGCCGAGTTGATGGGCTGCATGGCGAACCACCGTGACTACGTGAACCAGTGTTTCACACTCAAGAAGAGGAGGAGTTTCTGCGGTACCTGCAGAAAAAGGTCTTGCTGCCAGGTTGCGGGAAACTTTGCAGGCAGCCGAGTTGATGGGCTGCATGGCGAACCACCGTGACTACGTGAACCAGTGTTTCACACTCAAGAAGAGGAGGAGTTTCTGCGGTACCTGCAGAAAAAGGTCTTGCTGCCAGGTTGCGGGAAACTTTGCAGGCAGCCGAGTTGATGGGCTGCATGGCGAACCACCGTGACTACGTGAACCAGTGTTTCACACTCAAGAAGAGGAGGAGTTTCTGCGGTACCTGCAGAAAAAGGTCTTGCTGCCAGGTTGCGGGAAACTTTGCAGGCAGCCGAGTTGATGGGCTGCATGGCGAACCACCGTGACTACGTGAACCAGTGTTTCACACTCAAGAAGAGGAGGAGTTTCTGCGGTACCTGCAGAAAAAGGTCTTGCTGCCAGGTTGCGGGAAACTTTGCAGGCAGCCGAGTTGATGGGCTGCATGGCGAACCACCGTGACTACGTGAACCAGTGTTTCACACTCAAGAAGAGGAGGAGTTTCTGCGGTACCTGCAGAAAAAGGTCTTGCTGCCAGGTTGCGGGAAACTTTGCAGGCAGCCGAGTTGATGGGCTGCATGGCGAACCACCGTGACTACGTGAACCAGTGTTTCACACTCAAGAAGAGGAGGAGTTTCTGCGGTACCTGCAGAAAAAGGTCTTGCTGCCAGGTTGCGGGAAACTTTGCAGGCAGCCGAGTTGATGGGCTGCATGGCGAACCACCGTGACTACGTGAACCAGTGTTTCACACTCAAGAAGAGGAGGAGTTTCTGCGGTACCTGCAGAAAAAGGTCTTGCTGCCAGGTTGCGGGAAACTTTGCAGGCAGCCGAGTTGATGGGCTGCATGGCGAACCACCGTGACTACGTGAACCAGTGTTTCACACTCAAGAAGAGGAGGAGTTTCTGCGGTACCTGCAGAAAAAGGTCTTGCTGCCAGGTTGCGGGAAACTTTGCAGGCAGCCGAGTTGATGGGCTGCATGGCGAACCACCGTGACTACGTGAACCAGTGTTTCACACTCAAGAAGAGGAGGAGTTTCTGCGGTACCTGCAGAAAAAGGTCTTGCTGCCAGGTTGCGGGAAACTTTGCAGGCAGCCGAGTTGATGGGCTGCATGGCGAACCACCGTGACTACGTGAACCAGTGTTTCACACTCAAGAAGAGGAGGAGTTTCTGCGGTACCTGCAGAAAAAGGTCTTGCTGCCAGGTTGCGGGAAACTTTGCAGGCAGCCGAGTTGATGGGCTGCATGGCGAACCACCGTGACTACGTGAACCAGTGTTTCACACTCAAGAAGAGGAGGAGTTTCTGCGGTACCTGCAGAAAAAGGTCTTGCTGCCAGGTTGCGGGAAACTTTGCAGGCAGCCGAGTTGATGGGCTGCATGGCGAACCACCGTGACTACGTGAACCAGTGTTTCACACTCAAGAAGAGGAGGAGTTTCTGCGGTACCTGCAGAAAAAGGTCTTGCTGCCAGGTTGCGGGAAACTTTGCAGGCAGCCGAGTTGATGGGCTGCATGGCGAACCACCGTGACTACGTGAACCAGTGTTTCACACTCAAGAAGAGGAGGAGTTTCTGCGGTACCTGCAGAAAAAGGTCTTGCTGCCAGGTTGCGGGAAACTTTGCAGGCAGCCGAGTTGATGGGCTGCATGGCGAACCACCGTGACTACGTGAACCAGTGTTTCACACTCAAGAAGAGGAGGAGTTTCTGCGGTACCTGCAGAAAAAGGTCTTGCTGCCAGGTTGCGGGAAACTTTGCAGGCAGCCGAGTTGATGGGCTGCATGGCGAACCACCGTGACTACGTGAACCAGTGTTTCACACTCAAGAAGAGGAGGAGTTTCTGCGGTACCTGCAGAAAAAGGTCTTGCTGCCAGGTTGCGGGAAACTTTGCAGGCAGCCGAGTTGATGGGCTGCATGGCGAACCACCGTGACTACGTGAACCAGTGTTTCACACTCAAGAAGAGGAGGAGTTTCTGCGGTACCTGCAGAAAAAGGTCTTGCTGCCAGGTTGCGGGAAACTTTGCAGGCAGCCGAGTTGATGGGCTGCATGGCGAACCACCGTGACTACGTGAACCAGTGTTTCACACTCAAGAAGAGGAGGAGTTTCTGCGGTACCTGCAGAAAAAGGTCTTGCTGCCAGGTTGCGGGAAACTTTGCAGGCAGCCGAGTTGATGGGCTGCATGGCGAACCACCGTGACTACGTGAACCAGTGTTTCACACTCAAGAAGAGGAGGAGTTTCTGCGGTACCTGCAGAAAAAGGTCTTGCTGCCAGGTTGCGGGAAACTTTGCAGGCAGCCGAGTTGATGGGCTGCATGGCGAACCACCGTGACTACGTGAACCAGTGTTTCACACTCAAGAAGAGGAGGAGTTTCTGCGGTACCTGCAGAAAAAGGTCTTGCTGCCAGGTTGCGGGAAACTTTGCAGGCAGCCGAGTTGATGGGCTGCATGGCGAACCACCGTGACTACGTGAACCAGTGTTTCACACTCAAGAAGAGGAGGAGTTTCTGCGGTACCTGCAGAAAAAGGTCTTGCTGCCAGGTTGCGGGAAACTTTGCAGGCAGCCGAGTTGATGGGCTGCATGGCGAACCACCGTGACTACGTGAACCAGTGTTTCACACTCAAGAAGAGGAGGAGTTTCTGCGGTACCTGCAGAAAAAGGTCTTGCTGCCAGGTTGCGGGAAACTTTGCAGGCAGCCGAGTTGATGGGCTGCATGGCGAACCACCGTGACTACGTGAACCAGTGTTTCACACTCAAGAAGAGGAGGAGTTTCTGCGGTACCTGCAGAAAAAGGTCTTGCTGCCAGGTTGCGGGAAACTTTGCAGGCAGCCGAGTTGATGGGCTGCATGGCGAACCACCGTGACTACGTGAACCAGTGTTTCACACTCAAGAAGAGGAGGAGTTTCTGCGGTACCTGCAGAAAAAGGTCTTGCTGCCAGGTTGCGGGAAACTTTGCAGGCAGCCGAGTTGATGGGCTGCATGGCGAACCACCGTGACTACGTGAACCAGTGTTTCACACTCAAGAAGAGGAGGAGTTTCTGCGGTACCTGCAGAAAAAGGTCTTGCTGCCAGGTTGCGGGAAACTTTGCAGGCAGCCGAGTTGATGGGCTGCATGGCGAACCACCGTGACTACGTGAACCAGTGTTTCACACTCAAGAAGAGGAGGAGTTTCTGCGGTACCTGCAGAAAAAGGTCTTGCTGCCAGGTTGCGGGAAACTTTGCAGGCAGCCGAGTTGATGGGCTGCATGGCGAACCACCGTGACTACGTGAACCAGTGTTTCACACTCAAGAAGAGGAGGAGTTTCTGCGGTACCTGCAGAAAAAGGTCTTGCTGCCAGGTTGCGGGAAACTTTGCAGGCAGCCGAGTTGATGGGCTGCATGGCGAACCACCGTGACTACGTGAACCAGTGTTTCACACTCAAGAAGAGGAGGAGTTTCTGCGGTACCTGCAGAAAAAGGTCTTGCTGCCAGGTTGCGGGAAACTTTGCAGGCAGCCGAGTTGATGGGCTGCATGGCGAACCACCGTGACTACGTGAACCAGTGTTTCACACTCAAGAAGAGGAGGAGTTTCTGCGGTACCTGCAGAAAAAGGTCTTGCTGCCAGGTTGCGGGAAACTTTGCAGGCAGCCGAGTTGATGGGCTGCATGGCGAACCACCGTGACTACGTGAACCAGTGTTTCACACTCAAGAAGAGGAGGAGTTTCTGCGGTACCTGCAGAAAAAGGTCTTGCTGCCAGGTTGCGGGAAACTTTGCAGGCAGCCGAGTTGATGGGCTGCATGGCGAACCACCGTGACTACGTGAACCAGTGTTTCACACTCAAGAAGAGGAGGAGTTTCTGCGGTACCTGCAGAAAAAGGTCTTGCTGCCAGGTTGCGGGAAACTTTGCAGGCAGCCGAGTTGATGGGCTGCATGGCGAACCACCGTGACTACGTGAACCAGTGTTTCACACTCAAGAAGAGGAGGAGTTTCTGCGGTACCTGCAGAAAAAGGTCTTGCTGCCAGGTTGCGGGAAACTTTGCAGGCAGCCGAGTTGATGGGCTGCATGGCGAACCACCGTGACTACGTGAACCAGTGTTTCACACTCAAGAAGAGGAGGAGTTTCTGCGGTACCTGCAGAAAAAGGTCTTGCTGCCAGGTTGCGGGAAACTTTGCAGGCAGCCGAGTTGATGGGCTGCATGGCGAACCACCGTGACTACGTGAACCAGTGTTTCACACTCAAGAAGAGGAGGAGTTTCTGCGGTACCTGCAGAAAAAGGTCTTGCTGCCAGGTTGCGGGAAACTTTGCAGGCAGCCGAGTTGATGGGCTGCATGGCGAACCACCGTGACTACGTGAACCAGTGTTTCACACTCAAGAAGAGGAGGAGTTTCTGCGGTACCTGCAGAAAAAGGTCTTGCTGCCAGGTTGCGGGAAACTTTGCAGGCAGCCGAGTTGATGGGCTGCATGGCGAACCACCGTGACTACGTGAACCAGTGTTTCACACTCAAGAAGAGGAGGAGTTTCTGCGGTACCTGCAGAAAAAGGTCTTGCTGCCAGGTTGCGGGAAACTTTGCAGGCAGCCGAGTTGATGGGCTGCATGGCGAACCACCGTGACTACGTGAACCAGTGTTTCACACTCAAGAAGAGGAGGAGTTTCTGCGGTACCTGCAGAAAAAGGTCTTGCTGCCAGGTTGCGGGAAACTTTGCAGGCAGCCGAGTTGATGGGCTGCATGGCGAACCACCGTGACTACGTGAACCAGTGTTTCACACTCAAGAAGAGGAGGAGTTTCTGCGGTACCTGCAGAAAAAGGTCTTGCTGCCAGGTTGCGGGAAACTTTGCAGGCAGCCGAGTTGATGGGCTGCATGGCGAACCACCGTGACTACGTGAACCAGTGTTTCACACTCAAGAAGAGGAGGAGTTTCTGCGGTACCTGCAGAAAAAGGTCTTGCTGCCAGGTTGCGGGAAACTTTGCAGGCAGCCGAGTTGATGGGCTGCATGGCGAACCACCGTGACTACGTGAACCAGTGTTTCACACTCAAGAAGAGGAGGAGTTTCTGCGGTACCTGCAGAAAAAGGTCTTGCTGCCAGGTTGCGGGAAACTTTGCAGGCAGCCGAGTTGATGGGCTGCATGGCGAACCACCGTGACTACGTGAACCAGTGTTTCACACTCAAGAAGAGGAGGAGTTTCTGCGGTACCTGCAGAAAAAGGTCTTGCTGCCAGGTTGCGGGAAACTTTGCAGGCAGCCGAGTTGATGGGCTGCATGGCGAACCACCGTGACTACGTGAACCAGTGTTTCACACTCAAGAAGAGGAGGAGTTTCTGCGGTACCTGCAGAAAAAGGTCTTGCTGCCAGGTTGCGGGAAACTTTGCAGGCAGCCGAGTTGATGGGCTGCATGGCGAACCACCGTGACTACGTGAACCAGTGTTTCACACTCAAGAAGAGGAGGAGTTTCTGCGGTACCTGCAGAAAAAGGTCTTGCTGCCAGGTTGCGGGAAACTTTGCAGGCAGCCGAGTTGATGGGCTGCATGGCGAACCACCGTGACTACGTGAACCAGTGTTTCACACTCAAGAAGAGGAGGAGTTTCTGCGGTACCTGCAGAAAAAGGTCTTGCTGCCAGGTTGCGGGAAACTTTGCAGGCAGCCGAGTTGATGGGCTGCATGGCGAACCACCGTGACTACGTGAACCAGTGTTTCACACTCAAGAAGAGGAGGAGTTTCTGCGGTACCTGCAGAAAAAGGTCTTGCTGCCAGGTTGCGGGAAACTTTGCAGGCAGCCGAGTTGATGGGCTGCATGGCGAACCACCGTGACTACGTGAACCAGTGTTTCACACTCAAGAAGAGGAGGAGTTTCTGCGGTACCTGCAGAAAAAGGTCTTGCTGCCAGGTTGCGGGAAACTTTGCAGGCAGCCGAGTTGATGGGCTGCATGGCGAACCACCGTGACTACGTGAACCAGTGTTTCACACTCAAGAAGAGGAGGAGTTTCTGCGGTACCTGCAGAAAAAGGTCTTGCTGCCAGGTTGCGGGAAACTTTGCAGGCAGCCGAGTTGATGGGCTGCATGGCGAACCACCGTGACTACGTGAACCAGTGTTTCACACTCAAGAAGAGGAGGAGTTTCTGCGGTACCTGCAGAAAAAGGTCTTGCTGCCAGGTTGCGGGAAACTTTGCAGGCAGCCGAGTTGATGGGCTGCATGGCGAACCACCGTGACTACGTGAACCAGTGTTTCACACTCAAGAAGAGGAGGAGTTTCTGCGGTACCTGCAGAAAAAGGTCTTGCTGCCAGGTTGCGGGAAACTTTGCAGGCAGCCGAGTTGATGGGCTGCATGGCGAACCACCGTGACTACGTGAACCAGTGTTTCACACTCAAGAAGAGGAGGAGTTTCTGCGGTACCTGCAGAAAAAGGTCTTGCTGCCAGGTTGCGGGAAACTTTGCAGGCAGCCGAGTTGATGGGCTGCATGGCGAACCACCGTGACTACGTGAACCAGTGTTTCACACTCAAGAAGAGGAGGAGTTTCTGCGGTACCTGCAGAAAAAGGTCTTGCTGCCAGGTTGCGGGAAACTTTGCAGGCAGCCGAGTTGATGGGCTGCATGGCGAACCACCGTGACTACGTGAACCAGTGTTTCACACTCAAGAAGAGGAGGAGTTTCTGCGGTACCTGCAGAAAAAGGTCTTGCTGCCAGGTTGCGGGAAACTTTGCAGGCAGCCGAGTTGATGGGCTGCATGGCGAACCACCGTGACTACGTGAACCAGTGTTTCACACTCAAGAAGAGGAGGAGTTTCTGCGGTACCTGCAGAAAAAGGTCTTGCTGCCAGGTTGCGGGAAACTTTGCAGGCAGCCGAGTTGATGGGCTGCATGGCGAACCACCGTGACTACGTGAACCAGTGTTTCACACTCAAGAAGAGGAGGAGTTTCTGCGGTACCTGCAGAAAAAGGTCTTGCTGCCAGGTTGCGGGAAACTTTGCAGGCAGCCGAGTTGATGGGCTGCATGGCGAACCACCGTGACTACGTGAACCAGTGTTTCACACTCAAGAAGAGGAGGAGTTTCTGCGGTACCTGCAGAAAAAGGTCTTGCTGCCAGGTTGCGGGAAACTTTGCAGGCAGCCGAGTTGATGGGCTGCATGGCGAACCACCGTGACTACGTGAACCAGTGTTTCACACTCAAGAAGAGGAGGAGTTTCTGCGGTACCTGCAGAAAAAGGTCTTGCTGCCAGGTTGCGGGAAACTTTGCAGGCAGCCGAGTTGATGGGCTGCATGGCGAACCACCGTGACTACGTGAACCAGTGTTTCACACTCAAGAAGAGGAGGAGTTTCTGCGGTACCTGCAGAAAAAGGTCTTGCTGCCAGGTTGCGGGAAACTTTGCAGGCAGCCGAGTTGATGGGCTGCATGGCGAACCACCGTGACTACGTGAACCAGTGTTTCACACTCAAGAAGAGGAGGAGTTTCTGCGGTACCTGCAGAAAAAGGTCTTGCTGCCAGGTTGCGGGAAACTTTGCAGGCAGCCGAGTTGATGGGCTGCATGGCGAACCACCGTGACTACGTGAACCAGTGTTTCACACTCAAGAAGAGGAGGAGTTTCTGCGGTACCTGCAGAAAAAGGTCTTGCTGCCAGGTTGCGGGAAACTTTGCAGGCAGCCGAGTTGATGGGCTGCATGGCGAACCACCGTGACTACGTGAACCAGTGTTTCACACTCAAGAAGAGGAGGAGTTTCTGCGGTACCTGCAGAAAAAGGTCTTGCTGCCAGGTTGCGGGAAACTTTGCAGGCAGCCGAGTTGATGGGCTGCATGGCGAACCACCGTGACTACGTGAACCAGTGTTTCACACTCAAGAAGAGGAGGAGTTTCTGCGGTACCTGCAGAAAAAGGTCTTGCTGCCAGGTTGCGGGAAACTTTGCAGGCAGCCGAGTTGATGGGCTGCATGGCGAACCACCGTGACTACGTGAACCAGTGTTTCACACTCAAGAAGAGGAGGAGTTTCTGCGGTACCTGCAGAAAAAGGTCTTGCTGCCAGGTTGCGGGAAACTTTGCAGGCAGCCGAGTTGATGGGCTGCATGGCGAACCACCGTGACTACGTGAACCAGTGTTTCACACTCAAGAAGAGGAGGAGTTTCTGCGGTACCTGCAGAAAAAGGTCTTGCTGCCAGGTTGCGGGAAACTTTGCAGGCAGCCGAGTTGATGGGCTGCATGGCGAACCACCGTGACTACGTGAACCAGTGTTTCACACTCAAGAAGAGGAGGAGTTTCTGCGGTACCTGCAGAAAAAGGTCTTGCTGCCAGGTTGCGGGAAACTTTGCAGGCAGCCGAGTTGATGGGCTGCATGGCGAACCACCGTGACTACGTGAACCAGTGTTTCACACTCAAGAAGAGGAGGAGTTTCTGCGGTACCTGCAGAAAAAGGTCTTGCTGCCAGGTTGCGGGAAACTTTGCAGGCAGCCGAGTTGATGGGCTGCATGGCGAACCACCGTGACTACGTGAACCAGTGTTTCACACTCAAGAAGAGGAGGAGTTTCTGCGGTACCTGCAGAAAAAGGTCTTGCTGCCAGGTTGCGGGAAACTTTGCAGGCAGCCGAGTTGATGGGCTGCATGGCGAACCACCGTGACTACGTGAACCAGTGTTTCACACTCAAGAAGAGGAGGAGTTTCTGCGGTACCTGCAGAAAAAGGTCTTGCTGCCAGGTTGCGGGAAACTTTGCAGGCAGCCGAGTTGATGGGCTGCATGGCGAACCACCGTGACTACGTGAACCAGTGTTTCACACTCAAGAAGAGGAGGAGTTTCTGCGGTACCTGCAGAAAAAGGTCTTGCTGCCAGGTTGCGGGAAACTTTGCAGGCAGCCGAGTTGATGGGCTGCATGGCGAACCACCGTGACTACGTGAACCAGTGTTTCACACTCAAGAAGAGGAGGAGTTTCTGCGGTACCTGCAGAAAAAGGTCTTGCTGCCAGGTTGCGGGAAACTTTGCAGGCAGCCGAGTTGATGGGCTGCATGGCGAACCACCGTGACTACGTGAACCAGTGTTTCACACTCAAGAAGAGGAGGAGTTTCTGCGGTACCTGCAGAAAAAGGTCTTGCTGCCAGGTTGCGGGAAACTTTGCAGGCAGCCGAGTTGATGGGCTGCATGGCGAACCACCGTGACTACGTGAACCAGTGTTTCACACTCAAGAAGAGGAGGAGTTTCTGCGGTACCTGCAGAAAAAGGTCTTGCTGCCAGGTTGCGGGAAACTTTGCAGGCAGCCGAGTTGATGGGCTGCATGGCGAACCACCGTGACTACGTGAACCAGTGTTTCACACTCAAGAAGAGGAGGAGTTTCTGCGGTACCTGCAGAAAAAGGTCTTGCTGCCAGGTTGCGGGAAACTTTGCAGGCAGCCGAGTTGATGGGCTGCATGGCGAACCACCGTGACTACGTGAACCAGTGTTTCACACTCAAGAAGAGGAGGAGTTTCTGCGGTACCTGCAGAAAAAGGTCTTGCTGCCAGGTTGCGGGAAACTTTGCAGGCAGCCGAGTTGATGGGCTGCATGGCGAACCACCGTGACTACGTGAACCAGTGTTTCACACTCAAGAAGAGGAGGAGTTTCTGCGGTACCTGCAGAAAAAGGTCTTGCTGCCAGGTTGCGGGAAACTTTGCAGGCAGCCGAGTTGATGGGCTGCATGGCGAACCACCGTGACTACGTGAACCAGTGTTTCACACTCAAGAAGAGGAGGAGTTTCTGCGGTACCTGCAGAAAAAGGTCTTGCTGCCAGGTTGCGGGAAACTTTGCAGGCAGCCGAGTTGATGGGCTGCATGGCGAACCACCGTGACTACGTGAACCAGTGTTTCACACTCAAGAAGAGGAGGAGTTTCTGCGGTACCTGCAGAAAAAGGTCTTGCTGCCAGGTTGCGGGAAACTTTGCAGGCAGCCGAGTTGATGGGCTGCATGGCGAACCACCGTGACTACGTGAACCAGTGTTTCACACTCAAGAAGAGGAGGAGTTTCTGCGGTACCTGCAGAAAAAGGTCTTGCTGCCAGGTTGCGGGAAACTTTGCAGGCAGCCGAGTTGATGGGCTGCATGGCGAACCACCGTGACTACGTGAACCAGTGTTTCACACTCAAGAAGAGGAGGAGTTTCTGCGGTACCTGCAGAAAAAGGTCTTGCTGCCAGGTTGCGGGAAACTTTGCAGGCAGCCGAGTTGATGGGCTGCATGGCGAACCACCGTGACTACGTGAACCAGTGTTTCACACTCAAGAAGAGGAGGAGTTTCTGCGGTACCTGCAGAAAAAGGTCTTGCTGCCAGGTTGCGGGAAACTTTGCAGGCAGCCGAGTTGATGGGCTGCATGGCGAACCACCGTGACTACGTGAACCAGTGTTTCACACTCAAGAAGAGGAGGAGTTTCTGCGGTACCTGCAGAAAAAGGTCTTGCTGCCAGGTTGCGGGAAACTTTGCAGGCAGCCGAGTTGATGGGCTGCATGGCGAACCACCGTGACTACGTGAACCAGTGTTTCACACTCAAGAAGAGGAGGAGTTTCTGCGGTACCTGCAGAAAAAGGTCTTGCTGCCAGGTTGCGGGAAACTTTGCAGGCAGCCGAGTTGATGGGCTGCATGGCGAACCACCGTGACTACGTGAACCAGTGTTTCACACTCAAGAAGAGGAGGAGTTTCTGCGGTACCTGCAGAAAAAGGTCTTGCTGCCAGGTTGCGGGAAACTTTGCAGGCAGCCGAGTTGATGGGCTGCATGGCGAACCACCGTGACTACGTGAACCAGTGTTTCACACTCAAGAAGAGGAGGAGTTTCTGCGGTACCTGCAGAAAAAGGTCTTGCTGCCAGGTTGCGGGAAACTTTGCAGGCAGCCGAGTTGATGGGCTGCATGGCGAACCACCGTGACTACGTGAACCAGTGTTTCACACTCAAGAAGAGGAGGAGTTTCTGCGGTACCTGCAGAAAAAGGTCTTGCTGCCAGGTTGCGGGAAACTTTGCAGGCAGCCGAGTTGATGGGCTGCATGGCGAACCACCGTGACTACGTGAACCAGTGTTTCACACTCAAGAAGAGGAGGAGTTTCTGCGGTACCTGCAGAAAAAGGTCTTGCTGCCAGGTTGCGGGAAACTTTGCAGGCAGCCGAGTTGATGGGCTGCATGGCGAACCACCGTGACTACGTGAACCAGTGTTTCACACTCAAGAAGAGGAGGAGTTTCTGCGGTACCTGCAGAAAAAGGTCTTGCTGCCAGGTTGCGGGAAACTTTGCAGGCAGCCGAGTTGATGGGCTGCATGGCGAACCACCGTGACTACGTGAACCAGTGTTTCACACTCAAGAAGAGGAGGAGTTTCTGCGGTACCTGCAGAAAAAGGTCTTGCTGCCAGGTTGCGGGAAACTTTGCAGGCAGCCGAGTTGATGGGCTGCATGGCGAACCACCGTGACTACGTGAACCAGTGTTTCACACTCAAGAAGAGGAGGAGTTTCTGCGGTACCTGCAGAAAAAGGTCTTGCTGCCAGGTTGCGGGAAACTTTGCAGGCAGCCGAGTTGATGGGCTGCATGGCGAACCACCGTGACTACGTGAACCAGTGTTTCACACTCAAGAAGAGGAGGAGTTTCTGCGGTACCTGCAGAAAAAGGTCTTGCTGCCAGGTTGCGGGAAACTTTGCAGGCAGCCGAGTTGATGGGCTGCATGGCGAACCACCGTGACTACGTGAACCAGTGTTTCACACTCAAGAAGAGGAGGAGTTTCTGCGGTACCTGCAGAAAAAGGTCTTGCTGCCAGGTTGCGGGAAACTTTGCAGGCAGCCGAGTTGATGGGCTGCATGGCGAACCACCGTGACTACGTGAACCAGTGTTTCACACTCAAGAAGAGGAGGAGTTTCTGCGGTACCTGCAGAAAAAGGTCTTGCTGCCAGGTTGCGGGAAACTTTGCAGGCAGCCGAGTTGATGGGCTGCATGGCGAACCACCGTGACTACGTGAACCAGTGTTTCACACTCAAGAAGAGGAGGAGTTTCTGCGGTACCTGCAGAAAAAGGTCTTGCTGCCAGGTTGCGGGAAACTTTGCAGGCAGCCGAGTTGATGGGCTGCATGGCGAACCACCGTGACTACGTGAACCAGTGTTTCACACTCAAGAAGAGGAGGAGTTTCTGCGGTACCTGCAGAAAAAGGTCTTGCTGCCAGGTTGCGGGAAACTTTGCAGGCAGCCGAGTTGATGGGCTGCATGGCGAACCACCGTGACTACGTGAACCAGTGTTTCACACTCAAGAAGAGGAGGAGTTTCTGCGGTACCTGCAGAAAAAGGTCTTGCTGCCAGGTTGCGGGAAACTTTGCAGGCAGCCGAGTTGATGGGCTGCATGGCGAACCACCGTGACTACGTGAACCAGTGTTTCACACTCAAGAAGAGGAGGAGTTTCTGCGGTACCTGCAGAAAAAGGTCTTGCTGCCAGGTTGCGGGAAACTTTGCAGGCAGCCGAGTTGATGGGCTGCATGGCGAACCACCGTGACTACGTGAACCAGTGTTTCACACTCAAGAAGAGGAGGAGTTTCTGCGGTACCTGCAGAAAAAGGTCTTGCTGCCAGGTTGCGGGAAACTTTGCAGGCAGCCGAGTTGATGGGCTGCATGGCGAACCACCGTGACTACGTGAACCAGTGTTTCACACTCAAGAAGAGGAGGAGTTTCTGCGGTACCTGCAGAAAAAGGTCTTGCTGCCAGGTTGCGGGAAACTTTGCAGGCAGCCGAGTTGATGGGCTGCATGGCGAACCACCGTGACTACGTGAACCAGTGTTTCACACTCAAGAAGAGGAGGAGTTTCTGCGGTACCTGCAGAAAAAGGTCTTGCTGCCAGGTTGCGGGAAACTTTGCAGGCAGCCGAGTTGATGGGCTGCATGGCGAACCACCGTGACTACGTGAACCAGTGTTTCACACTCAAGAAGAGGAGGAGTTTCTGCGGTACCTGCAGAAAAAGGTCTTGCTGCCAGGTTGCGGGAAACTTTGCAGGCAGCCGAGTTGATGGGCTGCATGGCGAACCACCGTGACTACGTGAACCAGTGTTTCACACTCAAGAAGAGGAGGAGTTTCTGCGGTACCTGCAGAAAAAGGTCTTGCTGCCAGGTTGCGGGAAACTTTGCAGGCAGCCGAGTTGATGGGCTGCATGGCGAACCACCGTGACTACGTGAACCAGTGTTTCACACTCAAGAAGAGGAGGAGTTTCTGCGGTACCTGCAGAAAAAGGTCTTGCTGCCAGGTTGCGGGAAACTTTGCAGGCAGCCGAGTTGATGGGCTGCATGGCGAACCACCGTGACTACGTGAACCAGTGTTTCACACTCAAGAAGAGGAGGAGTTTCTGCGGTACCTGCAGAAAAAGGTCTTGCTGCCAGGTTGCGGGAAACTTTGCAGGCAGCCGAGTTGATGGGCTGCATGGCGAACCACCGTGACTACGTGAACCAGTGTTTCACACTCAAGAAGAGGAGGAGTTTCTGCGGTACCTGCAGAAAAAGGTCTTGCTGCCAGGTTGCGGGAAACTTTGCAGGCAGCCGAGTTGATGGGCTGCATGGCGAACCACCGTGACTACGTGAACCAGTGTTTCACACTCAAGAAGAGGAGGAGTTTCTGCGGTACCTGCAGAAAAAGGTCTTGCTGCCAGGTTGCGGGAAACTTTGCAGGCAGCCGAGTTGATGGGCTGCATGGCGAACCACCGTGACTACGTGAACCAGTGTTTCACACTCAAGAAGAGGAGGAGTTTCTGCGGTACCTGCAGAAAAAGGTCTTGCTGCCAGGTTGCGGGAAACTTTGCAGGCAGCCGAGTTGATGGGCTGCATGGCGAACCACCGTGACTACGTGAACCAGTGTTTCACACTCAAGAAGAGGAGGAGTTTCTGCGGTACCTGCAGAAAAAGGTCTTGCTGCCAGGTTGCGGGAAACTTTGCAGGCAGCCGAGTTGATGGGCTGCATGGCGAACCACCGTGACTACGTGAACCAGTGTTTCACACTCAAGAAGAGGAGGAGTTTCTGCGGTACCTGCAGAAAAAGGTCTTGCTGCCAGGTTGCGGGAAACTTTGCAGGCAGCCGAGTTGATGGGCTGCATGGCGAACCACCGTGACTACGTGAACCAGTGTTTCACACTCAAGAAGAGGAGGAGTTTCTGCGGTACCTGCAGAAAAAGGTCTTGCTGCCAGGTTGCGGGAAACTTTGCAGGCAGCCGAGTTGATGGGCTGCATGGCGAACCACCGTGACTACGTGAACCAGTGTTTCACACTCAAGAAGAGGAGGAGTTTCTGCGGTACCTGCAGAAAAAGGTCTTGCTGCCAGGTTGCGGGAAACTTTGCAGGCAGCCGAGTTGATGGGCTGCATGGCGAACCACCGTGACTACGTGAACCAGTGTTTCACACTCAAGAAGAGGAGGAGTTTCTGCGGTACCTGCAGAAAAAGGTCTTGCTGCCAGGTTGCGGGAAACTTTGCAGGCAGCCGAGTTGATGGGCTGCATGGCGAACCACCGTGACTACGTGAACCAGTGTTTCACACTCAAGAAGAGGAGGAGTTTCTGCGGTACCTGCAGAAAAAGGTCTTGCTGCCAGGTTGCGGGAAACTTTGCAGGCAGCCGAGTTGATGGGCTGCATGGCGAACCACCGTGACTACGTGAACCAGTGTTTCACACTCAAGAAGAGGAGGAGTTTCTGCGGTACCTGCAGAAAAAGGTCTTGCTGCCAGGTTGCGGGAAACTTTGCAGGCAGCCGAGTTGATGGGCTGCATGGCGAACCACCGTGACTACGTGAACCAGTGTTTCACACTCAAGAAGAGGAGGAGTTTCTGCGGTACCTGCAGAAAAAGGTCTTGCTGCCAGGTTGCGGGAAACTTTGCAGGCAGCCGAGTTGATGGGCTGCATGGCGAACCACCGTGACTACGTGAACCAGTGTTTCACACTCAAGAAGAGGAGGAGTTTCTGCGGTACCTGCAGAAAAAGGTCTTGCTGCCAGGTTGCGGGAAACTTTGCAGGCAGCCGAGTTGATGGGCTGCATGGCGAACCACCGTGACTACGTGAACCAGTGTTTCACACTCAAGAAGAGGAGGAGTTTCTGCGGTACCTGCAGAAAAAGGTCTTGCTGCCAGGTTGCGGGAAACTTTGCAGGCAGCCGAGTTGATGGGCTGCATGGCGAACCACCGTGACTACGTGAACCAGTGTTTCACACTCAAGAAGAGGAGGAGTTTCTGCGGTACCTGCAGAAAAAGGTCTTGCTGCCAGGTTGCGGGAAACTTTGCAGGCAGCCGAGTTGATGGGCTGCATGGCGAACCACCGTGACTACGTGAACCAGTGTTTCACACTCAAGAAGAGGAGGAGTTTCTGCGGTACCTGCAGAAAAAGGTCTTGCTGCCAGGTTGCGGGAAACTTTGCAGGCAGCCGAGTTGATGGGCTGCATGGCGAACCACCGTGACTACGTGAACCAGTGTTTCACACTCAAGAAGAGGAGGAGTTTCTGCGGTACCTGCAGAAAAAGGTCTTGCTGCCAGGTTGCGGGAAACTTTGCAGGCAGCCGAGTTGATGGGCTGCATGGCGAACCACCGTGACTACGTGAACCAGTGTTTCACACTCAAGAAGAGGAGGAGTTTCTGCGGTACCTGCAGAAAAAGGTCTTGCTGCCAGGTTGCGGGAAACTTTGCAGGCAGCCGAGTTGATGGGCTGCATGGCGAACCACCGTGACTACGTGAACCAGTGTTTCACACTCAAGAAGAGGAGGAGTTTCTGCGGTACCTGCAGAAAAAGGTCTTGCTGCCAGGTTGCGGGAAACTTTGCAGGCAGCCGAGTTGATGGGCTGCATGGCGAACCACCGTGACTACGTGAACCAGTGTTTCACACTCAAGAAGAGGAGGAGTTTCTGCGGTACCTGCAGAAAAAGGTCTTGCTGCCAGGTTGCGGGAAACTTTGCAGGCAGCCGAGTTGATGGGCTGCATGGCGAACCACCGTGACTACGTGAACCAGTGTTTCACACTCAAGAAGAGGAGGAGTTTCTGCGGTACCTGCAGAAAAAGGTCTTGCTGCCAGGTTGCGGGAAACTTTGCAGGCAGCCGAGTTGATGGGCTGCATGGCGAACCACCGTGACTACGTGAACCAGTGTTTCACACTCAAGAAGAGGAGGAGTTTCTGCGGTACCTGCAGAAAAAGGTCTTGCTGCCAGGTTGCGGGAAACTTTGCAGGCAGCCGAGTTGATGGGCTGCATGGCGAACCACCGTGACTACGTGAACCAGTGTTTCACACTCAAGAAGAGGAGGAGTTTCTGCGGTACCTGCAGAAAAAGGTCTTGCTGCCAGGTTGCGGGAAACTTTGCAGGCAGCCGAGTTGATGGGCTGCATGGCGAACCACCGTGACTACGTGAACCAGTGTTTCACACTCAAGAAGAGGAGGAGTTTCTGCGGTACCTGCAGAAAAAGGTCTTGCTGCCAGGTTGCGGGAAACTTTGCAGGCAGCCGAGTTGATGGGCTGCATGGCGAACCACCGTGACTACGTGAACCAGTGTTTCACACTCAAGAAGAGGAGGAGTTTCTGCGGTACCTGCAGAAAAAGGTCTTGCTGCCAGGTTGCGGGAAACTTTGCAGGCAGCCGAGTTGATGGGCTGCATGGCGAACCACCGTGACTACGTGAACCAGTGTTTCACACTCAAGAAGAGGAGGAGTTTCTGCGGTACCTGCAGAAAAAGGTCTTGCTGCCAGGTTGCGGGAAACTTTGCAGGCAGCCGAGTTGATGGGCTGCATGGCGAACCACCGTGACTACGTGAACCAGTGTTTCACACTCAAGAAGAGGAGGAGTTTCTGCGGTACCTGCAGAAAAAGGTCTTGCTGCCAGGTTGCGGGAAACTTTGCAGGCAGCCGAGTTGATGGGCTGCATGGCGAACCACCGTGACTACGTGAACCAGTGTTTCACACTCAAGAAGAGGAGGAGTTTCTGCGGTACCTGCAGAAAAAGGTCTTGCTGCCAGGTTGCGGGAAACTTTGCAGGCAGCCGAGTTGATGGGCTGCATGGCGAACCACCGTGACTACGTGAACCAGTGTTTCACACTCAAGAAGAGGAGGAGTTTCTGCGGTACCTGCAGAAAAAGGTCTTGCTGCCAGGTTGCGGGAAACTTTGCAGGCAGCCGAGTTGATGGGCTGCATGGCGAACCACCGTGACTACGTGAACCAGTGTTTCACACTCAAGAAGAGGAGGAGTTTCTGCGGTACCTGCAGAAAAAGGTCTTGCTGCCAGGTTGCGGGAAACTTTGCAGGCAGCCGAGTTGATGGGCTGCATGGCGAACCACCGTGACTACGTGAACCAGTGTTTCACACTCAAGAAGAGGAGGAGTTTCTGCGGTACCTGCAGAAAAAGGTCTTGCTGCCAGGTTGCGGGAAACTTTGCAGGCAGCCGAGTTGATGGGCTGCATGGCGAACCACCGTGACTACGTGAACCAGTGTTTCACACTCAAGAAGAGGAGGAGTTTCTGCGGTACCTGCAGAAAAAGGTCTTGCTGCCAGGTTGCGGGAAACTTTGCAGGCAGCCGAGTTGATGGGCTGCATGGCGAACCACCGTGACTACGTGAACCAGTGTTTCACACTCAAGAAGAGGAGGAGTTTCTGCGGTACCTGCAGAAAAAGGTCTTGCTGCCAGGTTGCGGGAAACTTTGCAGGCAGCCGAGTTGATGGGCTGCATGGCGAACCACCGTGACTACGTGAACCAGTGTTTCACACTCAAGAAGAGGAGGAGTTTCTGCGGTACCTGCAGAAAAAGGTCTTGCTGCCAGGTTGCGGGAAACTTTGCAGGCAGCCGAGTTGATGGGCTGCATGGCGAACCACCGTGACTACGTGAACCAGTGTTTCACACTCAAGAAGAGGAGGAGTTTCTGCGGTACCTGCAGAAAAAGGTCTTGCTGCCAGGTTGCGGGAAACTTTGCAGGCAGCCGAGTTGATGGGCTGCATGGCGAACCACCGTGACTACGTGAACCAGTGTTTCACACTCAAGAAGAGGAGGAGTTTCTGCGGTACCTGCAGAAAAAGGTCTTGCTGCCAGGTTGCGGGAAACTTTGCAGGCAGCCGAGTTGATGGGCTGCATGGCGAACCACCGTGACTACGTGAACCAGTGTTTCACACTCAAGAAGAGGAGGAGTTTCTGCGGTACCTGCAGAAAAAGGTCTTGCTGCCAGGTTGCGGGAAACTTTGCAGGCAGCCGAGTTGATGGGCTGCATGGCGAACCACCGTGACTACGTGAACCAGTGTTTCACACTCAAGAAGAGGAGGAGTTTCTGCGGTACCTGCAGAAAAAGGTCTTGCTGCCAGGTTGCGGGAAACTTTGCAGGCAGCCGAGTTGATGGGCTGCATGGCGAACCACCGTGACTACGTGAACCAGTGTTTCACACTCAAGAAGAGGAGGAGTTTCTGCGGTACCTGCAGAAAAAGGTCTTGCTGCCAGGTTGCGGGAAACTTTGCAGGCAGCCGAGTTGATGGGCTGCATGGCGAACCACCGTGACTACGTGAACCAGTGTTTCACACTCAAGAAGAGGAGGAGTTTCTGCGGTACCTGCAGAAAAAGGTCTTGCTGCCAGGTTGCGGGAAACTTTGCAGGCAGCCGAGTTGATGGGCTGCATGGCGAACCACCGTGACTACGTGAACCAGTGTTTCACACTCAAGAAGAGGAGGAGTTTCTGCGGTACCTGCAGAAAAAGGTCTTGCTGCCAGGTTGCGGGAAACTTTGCAGGCAGCCGAGTTGATGGGCTGCATGGCGAACCACCGTGACTACGTGAACCAGTGTTTCACACTCAAGAAGAGGAGGAGTTTCTGCGGTACCTGCAGAAAAAGGTCTTGCTGCCAGGTTGCGGGAAACTTTGCAGGCAGCCGAGTTGATGGGCTGCATGGCGAACCACCGTGACTACGTGAACCAGTGTTTCACACTCAAGAAGAGGAGGAGTTTCTGCGGTACCTGCAGAAAAAGGTCTTGCTGCCAGGTTGCGGGAAACTTTGCAGGCAGCCGAGTTGATGGGCTGCATGGCGAACCACCGTGACTACGTGAACCAGTGTTTCACACTCAAGAAGAGGAGGAGTTTCTGCGGTACCTGCAGAAAAAGGTCTTGCTGCCAGGTTGCGGGAAACTTTGCAGGCAGCCGAGTTGATGGGCTGCATGGCGAACCACCGTGACTACGTGAACCAGTGTTTCACACTCAAGAAGAGGAGGAGTTTCTGCGGTACCTGCAGAAAAAGGTCTTGCTGCCAGGTTGCGGGAAACTTTGCAGGCAGCCGAGTTGATGGGCTGCATGGCGAACCACCGTGACTACGTGAACCAGTGTTTCACACTCAAGAAGAGGAGGAGTTTCTGCGGTACCTGCAGAAAAAGGTCTTGCTGCCAGGTTGCGGGAAACTTTGCAGGCAGCCGAGTTGATGGGCTGCATGGCGAACCACCGTGACTACGTGAACCAGTGTTTCACACTCAAGAAGAGGAGGAGTTTCTGCGGTACCTGCAGAAAAAGGTCTTGCTGCCAGGTTGCGGGAAACTTTGCAGGCAGCCGAGTTGATGGGCTGCATGGCGAACCACCGTGACTACGTGAACCAGTGTTTCACACTCAAGAAGAGGAGGAGTTTCTGCGGTACCTGCAGAAAAAGGTCTTGCTGCCAGGTTGCGGGAAACTTTGCAGGCAGCCGAGTTGATGGGCTGCATGGCGAACCACCGTGACTACGTGAACCAGTGTTTCACACTCAAGAAGAGGAGGAGTTTCTGCGGTACCTGCAGAAAAAGGTCTTGCTGCCAGGTTGCGGGAAACTTTGCAGGCAGCCGAGTTGATGGGCTGCATGGCGAACCACCGTGACTACGTGAACCAGTGTTTCACACTCAAGAAGAGGAGGAGTTTCTGCGGTACCTGCAGAAAAAGGTCTTGCTGCCAGGTTGCGGGAAACTTTGCAGGCAGCCGAGTTGATGGGCTGCATGGCGAACCACCGTGACTACGTGAACCAGTGTTTCACACTCAAGAAGAGGAGGAGTTTCTGCGGTACCTGCAGAAAAAGGTCTTGCTGCCAGGTTGCGGGAAACTTTGCAGGCAGCCGAGTTGATGGGCTGCATGGCGAACCACCGTGACTACGTGAACCAGTGTTTCACACTCAAGAAGAGGAGGAGTTTCTGCGGTACCTGCAGAAAAAGGTCTTGCTGCCAGGTTGCGGGAAACTTTGCAGGCAGCCGAGTTGATGGGCTGCATGGCGAACCACCGTGACTACGTGAACCAGTGTTTCACACTCAAGAAGAGGAGGAGTTTCTGCGGTACCTGCAGAAAAAGGTCTTGCTGCCAGGTTGCGGGAAACTTTGCAGGCAGCCGAGTTGATGGGCTGCATGGCGAACCACCGTGACTACGTGAACCAGTGTTTCACACTCAAGAAGAGGAGGAGTTTCTGCGGTACCTGCAGAAAAAGGTCTTGCTGCCAGGTTGCGGGAAACTTTGCAGGCAGCCGAGTTGATGGGCTGCATGGCGAACCACCGTGACTACGTGAACCAGTGTTTCACACTCAAGAAGAGGAGGAGTTTCTGCGGTACCTGCAGAAAAAGGTCTTGCTGCCAGGTTGCGGGAAACTTTGCAGGCAGCCGAGTTGATGGGCTGCATGGCGAACCACCGTGACTACGTGAACCAGTGTTTCACACTCAAGAAGAGGAGGAGTTTCTGCGGTACCTGCAGAAAAAGGTCTTGCTGCCAGGTTGCGGGAAACTTTGCAGGCAGCCGAGTTGATGGGCTGCATGGCGAACCACCGTGACTACGTGAACCAGTGTTTCACACTCAAGAAGAGGAGGAGTTTCTGCGGTACCTGCAGAAAAAGGTCTTGCTGCCAGGTTGCGGGAAACTTTGCAGGCAGCCGAGTTGATGGGCTGCATGGCGAACCACCGTGACTACGTGAACCAGTGTTTCACACTCAAGAAGAGGAGGAGTTTCTGCGGTACCTGCAGAAAAAGGTCTTGCTGCCAGGTTGCGGGAAACTTTGCAGGCAGCCGAGTTGATGGGCTGCATGGCGAACCACCGTGACTACGTGAACCAGTGTTTCACACTCAAGAAGAGGAGGAGTTTCTGCGGTACCTGCAGAAAAAGGTCTTGCTGCCAGGTTGCGGGAAACTTTGCAGGCAGCCGAGTTGATGGGCTGCATGGCGAACCACCGTGACTACGTGAACCAGTGTTTCACACTCAAGAAGAGGAGGAGTTTCTGCGGTACCTGCAGAAAAAGGTCTTGCTGCCAGGTTGCGGGAAACTTTGCAGGCAGCCGAGTTGATGGGCTGCATGGCGAACCACCGTGACTACGTGAACCAGTGTTTCACACTCAAGAAGAGGAGGAGTTTCTGCGGTACCTGCAGAAAAAGGTCTTGCTGCCAGGTTGCGGGAAACTTTGCAGGCAGCCGAGTTGATGGGCTGCATGGCGAACCACCGTGACTACGTGAACCAGTGTTTCACACTCAAGAAGAGGAGGAGTTTCTGCGGTACCTGCAGAAAAAGGTCTTGCTGCCAGGTTGCGGGAAACTTTGCAGGCAGCCGAGTTGATGGGCTGCATGGCGAACCACCGTGACTACGTGAACCAGTGTTTCACACTCAAGAAGAGGAGGAGTTTCTGCGGTACCTGCAGAAAAAGGTCTTGCTGCCAGGTTGCGGGAAACTTTGCAGGCAGCCGAGTTGATGGGCTGCATGGCGAACCACCGTGACTACGTGAACCAGTGTTTCACACTCAAGAAGAGGAGGAGTTTCTGCGGTACCTGCAGAAAAAGGTCTTGCTGCCAGGTTGCGGGAAACTTTGCAGGCAGCCGAGTTGATGGGCTGCATGGCGAACCACCGTGACTACGTGAACCAGTGTTTCACACTCAAGAAGAGGAGGAGTTTCTGCGGTACCTGCAGAAAAAGGTCTTGCTGCCAGGTTGCGGGAAACTTTGCAGGCAGCCGAGTTGATGGGCTGCATGGCGAACCACCGTGACTACGTGAACCAGTGTTTCACACTCAAGAAGAGGAGGAGTTTCTGCGGTACCTGCAGAAAAAGGTCTTGCTGCCAGGTTGCGGGAAACTTTGCAGGCAGCCGAGTTGATGGGCTGCATGGCGAACCACCGTGACTACGTGAACCAGTGTTTCACACTCAAGAAGAGGAGGAGTTTCTGCGGTACCTGCAGAAAAAGGTCTTGCTGCCAGGTTGCGGGAAACTTTGCAGGCAGCCGAGTTGATGGGCTGCATGGCGAACCACCGTGACTACGTGAACCAGTGTTTCACACTCAAGAAGAGGAGGAGTTTCTGCGGTACCTGCAGAAAAAGGTCTTGCTGCCAGGTTGCGGGAAACTTTGCAGGCAGCCGAGTTGATGGGCTGCATGGCGAACCACCGTGACTACGTGAACCAGTGTTTCACACTCAAGAAGAGGAGGAGTTTCTGCGGTACCTGCAGAAAAAGGTCTTGCTGCCAGGTTGCGGGAAACTTTGCAGGCAGCCGAGTTGATGGGCTGCATGGCGAACCACCGTGACTACGTGAACCAGTGTTTCACACTCAAGAAGAGGAGGAGTTTCTGCGGTACCTGCAGAAAAAGGTCTTGCTGCCAGGTTGCGGGAAACTTTGCAGGCAGCCGAGTTGATGGGCTGCATGGCGAACCACCGTGACTACGTGAACCAGTGTTTCACACTCAAGAAGAGGAGGAGTTTCTGCGGTACCTGCAGAAAAAGGTCTTGCTGCCAGGTTGCGGGAAACTTTGCAGGCAGCCGAGTTGATGGGCTGCATGGCGAACCACCGTGACTACGTGAACCAGTGTTTCACACTCAAGAAGAGGAGGAGTTTCTGCGGTACCTGCAGAAAAAGGTCTTGCTGCCAGGTTGCGGGAAACTTTGCAGGCAGCCGAGTTGATGGGCTGCATGGCGAACCACCGTGACTACGTGAACCAGTGTTTCACACTCAAGAAGAGGAGGAGTTTCTGCGGTACCTGCAGAAAAAGGTCTTGCTGCCAGGTTGCGGGAAACTTTGCAGGCAGCCGAGTTGATGGGCTGCATGGCGAACCACCGTGACTACGTGAACCAGTGTTTCACACTCAAGAAGAGGAGGAGTTTCTGCGGTACCTGCAGAAAAAGGTCTTGCTGCCAGGTTGCGGGAAACTTTGCAGGCAGCCGAGTTGATGGGCTGCATGGCGAACCACCGTGACTACGTGAACCAGTGTTTCACACTCAAGAAGAGGAGGAGTTTCTGCGGTACCTGCAGAAAAAGGTCTTGCTGCCAGGTTGCGGGAAACTTTGCAGGCAGCCGAGTTGATGGGCTGCATGGCGAACCACCGTGACTACGTGAACCAGTGTTTCACACTCAAGAAGAGGAGGAGTTTCTGCGGTACCTGCAGAAAAAGGTCTTGCTGCCAGGTTGCGGGAAACTTTGCAGGCAGCCGAGTTGATGGGCTGCATGGCGAACCACCGTGACTACGTGAACCAGTGTTTCACACTCAAGAAGAGGAGGAGTTTCTGCGGTACCTGCAGAAAAAGGTCTTGCTGCCAGGTTGCGGGAAACTTTGCAGGCAGCCGAGTTGATGGGCTGCATGGCGAACCACCGTGACTACGTGAACCAGTGTTTCACACTCAAGAAGAGGAGGAGTTTCTGCGGTACCTGCAGAAAAAGGTCTTGCTGCCAGGTTGCGGGAAACTTTGCAGGCAGCCGAGTTGATGGGCTGCATGGCGAACCACCGTGACTACGTGAACCAGTGTTTCACACTCAAGAAGAGGAGGAGTTTCTGCGGTACCTGCAGAAAAAGGTCTTGCTGCCAGGTTGCGGGAAACTTTGCAGGCAGCCGAGTTGATGGGCTGCATGGCGAACCACCGTGACTACGTGAACCAGTGTTTCACACTCAAGAAGAGGAGGAGTTTCTGCGGTACCTGCAGAAAAAGGTCTTGCTGCCAGGTTGCGGGAAACTTTGCAGGCAGCCGAGTTGATGGGCTGCATGGCGAACCACCGTGACTACGTGAACCAGTGTTTCACACTCAAGAAGAGGAGGAGTTTCTGCGGTACCTGCAGAAAAAGGTCTTGCTGCCAGGTTGCGGGAAACTTTGCAGGCAGCCGAGTTGATGGGCTGCATGGCGAACCACCGTGACTACGTGAACCAGTGTTTCACACTCAAGAAGAGGAGGAGTTTCTGCGGTACCTGCAGAAAAAGGTCTTGCTGCCAGGTTGCGGGAAACTTTGCAGGCAGCCGAGTTGATGGGCTGCATGGCGAACCACCGTGACTACGTGAACCAGTGTTTCACACTCAAGAAGAGGAGGAGTTTCTGCGGTACCTGCAGAAAAAGGTCTTGCTGCCAGGTTGCGGGAAACTTTGCAGGCAGCCGAGTTGATGGGCTGCATGGCGAACCACCGTGACTACGTGAACCAGTGTTTCACACTCAAGAAGAGGAGGAGTTTCTGCGGTACCTGCAGAAAAAGGTCTTGCTGCCAGGTTGCGGGAAACTTTGCAGGCAGCCGAGTTGATGGGCTGCATGGCGAACCACCGTGACTACGTGAACCAGTGTTTCACACTCAAGAAGAGGAGGAGTTTCTGCGGTACCTGCAGAAAAAGGTCTTGCTGCCAGGTTGCGGGAAACTTTGCAGGCAGCCGAGTTGATGGGCTGCATGGCGAACCACCGTGACTACGTGAACCAGTGTTTCACACTCAAGAAGAGGAGGAGTTTCTGCGGTACCTGCAGAAAAAGGTCTTGCTGCCAGGTTGCGGGAAACTTTGCAGGCAGCCGAGTTGATGGGCTGCATGGCGAACCACCGTGACTACGTGAACCAGTGTTTCACACTCAAGAAGAGGAGGAGTTTCTGCGGTACCTGCAGAAAAAGGTCTTGCTGCCAGGTTGCGGGAAACTTTGCAGGCAGCCGAGTTGATGGGCTGCATGGCGAACCACCGTGACTACGTGAACCAGTGTTTCACACTCAAGAAGAGGAGGAGTTTCTGCGGTACCTGCAGAAAAAGGTCTTGCTGCCAGGTTGCGGGAAACTTTGCAGGCAGCCGAGTTGATGGGCTGCATGGCGAACCACCGTGACTACGTGAACCAGTGTTTCACACTCAAGAAGAGGAGGAGTTTCTGCGGTACCTGCAGAAAAAGGTCTTGCTGCCAGGTTGCGGGAAACTTTGCAGGCAGCCGAGTTGATGGGCTGCATGGCGAACCACCGTGACTACGTGAACCAGTGTTTCACACTCAAGAAGAGGAGGAGTTTCTGCGGTACCTGCAGAAAAAGGTCTTGCTGCCAGGTTGCGGGAAACTTTGCAGGCAGCCGAGTTGATGGGCTGCATGGCGAACCACCGTGACTACGTGAACCAGTGTTTCACACTCAAGAAGAGGAGGAGTTTCTGCGGTACCTGCAGAAAAAGGTCTTGCTGCCAGGTTGCGGGAAACTTTGCAGGCAGCCGAGTTGATGGGCTGCATGGCGAACCACCGTGACTACGTGAACCAGTGTTTCACACTCAAGAAGAGGAGGAGTTTCTGCGGTACCTGCAGAAAAAGGTCTTGCTGCCAGGTTGCGGGAAACTTTGCAGGCAGCCGAGTTGATGGGCTGCATGGCGAACCACCGTGACTACGTGAACCAGTGTTTCACACTCAAGAAGAGGAGGAGTTTCTGCGGTACCTGCAGAAAAAGGTCTTGCTGCCAGGTTGCGGGAAACTTTGCAGGCAGCCGAGTTGATGGGCTGCATGGCGAACCACCGTGACTACGTGAACCAGTGTTTCACACTCAAGAAGAGGAGGAGTTTCTGCGGTACCTGCAGAAAAAGGTCTTGCTGCCAGGTTGCGGGAAACTTTGCAGGCAGCCGAGTTGATGGGCTGCATGGCGAACCACCGTGACTACGTGAACCAGTGTTTCACACTCAAGAAGAGGAGGAGTTTCTGCGGTACCTGCAGAAAAAGGTCTTGCTGCCAGGTTGCGGGAAACTTTGCAGGCAGCCGAGTTGATGGGCTGCATGGCGAACCACCGTGACTACGTGAACCAGTGTTTCACACTCAAGAAGAGGAGGAGTTTCTGCGGTACCTGCAGAAAAAGGTCTTGCTGCCAGGTTGCGGGAAACTTTGCAGGCAGCCGAGTTGATGGGCTGCATGGCGAACCACCGTGACTACGTGAACCAGTGTTTCACACTCAAGAAGAGGAGGAGTTTCTGCGGTACCTGCAGAAAAAGGTCTTGCTGCCAGGTTGCGGGAAACTTTGCAGGCAGCCGAGTTGATGGGCTGCATGGCGAACCACCGTGACTACGTGAACCAGTGTTTCACACTCAAGAAGAGGAGGAGTTTCTGCGGTACCTGCAGAAAAAGGTCTTGCTGCCAGGTTGCGGGAAACTTTGCAGGCAGCCGAGTTGATGGGCTGCATGGCGAACCACCGTGACTACGTGAACCAGTGTTTCACACTCAAGAAGAGGAGGAGTTTCTGCGGTACCTGCAGAAAAAGGTCTTGCTGCCAGGTTGCGGGAAACTTTGCAGGCAGCCGAGTTGATGGGCTGCATGGCGAACCACCGTGACTACGTGAACCAGTGTTTCACACTCAAGAAGAGGAGGAGTTTCTGCGGTACCTGCAGAAAAAGGTCTTGCTGCCAGGTTGCGGGAAACTTTGCAGGCAGCCGAGTTGATGGGCTGCATGGCGAACCACCGTGACTACGTGAACCAGTGTTTCACACTCAAGAAGAGGAGGAGTTTCTGCGGTACCTGCAGAAAAAGGTCTTGCTGCCAGGTTGCGGGAAACTTTGCAGGCAGCCGAGTTGATGGGCTGCATGGCGAACCACCGTGACTACGTGAACCAGTGTTTCACACTCAAGAAGAGGAGGAGTTTCTGCGGTACCTGCAGAAAAAGGTCTTGCTGCCAGGTTGCGGGAAACTTTGCAGGCAGCCGAGTTGATGGGCTGCATGGCGAACCACCGTGACTACGTGAACCAGTGTTTCACACTCAAGAAGAGGAGGAGTTTCTGCGGTACCTGCAGAAAAAGGTCTTGCTGCCAGGTTGCGGGAAACTTTGCAGGCAGCCGAGTTGATGGGCTGCATGGCGAACCACCGTGACTACGTGAACCAGTGTTTCACACTCAAGAAGAGGAGGAGTTTCTGCGGTACCTGCAGAAAAAGGTCTTGCTGCCAGGTTGCGGGAAACTTTGCAGGCAGCCGAGTTGATGGGCTGCATGGCGAACCACCGTGACTACGTGAACCAGTGTTTCACACTCAAGAAGAGGAGGAGTTTCTGCGGTACCTGCAGAAAAAGGTCTTGCTGCCAGGTTGCGGGAAACTTTGCAGGCAGCCGAGTTGATGGGCTGCATGGCGAACCACCGTGACTACGTGAACCAGTGTTTCACACTCAAGAAGAGGAGGAGTTTCTGCGGTACCTGCAGAAAAAGGTCTTGCTGCCAGGTTGCGGGAAACTTTGCAGGCAGCCGAGTTGATGGGCTGCATGGCGAACCACCGTGACTACGTGAACCAGTGTTTCACACTCAAGAAGAGGAGGAGTTTCTGCGGTACCTGCAGAAAAAGGTCTTGCTGCCAGGTTGCGGGAAACTTTGCAGGCAGCCGAGTTGATGGGCTGCATGGCGAACCACCGTGACTACGTGAACCAGTGTTTCACACTCAAGAAGAGGAGGAGTTTCTGCGGTACCTGCAGAAAAAGGTCTTGCTGCCAGGTTGCGGGAAACTTTGCAGGCAGCCGAGTTGATGGGCTGCATGGCGAACCACCGTGACTACGTGAACCAGTGTTTCACACTCAAGAAGAGGAGGAGTTTCTGCGGTACCTGCAGAAAAAGGTCTTGCTGCCAGGTTGCGGGAAACTTTGCAGGCAGCCGAGTTGATGGGCTGCATGGCGAACCACCGTGACTACGTGAACCAGTGTTTCACACTCAAGAAGAGGAGGAGTTTCTGCGGTACCTGCAGAAAAAGGTCTTGCTGCCAGGTTGCGGGAAACTTTGCAGGCAGCCGAGTTGATGGGCTGCATGGCGAACCACCGTGACTACGTGAACCAGTGTTTCACACTCAAGAAGAGGAGGAGTTTCTGCGGTACCTGCAGAAAAAGGTCTTGCTGCCAGGTTGCGGGAAACTTTGCAGGCAGCCGAGTTGATGGGCTGCATGGCGAACCACCGTGACTACGTGAACCAGTGTTTCACACTCAAGAAGAGGAGGAGTTTCTGCGGTACCTGCAGAAAAAGGTCTTGCTGCCAGGTTGCGGGAAACTTTGCAGGCAGCCGAGTTGATGGGCTGCATGGCGAACCACCGTGACTACGTGAACCAGTGTTTCACACTCAAGAAGAGGAGGAGTTTCTGCGGTACCTGCAGAAAAAGGTCTTGCTGCCAGGTTGCGGGAAACTTTGCAGGCAGCCGAGTTGATGGGCTGCATGGCGAACCACCGTGACTACGTGAACCAGTGTTTCACACTCAAGAAGAGGAGGAGTTTCTGCGGTACCTGCAGAAAAAGGTCTTGCTGCCAGGTTGCGGGAAACTTTGCAGGCAGCCGAGTTGATGGGCTGCATGGCGAACCACCGTGACTACGTGAACCAGTGTTTCACACTCAAGAAGAGGAGGAGTTTCTGCGGTACCTGCAGAAAAAGGTCTTGCTGCCAGGTTGCGGGAAACTTTGCAGGCAGCCGAGTTGATGGGCTGCATGGCGAACCACCGTGACTACGTGAACCAGTGTTTCACACTCAAGAAGAGGAGGAGTTTCTGCGGTACCTGCAGAAAAAGGTCTTGCTGCCAGGTTGCGGGAAACTTTGCAGGCAGCCGAGTTGATGGGCTGCATGGCGAACCACCGTGACTACGTGAACCAGTGTTTCACACTCAAGAAGAGGAGGAGTTTCTGCGGTACCTGCAGAAAAAGGTCTTGCTGCCAGGTTGCGGGAAACTTTGCAGGCAGCCGAGTTGATGGGCTGCATGGCGAACCACCGTGACTACGTGAACCAGTGTTTCACACTCAAGAAGAGGAGGAGTTTCTGCGGTACCTGCAGAAAAAGGTCTTGCTGCCAGGTTGCGGGAAACTTTGCAGGCAGCCGAGTTGATGGGCTGCATGGCGAACCACCGTGACTACGTGAACCAGTGTTTCACACTCAAGAAGAGGAGGAGTTTCTGCGGTACCTGCAGAAAAAGGTCTTGCTGCCAGGTTGCGGGAAACTTTGCAGGCAGCCGAGTTGATGGGCTGCATGGCGAACCACCGTGACTACGTGAACCAGTGTTTCACACTCAAGAAGAGGAGGAGTTTCTGCGGTACCTGCAGAAAAAGGTCTTGCTGCCAGGTTGCGGGAAACTTTGCAGGCAGCCGAGTTGATGGGCTGCATGGCGAACCACCGTGACTACGTGAACCAGTGTTTCACACTCAAGAAGAGGAGGAGTTTCTGCGGTACCTGCAGAAAAAGGTCTTGCTGCCAGGTTGCGGGAAACTTTGCAGGCAGCCGAGTTGATGGGCTGCATGGCGAACCACCGTGACTACGTGAACCAGTGTTTCACACTCAAGAAGAGGAGGAGTTTCTGCGGTACCTGCAGAAAAAGGTCTTGCTGCCAGGTTGCGGGAAACTTTGCAGGCAGCCGAGTTGATGGGCTGCATGGCGAACCACCGTGACTACGTGAACCAGTGTTTCACACTCAAGAAGAGGAGGAGTTTCTGCGGTACCTGCAGAAAAAGGTCTTGCTGCCAGGTTGCGGGAAACTTTGCAGGCAGCCGAGTTGATGGGCTGCATGGCGAACCACCGTGACTACGTGAACCAGTGTTTCACACTCAAGAAGAGGAGGAGTTTCTGCGGTACCTGCAGAAAAAGGTCTTGCTGCCAGGTTGCGGGAAACTTTGCAGGCAGCCGAGTTGATGGGCTGCATGGCGAACCACCGTGACTACGTGAACCAGTGTTTCACACTCAAGAAGAGGAGGAGTTTCTGCGGTACCTGCAGAAAAAGGTCTTGCTGCCAGGTTGCGGGAAACTTTGCAGGCAGCCGAGTTGATGGGCTGCATGGCGAACCACCGTGACTACGTGAACCAGTGTTTCACACTCAAGAAGAGGAGGAGTTTCTGCGGTACCTGCAGAAAAAGGTCTTGCTGCCAGGTTGCGGGAAACTTTGCAGGCAGCCGAGTTGATGGGCTGCATGGCGAACCACCGTGACTACGTGAACCAGTGTTTCACACTCAAGAAGAGGAGGAGTTTCTGCGGTACCTGCAGAAAAAGGTCTTGCTGCCAGGTTGCGGGAAACTTTGCAGGCAGCCGAGTTGATGGGCTGCATGGCGAACCACCGTGACTACGTGAACCAGTGTTTCACACTCAAGAAGAGGAGGAGTTTCTGCGGTACCTGCAGAAAAAGGTCTTGCTGCCAGGTTGCGGGAAACTTTGCAGGCAGCCGAGTTGATGGGCTGCATGGCGAACCACCGTGACTACGTGAACCAGTGTTTCACACTCAAGAAGAGGAGGAGTTTCTGCGGTACCTGCAGAAAAAGGTCTTGCTGCCAGGTTGCGGGAAACTTTGCAGGCAGCCGAGTTGATGGGCTGCATGGCGAACCACCGTGACTACGTGAACCAGTGTTTCACACTCAAGAAGAGGAGGAGTTTCTGCGGTACCTGCAGAAAAAGGTCTTGCTGCCAGGTTGCGGGAAACTTTGCAGGCAGCCGAGTTGATGGGCTGCATGGCGAACCACCGTGACTACGTGAACCAGTGTTTCACACTCAAGAAGAGGAGGAGTTTCTGCGGTACCTGCAGAAAAAGGTCTTGCTGCCAGGTTGCGGGAAACTTTGCAGGCAGCCGAGTTGATGGGCTGCATGGCGAACCACCGTGACTACGTGAACCAGTGTTTCACACTCAAGAAGAGGAGGAGTTTCTGCGGTACCTGCAGAAAAAGGTCTTGCTGCCAGGTTGCGGGAAACTTTGCAGGCAGCCGAGTTGATGGGCTGCATGGCGAACCACCGTGACTACGTGAACCAGTGTTTCACACTCAAGAAGAGGAGGAGTTTCTGCGGTACCTGCAGAAAAAGGTCTTGCTGCCAGGTTGCGGGAAACTTTGCAGGCAGCCGAGTTGATGGGCTGCATGGCGAACCACCGTGACTACGTGAACCAGTGTTTCACACTCAAGAAGAGGAGGAGTTTCTGCGGTACCTGCAGAAAAAGGTCTTGCTGCCAGGTTGCGGGAAACTTTGCAGGCAGCCGAGTTGATGGGCTGCATGGCGAACCACCGTGACTACGTGAACCAGTGTTTCACACTCAAGAAGAGGAGGAGTTTCTGCGGTACCTGCAGAAAAAGGTCTTGCTGCCAGGTTGCGGGAAACTTTGCAGGCAGCCGAGTTGATGGGCTGCATGGCGAACCACCGTGACTACGTGAACCAGTGTTTCACACTCAAGAAGAGGAGGAGTTTCTGCGGTACCTGCAGAAAAAGGTCTTGCTGCCAGGTTGCGGGAAACTTTGCAGGCAGCCGAGTTGATGGGCTGCATGGCGAACCACCGTGACTACGTGAACCAGTGTTTCACACTCAAGAAGAGGAGGAGTTTCTGCGGTACCTGCAGAAAAAGGTCTTGCTGCCAGGTTGCGGGAAACTTTGCAGGCAGCCGAGTTGATGGGCTGCATGGCGAACCACCGTGACTACGTGAACCAGTGTTTCACACTCAAGAAGAGGAGGAGTTTCTGCGGTACCTGCAGAAAAAGGTCTTGCTGCCAGGTTGCGGGAAACTTTGCAGGCAGCCGAGTTGATGGGCTGCATGGCGAACCACCGTGACTACGTGAACCAGTGTTTCACACTCAAGAAGAGGAGGAGTTTCTGCGGTACCTGCAGAAAAAGGTCTTGCTGCCAGGTTGCGGGAAACTTTGCAGGCAGCCGAGTTGATGGGCTGCATGGCGAACCACCGTGACTACGTGAACCAGTGTTTCACACTCAAGAAGAGGAGGAGTTTCTGCGGTACCTGCAGAAAAAGGTCTTGCTGCCAGGTTGCGGGAAACTTTGCAGGCAGCCGAGTTGATGGGCTGCATGGCGAACCACCGTGACTACGTGAACCAGTGTTTCACACTCAAGAAGAGGAGGAGTTTCTGCGGTACCTGCAGAAAAAGGTCTTGCTGCCAGGTTGCGGGAAACTTTGCAGGCAGCCGAGTTGATGGGCTGCATGGCGAACCACCGTGACTACGTGAACCAGTGTTTCACACTCAAGAAGAGGAGGAGTTTCTGCGGTACCTGCAGAAAAAGGTCTTGCTGCCAGGTTGCGGGAAACTTTGCAGGCAGCCGAGTTGATGGGCTGCATGGCGAACCACCGTGACTACGTGAACCAGTGTTTCACACTCAAGAAGAGGAGGAGTTTCTGCGGTACCTGCAGAAAAAGGTCTTGCTGCCAGGTTGCGGGAAACTTTGCAGGCAGCCGAGTTGATGGGCTGCATGGCGAACCACCGTGACTACGTGAACCAGTGTTTCACACTCAAGAAGAGGAGGAGTTTCTGCGGTACCTGCAGAAAAAGGTCTTGCTGCCAGGTTGCGGGAAACTTTGCAGGCAGCCGAGTTGATGGGCTGCATGGCGAACCACCGTGACTACGTGAACCAGTGTTTCACACTCAAGAAGAGGAGGAGTTTCTGCGGTACCTGCAGAAAAAGGTCTTGCTGCCAGGTTGCGGGAAACTTTGCAGGCAGCCGAGTTGATGGGCTGCATGGCGAACCACCGTGACTACGTGAACCAGTGTTTCACACTCAAGAAGAGGAGGAGTTTCTGCGGTACCTGCAGAAAAAGGTCTTGCTGCCAGGTTGCGGGAAACTTTGCAGGCAGCCGAGTTGATGGGCTGCATGGCGAACCACCGTGACTACGTGAACCAGTGTTTCACACTCAAGAAGAGGAGGAGTTTCTGCGGTACCTGCAGAAAAAGGTCTTGCTGCCAGGTTGCGGGAAACTTTGCAGGCAGCCGAGTTGATGGGCTGCATGGCGAACCACCGTGACTACGTGAACCAGTGTTTCACACTCAAGAAGAGGAGGAGTTTCTGCGGTACCTGCAGAAAAAGGTCTTGCTGCCAGGTTGCGGGAAACTTTGCAGGCAGCCGAGTTGATGGGCTGCATGGCGAACCACCGTGACTACGTGAACCAGTGTTTCACACTCAAGAAGAGGAGGAGTTTCTGCGGTACCTGCAGAAAAAGGTCTTGCTGCCAGGTTGCGGGAAACTTTGCAGGCAGCCGAGTTGATGGGCTGCATGGCGAACCACCGTGACTACGTGAACCAGTGTTTCACACTCAAGAAGAGGAGGAGTTTCTGCGGTACCTGCAGAAAAAGGTCTTGCTGCCAGGTTGCGGGAAACTTTGCAGGCAGCCGAGTTGATGGGCTGCATGGCGAACCACCGTGACTACGTGAACCAGTGTTTCACACTCAAGAAGAGGAGGAGTTTCTGCGGTACCTGCAGAAAAAGGTCTTGCTGCCAGGTTGCGGGAAACTTTGCAGGCAGCCGAGTTGATGGGCTGCATGGCGAACCACCGTGACTACGTGAACCAGTGTTTCACACTCAAGAAGAGGAGGAGTTTCTGCGGTACCTGCAGAAAAAGGTCTTGCTGCCAGGTTGCGGGAAACTTTGCAGGCAGCCGAGTTGATGGGCTGCATGGCGAACCACCGTGACTACGTGAACCAGTGTTTCACACTCAAGAAGAGGAGGAGTTTCTGCGGTACCTGCAGAAAAAGGTCTTGCTGCCAGGTTGCGGGAAACTTTGCAGGCAGCCGAGTTGATGGGCTGCATGGCGAACCACCGTGACTACGTGAACCAGTGTTTCACACTCAAGAAGAGGAGGAGTTTCTGCGGTACCTGCAGAAAAAGGTCTTGCTGCCAGGTTGCGGGAAACTTTGCAGGCAGCCGAGTTGATGGGCTGCATGGCGAACCACCGTGACTACGTGAACCAGTGTTTCACACTCAAGAAGAGGAGGAGTTTCTGCGGTACCTGCAGAAAAAGGTCTTGCTGCCAGGTTGCGGGAAACTTTGCAGGCAGCCGAGTTGATGGGCTGCATGGCGAACCACCGTGACTACGTGAACCAGTGTTTCACACTCAAGAAGAGGAGGAGTTTCTGCGGTACCTGCAGAAAAAGGTCTTGCTGCCAGGTTGCGGGAAACTTTGCAGGCAGCCGAGTTGATGGGCTGCATGGCGAACCACCGTGACTACGTGAACCAGTGTTTCACACTCAAGAAGAGGAGGAGTTTCTGCGGTACCTGCAGAAAAAGGTCTTGCTGCCAGGTTGCGGGAAACTTTGCAGGCAGCCGAGTTGATGGGCTGCATGGCGAACCACCGTGACTACGTGAACCAGTGTTTCACACTCAAGAAGAGGAGGAGTTTCTGCGGTACCTGCAGAAAAAGGTCTTGCTGCCAGGTTGCGGGAAACTTTGCAGGCAGCCGAGTTGATGGGCTGCATGGCGAACCACCGTGACTACGTGAACCAGTGTTTCACACTCAAGAAGAGGAGGAGTTTCTGCGGTACCTGCAGAAAAAGGTCTTGCTGCCAGGTTGCGGGAAACTTTGCAGGCAGCCGAGTTGATGGGCTGCATGGCGAACCACCGTGACTACGTGAACCAGTGTTTCACACTCAAGAAGAGGAGGAGTTTCTGCGGTACCTGCAGAAAAAGGTCTTGCTGCCAGGTTGCGGGAAACTTTGCAGGCAGCCGAGTTGATGGGCTGCATGGCGAACCACCGTGACTACGTGAACCAGTGTTTCACACTCAAGAAGAGGAGGAGTTTCTGCGGTACCTGCAGAAAAAGGTCTTGCTGCCAGGTTGCGGGAAACTTTGCAGGCAGCCGAGTTGATGGGCTGCATGGCGAACCACCGTGACTACGTGAACCAGTGTTTCACACTCAAGAAGAGGAGGAGTTTCTGCGGTACCTGCAGAAAAAGGTCTTGCTGCCAGGTTGCGGGAAACTTTGCAGGCAGCCGAGTTGATGGGCTGCATGGCGAACCACCGTGACTACGTGAACCAGTGTTTCACACTCAAGAAGAGGAGGAGTTTCTGCGGTACCTGCAGAAAAAGGTCTTGCTGCCAGGTTGCGGGAAACTTTGCAGGCAGCCGAGTTGATGGGCTGCATGGCGAACCACCGTGACTACGTGAACCAGTGTTTCACACTCAAGAAGAGGAGGAGTTTCTGCGGTACCTGCAGAAAAAGGTCTTGCTGCCAGGTTGCGGGAAACTTTGCAGGCAGCCGAGTTGATGGGCTGCATGGCGAACCACCGTGACTACGTGAACCAGTGTTTCACACTCAAGAAGAGGAGGAGTTTCTGCGGTACCTGCAGAAAAAGGTCTTGCTGCCAGGTTGCGGGAAACTTTGCAGGCAGCCGAGTTGATGGGCTGCATGGCGAACCACCGTGACTACGTGAACCAGTGTTTCACACTCAAGAAGAGGAGGAGTTTCTGCGGTACCTGCAGAAAAAGGTCTTGCTGCCAGGTTGCGGGAAACTTTGCAGGCAGCCGAGTTGATGGGCTGCATGGCGAACCACCGTGACTACGTGAACCAGTGTTTCACACTCAAGAAGAGGAGGAGTTTCTGCGGTACCTGCAGAAAAAGGTCTTGCTGCCAGGTTGCGGGAAACTTTGCAGGCAGCCGAGTTGATGGGCTGCATGGCGAACCACCGTGACTACGTGAACCAGTGTTTCACACTCAAGAAGAGGAGGAGTTTCTGCGGTACCTGCAGAAAAAGGTCTTGCTGCCAGGTTGCGGGAAACTTTGCAGGCAGCCGAGTTGATGGGCTGCATGGCGAACCACCGTGACTACGTGAACCAGTGTTTCACACTCAAGAAGAGGAGGAGTTTCTGCGGTACCTGCAGAAAAAGGTCTTGCTGCCAGGTTGCGGGAAACTTTGCAGGCAGCCGAGTTGATGGGCTGCATGGCGAACCACCGTGACTACGTGAACCAGTGTTTCACACTCAAGAAGAGGAGGAGTTTCTGCGGTACCTGCAGAAAAAGGTCTTGCTGCCAGGTTGCGGGAAACTTTGCAGGCAGCCGAGTTGATGGGCTGCATGGCGAACCACCGTGACTACGTGAACCAGTGTTTCACACTCAAGAAGAGGAGGAGTTTCTGCGGTACCTGCAGAAAAAGGTCTTGCTGCCAGGTTGCGGGAAACTTTGCAGGCAGCCGAGTTGATGGGCTGCATGGCGAACCACCGTGACTACGTGAACCAGTGTTTCACACTCAAGAAGAGGAGGAGTTTCTGCGGTACCTGCAGAAAAAGGTCTTGCTGCCAGGTTGCGGGAAACTTTGCAGGCAGCCGAGTTGATGGGCTGCATGGCGAACCACCGTGACTACGTGAACCAGTGTTTCACACTCAAGAAGAGGAGGAGTTTCTGCGGTACCTGCAGAAAAAGGTCTTGCTGCCAGGTTGCGGGAAACTTTGCAGGCAGCCGAGTTGATGGGCTGCATGGCGAACCACCGTGACTACGTGAACCAGTGTTTCACACTCAAGAAGAGGAGGAGTTTCTGCGGTACCTGCAGAAAAAGGTCTTGCTGCCAGGTTGCGGGAAACTTTGCAGGCAGCCGAGTTGATGGGCTGCATGGCGAACCACCGTGACTACGTGAACCAGTGTTTCACACTCAAGAAGAGGAGGAGTTTCTGCGGTACCTGCAGAAAAAGGTCTTGCTGCCAGGTTGCGGGAAACTTTGCAGGCAGCCGAGTTGATGGGCTGCATGGCGAACCACCGTGACTACGTGAACCAGTGTTTCACACTCAAGAAGAGGAGGAGTTTCTGCGGTACCTGCAGAAAAAGGTCTTGCTGCCAGGTTGCGGGAAACTTTGCAGGCAGCCGAGTTGATGGGCTGCATGGCGAACCACCGTGACTACGTGAACCAGTGTTTCACACTCAAGAAGAGGAGGAGTTTCTGCGGTACCTGCAGAAAAAGGTCTTGCTGCCAGGTTGCGGGAAACTTTGCAGGCAGCCGAGTTGATGGGCTGCATGGCGAACCACCGTGACTACGTGAACCAGTGTTTCACACTCAAGAAGAGGAGGAGTTTCTGCGGTACCTGCAGAAAAAGGTCTTGCTGCCAGGTTGCGGGAAACTTTGCAGGCAGCCGAGTTGATGGGCTGCATGGCGAACCACCGTGACTACGTGAACCAGTGTTTCACACTCAAGAAGAGGAGGAGTTTCTGCGGTACCTGCAGAAAAAGGTCTTGCTGCCAGGTTGCGGGAAACTTTGCAGGCAGCCGAGTTGATGGGCTGCATGGCGAACCACCGTGACTACGTGAACCAGTGTTTCACACTCAAGAAGAGGAGGAGTTTCTGCGGTACCTGCAGAAAAAGGTCTTGCTGCCAGGTTGCGGGAAACTTTGCAGGCAGCCGAGTTGATGGGCTGCATGGCGAACCACCGTGACTACGTGAACCAGTGTTTCACACTCAAGAAGAGGAGGAGTTTCTGCGGTACCTGCAGAAAAAGGTCTTGCTGCCAGGTTGCGGGAAACTTTGCAGGCAGCCGAGTTGATGGGCTGCATGGCGAACCACCGTGACTACGTGAACCAGTGTTTCACACTCAAGAAGAGGAGGAGTTTCTGCGGTACCTGCAGAAAAAGGTCTTGCTGCCAGGTTGCGGGAAACTTTGCAGGCAGCCGAGTTGATGGGCTGCATGGCGAACCACCGTGACTACGTGAACCAGTGTTTCACACTCAAGAAGAGGAGGAGTTTCTGCGGTACCTGCAGAAAAAGGTCTTGCTGCCAGGTTGCGGGAAACTTTGCAGGCAGCCGAGTTGATGGGCTGCATGGCGAACCACCGTGACTACGTGAACCAGTGTTTCACACTCAAGAAGAGGAGGAGTTTCTGCGGTACCTGCAGAAAAAGGTCTTGCTGCCAGGTTGCGGGAAACTTTGCAGGCAGCCGAGTTGATGGGCTGCATGGCGAACCACCGTGACTACGTGAACCAGTGTTTCACACTCAAGAAGAGGAGGAGTTTCTGCGGTACCTGCAGAAAAAGGTCTTGCTGCCAGGTTGCGGGAAACTTTGCAGGCAGCCGAGTTGATGGGCTGCATGGCGAACCACCGTGACTACGTGAACCAGTGTTTCACACTCAAGAAGAGGAGGAGTTTCTGCGGTACCTGCAGAAAAAGGTCTTGCTGCCAGGTTGCGGGAAACTTTGCAGGCAGCCGAGTTGATGGGCTGCATGGCGAACCACCGTGACTACGTGAACCAGTGTTTCACACTCAAGAAGAGGAGGAGTTTCTGCGGTACCTGCAGAAAAAGGTCTTGCTGCCAGGTTGCGGGAAACTTTGCAGGCAGCCGAGTTGATGGGCTGCATGGCGAACCACCGTGACTACGTGAACCAGTGTTTCACACTCAAGAAGAGGAGGAGTTTCTGCGGTACCTGCAGAAAAAGGTCTTGCTGCCAGGTTGCGGGAAACTTTGCAGGCAGCCGAGTTGATGGGCTGCATGGCGAACCACCGTGACTACGTGAACCAGTGTTTCACACTCAAGAAGAGGAGGAGTTTCTGCGGTACCTGCAGAAAAAGGTCTTGCTGCCAGGTTGCGGGAAACTTTGCAGGCAGCCGAGTTGATGGGCTGCATGGCGAACCACCGTGACTACGTGAACCAGTGTTTCACACTTCTCACTATTCTCTCCCATTCCGCAGGCAGAGGAGGAGAGTTTCTGCGGCGCCTGGCCAACTACCATCTCAACCAAAAAATCACACACCTTCCCACTCCTTCCTTCCCATCTTCAAACCCCCACATGCCCTCCGCCCATACCACCATCCCTCCAACCACCCACCCCCTGCAGGCAGAGGAGGAGTTTCTGCAGCGCCTGGCCAACTACCAGGACCATCTGAACCAGGGCCCGCGGGTGGACAAGCTTTGGCAGCACCTGAGGAAGGCCGCTTCGATGCGGGTCAGTGGATTGGGCTGCATCGGAGAGGGGTTTGGGAACGGGCGGGAGTGTGTGGTGGTAGTTAAGTGGATGGGCCTGGTGGACGGATTACCAGAACCATCTGAACCACAAGCCGCGTGTGGACTAGCTCCAGCAGCACGTGGGATAGACTGCTTTGTTGAGGGTCAGTGGATTGGGTTATGAGGAGAGGGGGTTAAGTGGGTGAGAATGGGTGTTGATAGGTGAGTGGATGGGCCCAGTGGACAGACTAACGGAGAAGCCGCTTGAGGACTAGCTCTGGCAGCACGTGAGAAAGGCTGTTTCACTGCAGGTCAGTGGTGTGGGATGGAGCGGCGAGGAGGGTGAGTGGGTGGGAGAGTGGATGGTGGGGAAGGTGAGGGATTTAGAACTACCAGGGCCATCTCAACCAAAGGGCGCACGTGGATTAGCTCGGGCAGCACGTGAGGAAGGCCGAGACGCTGCAGGTCAATGGCACACAGGCTGAGGGAGTGTGGGCTGGGGTGCATGCAACACCTGTCTCTCATGCTGTGTCACTGGTCATGAAGAAGAGCAGCAGTGTGACGGATAGTCACGTGTTGAAGATTGTAACCCTGAAAAGAAATAGAGTAGGATCTGAAAGTACAGCTCTATCCCTAGGGTGAATTTTCCTTCGTAAACCCTACCTTACAACTCTCCTTCGAAAATTTCTTGTTTCTGTTTAGTTGTATCGTTCTCCCCTTCCTCCCCATGCCCAATGTGATGTTTTTTTGCCTGCCCGCACGTTTTTTTATCCTGCCCGACCCTGCGTTTTCTCAGTGTTTTGGGGACCCCCAAAAAGCGTTATGCATATTAAACGCTAGCGTATAAAACACAGAACCCGTTTTTCTCCACATAGTACCTGACTCCCATCCTGACTCCCATCCTCACTTCCATCTTGACTCCCATTGTGGCTCTCGTCCTGATTCTTGTCTTGTCTCTTATCTTGACTCCCATCCTGACTCACATCCTGACCCCTGTCTTGACCCCTGTCTGTCCCCGTCCGTCCTGTCTCTCGTTTTGTCTCTCATCCTGACTCCCGTCCTGACTCCCGTCCTCACTCTCGTCCTGACCACCGTCCTCTGTCCTGACCTCCGTCCTAACCCCCCGCCTGTCCCTCGTCCTGTTCCCCAGATCATGTCCCCCAGATCATGCCCCCCGTCCTGACTCCCGTCCTGACTCCCGTCCTGTCCTTCGTCCCAACTCACGTCCCGACTTTCGTCCCGACTCCCGTCCTGACTCCCGTCCTGACTCCAGTCCTGACTCCCGTCCTGACTCCTGTCCTGACTCCCATCTTGGCTCCTATCCTTACTTCCGTGCGCCCCAACTGAGTTGAGTCACATGGCTGACTCCTCGTCGCTACGCGTGAACGCTTTTAGGGTCCAAGCAATTGGGAGGGTACGCCACTACGAACTTGCACCCCCTCATGGTAAGAGCACTAAGGCGATTCAAAGTAGGGGAGGGAGGGCAAAGCAACGACGTACCGTAAATCCAGCTAGCGCAATCTGGACAACGCATCAATGTTGTCAGAAAGGGCAGCTAGCTTTGGAGCTTGGATCACGAGGGACATGAAATTCTGCAGCATTGTTGCAGATTCTTGCAGCTTTTCCAATTGCAGAGCCGAATGTGAAGTTCTCACAGCTGTCGTAACGATGAGCCAAAATGCTCTGGAAGGGCCGTTATCCTTTTACCAGTAGTCAAGACATGGAGGAGAGAAAGTGCT
The DNA here is from genome assembly GCA_947470075.1 of Closterium sp. Yama58-4. Classification (NCBI taxonomy): domain Eukaryota; kingdom Viridiplantae; phylum Streptophyta; class Zygnematophyceae; order Desmidiales; family Closteriaceae; genus Closterium; species Closterium sp. Yama58-4. Next base: position 1,137 of record CANIUD010000859.1, on the reverse strand, counting down.
GTCAAGAAAAACGGTAACTTCTGCTCGTTAATTTCAACAAATACACGCTCGAGCGAAGTTGCTGCAAGTATCTCGAGGTGAGATTGTGCTCGGTGTTGCTGCACACTCCATCACCACTGCCAACTTCCCTCGAGCGTGTATTTTTTAAACTTAACGAGCATGAGTTATCGTTTACCTTGACAGCACTTTCTCGCCTCCATGACTTGACTATTGAAAAAACTGAAAGAGTGAAGGCTCTTCTAGAGAATCTTGGTTCATCGTCGCAACAACTGCGGGAGCTTCACATTCATGAAGCTCTTCAATTGGAGGAGGTTCAAGAATCCGTGACAATGTTGCAGCATTTCACGTCCCTCGTGATCCTAGCTCCAAAGCTAGCTGCTCTTTCTGACAACATTGATGCGTTGTCCAGATTGCGCGAGCGTGATCTAACGTACGTCGTTGCTTTCCCTCCCTCCCAAACTTCGAACCGCCTCAGTGGTCTGGCCGTGAGGGACTGCAAAATCGTGATGGCGTACCTCCCAAAAAGCTTGTCACCTAAAATCGTTCACGTGTAGCGCCGTTTAGTCACGTTATGACTCCCGTATGCCCCAGTTCAGTTGATGCGTTGTGGCTTTCCGAACTCCTTCGTGCCCTTCATGTGAATCTCATGCCCCTTGCAATTATGCCCTGGTGCGAGCAGGTGGACGAGTGAATGTCAGACACGGTGCTGCAGGTGGAGCAGCCTGTGGCTTTTCGGACTCTCATGCTCTCAAAACGTCTCCCACCCCTCCTCTTCCTTCCCTCCGCCATGTGAGCAGGAGGAGTCAATGACACAGTGCTGCAGGTGGAGGAGGCTATGCTTTGCTTTGTTAAACTCTCATTCTCTCAACTCCTGCACCCCCGTCCACCTTCCCGGTATGATGCCCTCGACCATCTGCTCACAGGTGGAGGAGTCGATGACAGACACTGTGCTACAGTGAGGTGGAGGAGGACTCATTCATGGTGGACGCCACTGAGATCATGCTCAACTGCAATGTGCGTATAGAGAAGTTAATGTTGTTCATGTACAGTAAAGCATGCTTGTATCCAATATGGTTGATGCTCATGGTGGACGCCACTAAGTTAAATGCTCAACTGCAATGTGAGATCATGCTCAAC
>CANIUD010000858.1:600000-806451 GCA_947470075.1 Closterium sp. Yama58-4 | reverse complement strand
CGAGTTGATGGGCTGCATGGCGAACCACCGTGACTACGTGAACCAGTGTTTCACACTCAAGAAGAGGAGGAGTTTCTGCGGTACCTGCAGAAAAAGGTCTTGCTGCCAGGTTGCGGGAAACTTTGCAGGCAGCCGAGTTGATGGGCTGCATGGCGAACCACCGTGACTACGTGAACCAGTGTTCAAATCAAGAGAGGAGGAGTTTCTGCGGTACCTGCAGAAAAAGGTCTTGCTGCCAGGTTGCGGGAAACTTTGCAGGCAGCCGAGTTGATGGGCTGCATGGCGAACCACCGTGACTACGTGAACCAGTGTTTCACAATCAAGAAGAGGAGGAGTTTCTGCGGTACCTGCAGAAAAAGGTCTTGCTGCCAGGTTGCGGGAAACTTTGCAGGCAGCCGAGTTGATGGGCTGCATGGCGAACCACCGTGACTACGTGAACCAGTGTTTCACAATCAAGAAGAGAGAGTTTCTGCGGTACCTGCAGAAAAAGGTCTTGCTGCCAGGTTGCGGGAAACTTTGCAGGCAGCCGAGTTGATGGGCTGCATGGCGAACCACCGTGACTACGTGAACCAGTGTTTCACACTCAAGAAGAGGAGGAGTTTCTGCGGTACCTGCAGAAAAAGGTCTTGCTGCCAGGTTGCGGGAAACTTTGCAGGCAGCCGAGTTGATGGGCTGCATGGCGAACCACCGTGACTACGTGAACCAGTGTTTCACACTCAAGAAGAGGAGGAGTTTCTGCGGTACCTGCAGAAAAAGGTCTTGCTGCCAGGTTGCGGGAAACTTTGCAGGCAGCCGAGTTGATGGGCTGCATGGCGAACCACCGTGACTACGTGAACCAGTGTTTCACACTCAAGAAGAGGAGGAGTTTCTGCGGTACCTGCAGAAAAAGGTCTTGCTGCCAGGTTGCGGGAAACTTTGCAGGCAGCCGAGTTGATGGGCTGCATGGCGAACCACCGTGACTACGTGAACCAGTGTTTCACACTCAAGAAGAGGAGGAGTTTCTGCGGTACCTGCAGAAAAAGGTCTTGCTGCCAGGTTGCGGGAAACTTTGCAGGCAGCCGAGTTGATGGGCTGCATGGCGAACCACCGTGACTACGTGAACCAGTGTTTCACACTCAAGAAGAGGAGGAGTTTCTGCGGTACCTGCAGAAAAAGGTCTTGCTGCCAGGTTGCGGGAAACTTTGCAGGCAGCCGAGTTGATGGGCTGCATGGCGAACCACCGTGACTACGTGAACCAGTGTTTCACACTCAAGAAGAGGAGGAGTTTCTGCGGTACCTGCAGAAAAAGGTCTTGCTGCCAGGTTGCGGGAAACTTTGCAGGCAGCCGAGTTGATGGGCTGCATGGCGAACCACCGTGACTACGTGAACCAGTGTTTCACACTCAAGAAGAGGAGGAGTTTCTGCGGTACCTGCAGAAAAAGGTCTTGCTGCCAGGTTGCGGGAAACTTTGCAGGCAGCCGAGTTGATGGGCTGCATGGCGAACCACCGTGACTACGTGAACCAGTGTTTCACACTCAAGAAGAGGAGGAGTTTCTGCGGTACCTGCAGAAAAAGGTCTTGCTGCCAGGTTGCGGGAAACTTTGCAGGCAGCCGAGTTGATGGGCTGCATGGCGAACCACCGTGACTACGTGAACCAGTGTTTCACACTCAAGAAGAGGAGGAGTTTCTGCGGTACCTGCAGAAAAAGGTCTTGCTGCCAGGTTGCGGGAAACTTTGCAGGCAGCCGAGTTGATGGGCTGCATGGCGAACCACCGTGACTACGTGAACCAGTGTTTCACAATCAAGAAGAGGAGGAGTTTCTGCGGTACCTGCAGAAAAAGGTCTTGCTGCCAGGTTGCGGGAAACTTTGCAGGCAGCCGAGTTGATGGGCTGCATGGCGAACCACCGTGACTACGTGAACCAGTGTTTCACACTCAAGAAGAGGAGGAGTTTCTGCGGTACCTGCAGAAAAAGGTCTTGCTGCCAGGTTGCGGGAAACTTTGCAGGCAGCCGAGTTGATGGGCTGCATGGCGAACCACCGTGACTACGTGAACCAGTGTTTCACACTCAAGAAGAGGAGGAGTTTCTGCGGTACCTGCAGAAAAAGGTCTTGCTGCCAGGTTGCGGGAAACTTTGCAGGCAGCCGAGTTGATGGGCTGCATGGCGAACCACCGTGACTACGTGAACCAGTGTTTCACACTCAAGAAGAGGAGGAGTTTCTGCGGTACCTGCAGAAAAAGGTCTTGCTGCCAGGTTGCGGGAAACTTTGCAGGCAGCCGAGTTGATGGGCTGCATGGCGAACCACCGTGACTACGTGAACCAGTGTTTCACACTCAAGAAGAGGAGGAGTTTCTGCGGTACCTGCAGAAAAAGGTCTTGCTGCCAGGTTGCGGGAAACTTTGCAGGCAGCCGAGTTGATGGGCTGCATGGCGAACCACCGTGACTACGTGAACCAGTGTTTCACACTCAAGAAGAGGAGGAGTTTCTGCGGTACCTGCAGAAAAAGGTCTTGCTGCCAGGTTGCGGGAAACTTTGCAGGCAGCCGAGTTGATGGGCTGCATGGCGAACCACCGTGACTACGTGAACCAGTGTTTCACACTCAAGAAGAGGAGGAGTTTCTGCGGTACCTGCAGAAAAAGGTCTTGCTGCCAGGTTGCGGGAAACTTTGCAGGCAGCCGAGTTGATGGGCTGCATGGCGAACCACCGTGACTACGTGAACCAGTGTTTCACACTCAAGAAGAGGAGGAGTTTCTGCGGTACCTGCAGAAAAAGGTCTTGCTGCCAGGTTGCGGGAAACTTTGCAGGCAGCCGAGTTGATGGGCTGCATGGCGAACCACCGTGACTACGTGAACCAGTGTTTCACACTCAAGAAGAGGAGGAGTTTCTGCGGTACCTGCAGAAAAAGGTCTTGCTGCCAGGTTGCGGGAAACTTTGCAGGCAGCCGAGTTGATGGGCTGCATGGCGAACCACCGTGACTACGTGAACCAGTGTTTCACACTCAAGAAGAGGAGGAGTTTCTGCGGTACCTGCAGAAAAAGGTCTTGCTGCCAGGTTGCGGGAAACTTTGCAGGCAGCCGAGTTGATGGGCTGCATGGCGAACCACCGTGACTACGTGAACCAGTGTTTCACACTCAAGAAGAGGAGGAGTTTCTGCGGTACCTGCAGAAAAAGGTCTTGCTGCCAGGTTGCGGGAAACTTTGCAGGCAGCCGAGTTGATGGGCTGCATGGCGAACCACCGTGACTACGTGAACCAGTGTTTCACACTCAAGAAGAGGAGGAGTTTCTGCGGTACCTGCAGAAAAAGGTCTTGCTGCCAGGTTGCGGGAAACTTTGCAGGCAGCCGAGTTGATGGGCTGCATGGCGAACCACCGTGACTACGTGAACCAGTGTTTCACACTCAAGAAGAGGAGGAGTTTCTGCGGTACCTGCAGAAAAAGGTCTTGCTGCCAGGTTGCGGGAAACTTTGCAGGCAGCCGAGTTGATGGGCTGCATGGCGAACCACCGTGACTACGTGAACCAGTGTTTCACACTCAAGAAGAGGAGGAGTTTCTGCGGTACCTGCAGAAAAAGGTCTTGCTGCCAGGTTGCGGGAAACTTTGCAGGCAGCCGAGTTGATGGGCTGCATGGCGAACCACCGTGACTACGTGAACCAGTGTTTCACACTCAAGAAGAGGAGGAGTTTCTGCGGTACCTGCAGAAAAAGGTCTTGCTGCCAGGTTGCGGGAAACTTTGCAGGCAGCCGAGTTGATGGGCTGCATGGCGAACCACCGTGACTACGTGAACCAGTGTTTCACACTCAAGAAGAGGAGGAGTTTCTGCGGTACCTGCAGAAAAAGGTCTTGCTGCCAGGTTGCGGGAAACTTTGCAGGCAGCCGAGTTGATGGGCTGCATGGCGAACCACCGTGACTACGTGAACCAGTGTTTCACACTCAAGAAGAGGAGGAGTTTCTGCGGTACCTGCAGAAAAAGGTCTTGCTGCCAGGTTGCGGGAAACTTTGCAGGCAGCCGAGTTGATGGGCTGCATGGCGAACCACCGTGACTACGTGAACCAGTGTTTCACACTCAAGAAGAGGAGGAGTTTCTGCGGTACCTGCAGAAAAAGGTCTTGCTGCCAGGTTGCGGGAAACTTTGCAGGCAGCCGAGTTGATGGGCTGCATGGCGAACCACCGTGACTACGTGAACCAGTGTTTCACACTCAAGAAGAGGAGGAGTTTCTGCGGTACCTGCAGAAAAAGGTCTTGCTGCCAGGTTGCGGGAAACTTTGCAGGCAGCCGAGTTGATGGGCTGCATGGCGAACCACCGTGACTACGTGAACCAGTGTTTCACACTCAAGAAGAGGAGGAGTTTCTGCGGTACCTGCAGAAAAAGGTCTTGCTGCCAGGTTGCGGGAAACTTTGCAGGCAGCCGAGTTGATGGGCTGCATGGCGAACCACCGTGACTACGTGAACCAGTGTTTCACACTCAAGAAGAGGAGGAGTTTCTGCGGTACCTGCAGAAAAAGGTCTTGCTGCCAGGTTGCGGGAAACTTTGCAGGCAGCCGAGTTGATGGGCTGCATGGCGAACCACCGTGACTACGTGAACCAGTGTTTCACACTCAAGAAGAGGAGGAGTTTCTGCGGTACCTGCAGAAAAAGGTCTTGCTGCCAGGTTGCGGGAAACTTTGCAGGCAGCCGAGTTGATGGGCTGCATGGCGAACCACCGTGACTACGTGAACCAGTGTTTCACACTCAAGAAGAGGAGGAGTTTCTGCGGTACCTGCAGAAAAAGGTCTTGCTGCCAGGTTGCGGGAAACTTTGCAGGCAGCCGAGTTGATGGGCTGCATGGCGAACCACCGTGACTACGTGAACCAGTGTTTCACACTCAAGAAGAGGAGGAGTTTCTGCGGTACCTGCAGAAAAAGGTCTTGCTGCCAGGTTGCGGGAAACTTTGCAGGCAGCCGAGTTGATGGGCTGCATGGCGAACCACCGTGACTACGTGAACCAGTGTTTCACACTCAAGAAGAGGAGGAGTTTCTGCGGTACCTGCAGAAAAAGGTCTTGCTGCCAGGTTGCGGGAAACTTTGCAGGCAGCCGAGTTGATGGGCTGCATGGCGAACCACCGTGACTACGTGAACCAGTGTTTCACACTCAAGAAGAGGAGGAGTTTCTGCGGTACCTGCAGAAAAAGGTCTTGCTGCCAGGTTGCGGGAAACTTTGCAGGCAGCCGAGTTGATGGGCTGCATGGCGAACCACCGTGACTACGTGAACCAGTGTTTCACACTCAAGAAGAGGAGGAGTTTCTGCGGTACCTGCAGAAAAAGGTCTTGCTGCCAGGTTGCGGGAAACTTTGCAGGCAGCCGAGTTGATGGGCTGCATGGCGAACCACCGTGACTACGTGAACCAGTGTTTCACACTCAAGAAGAGGAGGAGTTTCTGCGGTACCTGCAGAAAAAGGTCTTGCTGCCAGGTTGCGGGAAACTTTGCAGGCAGCCGAGTTGATGGGCTGCATGGCGAACCACCGTGACTACGTGAACCAGTGTTTCACACTCAAGAAGAGGAGGAGTTTCTGCGGTACCTGCAGAAAAAGGTCTTGCTGCCAGGTTGCGGGAAACTTTGCAGGCAGCCGAGTTGATGGGCTGCATGGCGAACCACCGTGACTACGTGAACCAGTGTTTCACACTCAAGAAGAGGAGGAGTTTCTGCGGTACCTGCAGAAAAAGGTCTTGCTGCCAGGTTGCGGGAAACTTTGCAGGCAGCCGAGTTGATGGGCTGCATGGCGAACCACCGTGACTACGTGAACCAGTGTTTCACACTCAAGAAGAGGAGGAGTTTCTGCGGTACCTGCAGAAAAAGGTCTTGCTGCCAGGTTGCGGGAAACTTTGCAGGCAGCCGAGTTGATGGGCTGCATGGCGAACCACCGTGACTACGTGAACCAGTGTTTCACACTCAAGAAGAGGAGGAGTTTCTGCGGTACCTGCAGAAAAAGGTCTTGCTGCCAGGTTGCGGGAAACTTTGCAGGCAGCCGAGTTGATGGGCTGCATGGCGAACCACCGTGACTACGTGAACCAGTGTTTCACACTCAAGAAGAGGAGGAGTTTCTGCGGTACCTGCAGAAAAAGGTCTTGCTGCCAGGTTGCGGGAAACTTTGCAGGCAGCCGAGTTGATGGGCTGCATGGCGAACCACCGTGACTACGTGAACCAGTGTTTCACACTCAAGAAGAGGAGGAGTTTCTGCGGTACCTGCAGAAAAAGGTCTTGCTGCCAGGTTGCGGGAAACTTTGCAGGCAGCCGAGTTGATGGGCTGCATGGCGAACCACCGTGACTACGTGAACCAGTGTTTCACACTCAAGAAGAGGAGGAGTTTCTGCGGTACCTGCAGAAAAAGGTCTTGCTGCCAGGTTGCGGGAAACTTTGCAGGCAGCCGAGTTGATGGGCTGCATGGCGAACCACCGTGACTACGTGAACCAGTGTTTCACACTCAAGAAGAGGAGGAGTTTCTGCGGTACCTGCAGAAAAAGGTCTTGCTGCCAGGTTGCGGGAAACTTTGCAGGCAGCCGAGTTGATGGGCTGCATGGCGAACCACCGTGACTACGTGAACCAGTGTTTCACACTCAAGAAGAGGAGGAGTTTCTGCGGTACCTGCAGAAAAAGGTCTTGCTGCCAGGTTGCGGGAAACTTTGCAGGCAGCCGAGTTGATGGGCTGCATGGCGAACCACCGTGACTACGTGAACCAGTGTTTCACACTCAAGAAGAGGAGGAGTTTCTGCGGTACCTGCAGAAAAAGGTCTTGCTGCCAGGTTGCGGGAAACTTTGCAGGCAGCCGAGTTGATGGGCTGCATGGCGAACCACCGTGACTACGTGAACCAGTGTTTCACACTCAAGAAGAGGAGGAGTTTCTGCGGTACCTGCAGAAAAAGGTCTTGCTGCCAGGTTGCGGGAAACTTTGCAGGCAGCCGAGTTGATGGGCTGCATGGCGAACCACCGTGACTACGTGAACCAGTGTTTCACACTCAAGAAGAGGAGGAGTTTCTGCGGTACCTGCAGAAAAAGGTCTTGCTGCCAGGTTGCGGGAAACTTTGCAGGCAGCCGAGTTGATGGGCTGCATGGCGAACCACCGTGACTACGTGAACCAGTGTTTCACACTCAAGAAGAGGAGGAGTTTCTGCGGTACCTGCAGAAAAAGGTCTTGCTGCCAGGTTGCGGGAAACTTTGCAGGCAGCCGAGTTGATGGGCTGCATGGCGAACCACCGTGACTACGTGAACCAGTGTTTCACACTCAAGAAGAGGAGGAGTTTCTGCGGTACCTGCAGAAAAAGGTCTTGCTGCCAGGTTGCGGGAAACTTTGCAGGCAGCCGAGTTGATGGGCTGCATGGCGAACCACCGTGACTACGTGAACCAGTGTTTCACACTCAAGAAGAGGAGGAGTTTCTGCGGTACCTGCAGAAAAAGGTCTTGCTGCCAGGTTGCGGGAAACTTTGCAGGCAGCCGAGTTGATGGGCTGCATGGCGAACCACCGTGACTACGTGAACCAGTGTTTCACACTCAAGAAGAGGAGGAGTTTCTGCGGTACCTGCAGAAAAAGGTCTTGCTGCCAGGTTGCGGGAAACTTTGCAGGCAGCCGAGTTGATGGGCTGCATGGCGAACCACCGTGACTACGTGAACCAGTGTTTCACACTCAAGAAGAGGAGGAGTTTCTGCGGTACCTGCAGAAAAAGGTCTTGCTGCCAGGTTGCGGGAAACTTTGCAGGCAGCCGAGTTGATGGGCTGCATGGCGAACCACCGTGACTACGTGAACCAGTGTTTCACACTCAAGAAGAGGAGGAGTTTCTGCGGTACCTGCAGAAAAAGGTCTTGCTGCCAGGTTGCGGGAAACTTTGCAGGCAGCCGAGTTGATGGGCTGCATGGCGAACCACCGTGACTACGTGAACCAGTGTTTCACACTCAAGAAGAGGAGGAGTTTCTGCGGTACCTGCAGAAAAAGGTCTTGCTGCCAGGTTGCGGGAAACTTTGCAGGCAGCCGAGTTGATGGGCTGCATGGCGAACCACCGTGACTACGTGAACCAGTGTTTCACACTCAAGAAGAGGAGGAGTTTCTGCGGTACCTGCAGAAAAAGGTCTTGCTGCCAGGTTGCGGGAAACTTTGCAGGCAGCCGAGTTGATGGGCTGCATGGCGAACCACCGTGACTACGTGAACCAGTGTTTCACACTCAAGAAGAGGAGGAGTTTCTGCGGTACCTGCAGAAAAAGGTCTTGCTGCCAGGTTGCGGGAAACTTTGCAGGCAGCCGAGTTGATGGGCTGCATGGCGAACCACCGTGACTACGTGAACCAGTGTTTCACACTCAAGAAGAGGAGGAGTTTCTGCGGTACCTGCAGAAAAAGGTCTTGCTGCCAGGTTGCGGGAAACTTTGCAGGCAGCCGAGTTGATGGGCTGCATGGCGAACCACCGTGACTACGTGAACCAGTGTTTCACACTCAAGAAGAGGAGGAGTTTCTGCGGTACCTGCAGAAAAAGGTCTTGCTGCCAGGTTGCGGGAAACTTTGCAGGCAGCCGAGTTGATGGGCTGCATGGCGAACCACCGTGACTACGTGAACCAGTGTTTCACACTCAAGAAGAGGAGGAGTTTCTGCGGTACCTGCAGAAAAAGGTCTTGCTGCCAGGTTGCGGGAAACTTTGCAGGCAGCCGAGTTGATGGGCTGCATGGCGAACCACCGTGACTACGTGAACCAGTGTTTCACACTCAAGAAGAGGAGGAGTTTCTGCGGTACCTGCAGAAAAAGGTCTTGCTGCCAGGTTGCGGGAAACTTTGCAGGCAGCCGAGTTGATGGGCTGCATGGCGAACCACCGTGACTACGTGAACCAGTGTTTCACACTCAAGAAGAGGAGGAGTTTCTGCGGTACCTGCAGAAAAAGGTCTTGCTGCCAGGTTGCGGGAAACTTTGCAGGCAGCCGAGTTGATGGGCTGCATGGCGAACCACCGTGACTACGTGAACCAGTGTTTCACACTCAAGAAGAGGAGGAGTTTCTGCGGTACCTGCAGAAAAAGGTCTTGCTGCCAGGTTGCGGGAAACTTTGCAGGCAGCCGAGTTGATGGGCTGCATGGCGAACCACCGTGACTACGTGAACCAGTGTTTCACACTCAAGAAGAGGAGGAGTTTCTGCGGTACCTGCAGAAAAAGGTCTTGCTGCCAGGTTGCGGGAAACTTTGCAGGCAGCCGAGTTGATGGGCTGCATGGCGAACCACCGTGACTACGTGAACCAGTGTTTCACACTCAAGAAGAGGAGGAGTTTCTGCGGTACCTGCAGAAAAAGGTCTTGCTGCCAGGTTGCGGGAAACTTTGCAGGCAGCCGAGTTGATGGGCTGCATGGCGAACCACCGTGACTACGTGAACCAGTGTTTCACACTCAAGAAGAGGAGGAGTTTCTGCGGTACCTGCAGAAAAAGGTCTTGCTGCCAGGTTGCGGGAAACTTTGCAGGCAGCCGAGTTGATGGGCTGCATGGCGAACCACCGTGACTACGTGAACCAGTGTTTCACACTCAAGAAGAGGAGGAGTTTCTGCGGTACCTGCAGAAAAAGGTCTTGCTGCCAGGTTGCGGGAAACTTTGCAGGCAGCCGAGTTGATGGGCTGCATGGCGAACCACCGTGACTACGTGAACCAGTGTTTCACACTCAAGAAGAGGAGGAGTTTCTGCGGTACCTGCAGAAAAAGGTCTTGCTGCCAGGTTGCGGGAAACTTTGCAGGCAGCCGAGTTGATGGGCTGCATGGCGAACCACCGTGACTACGTGAACCAGTGTTTCACACTCAAGAAGAGGAGGAGTTTCTGCGGTACCTGCAGAAAAAGGTCTTGCTGCCAGGTTGCGGGAAACTTTGCAGGCAGCCGAGTTGATGGGCTGCATGGCGAACCACCGTGACTACGTGAACCAGTGTTTCACACTCAAGAAGAGGAGGAGTTTCTGCGGTACCTGCAGAAAAAGGTCTTGCTGCCAGGTTGCGGGAAACTTTGCAGGCAGCCGAGTTGATGGGCTGCATGGCGAACCACCGTGACTACGTGAACCAGTGTTTCACACTCAAGAAGAGGAGGAGTTTCTGCGGTACCTGCAGAAAAAGGTCTTGCTGCCAGGTTGCGGGAAACTTTGCAGGCAGCCGAGTTGATGGGCTGCATGGCGAACCACCGTGACTACGTGAACCAGTGTTTCACACTCAAGAAGAGGAGGAGTTTCTGCGGTACCTGCAGAAAAAGGTCTTGCTGCCAGGTTGCGGGAAACTTTGCAGGCAGCCGAGTTGATGGGCTGCATGGCGAACCACCGTGACTACGTGAACCAGTGTTTCACACTCAAGAAGAGGAGGAGTTTCTGCGGTACCTGCAGAAAAAGGTCTTGCTGCCAGGTTGCGGGAAACTTTGCAGGCAGCCGAGTTGATGGGCTGCATGGCGAACCACCGTGACTACGTGAACCAGTGTTTCACACTCAAGAAGAGGAGGAGTTTCTGCGGTACCTGCAGAAAAAGGTCTTGCTGCCAGGTTGCGGGAAACTTTGCAGGCAGCCGAGTTGATGGGCTGCATGGCGAACCACCGTGACTACGTGAACCAGTGTTTCACACTCAAGAAGAGGAGGAGTTTCTGCGGTACCTGCAGAAAAAGGTCTTGCTGCCAGGTTGCGGGAAACTTTGCAGGCAGCCGAGTTGATGGGCTGCATGGCGAACCACCGTGACTACGTGAACCAGTGTTTCACACTCAAGAAGAGGAGGAGTTTCTGCGGTACCTGCAGAAAAAGGTCTTGCTGCCAGGTTGCGGGAAACTTTGCAGGCAGCCGAGTTGATGGGCTGCATGGCGAACCACCGTGACTACGTGAACCAGTGTTTCACACTCAAGAAGAGGAGGAGTTTCTGCGGTACCTGCAGAAAAAGGTCTTGCTGCCAGGTTGCGGGAAACTTTGCAGGCAGCCGAGTTGATGGGCTGCATGGCGAACCACCGTGACTACGTGAACCAGTGTTTCACACTCAAGAAGAGGAGGAGTTTCTGCGGTACCTGCAGAAAAAGGTCTTGCTGCCAGGTTGCGGGAAACTTTGCAGGCAGCCGAGTTGATGGGCTGCATGGCGAACCACCGTGACTACGTGAACCAGTGTTTCACACTCAAGAAGAGGAGGAGTTTCTGCGGTACCTGCAGAAAAAGGTCTTGCTGCCAGGTTGCGGGAAACTTTGCAGGCAGCCGAGTTGATGGGCTGCATGGCGAACCACCGTGACTACGTGAACCAGTGTTTCACACTCAAGAAGAGGAGGAGTTTCTGCGGTACCTGCAGAAAAAGGTCTTGCTGCCAGGTTGCGGGAAACTTTGCAGGCAGCCGAGTTGATGGGCTGCATGGCGAACCACCGTGACTACGTGAACCAGTGTTTCACACTCAAGAAGAGGAGGAGTTTCTGCGGTACCTGCAGAAAAAGGTCTTGCTGCCAGGTTGCGGGAAACTTTGCAGGCAGCCGAGTTGATGGGCTGCATGGCGAACCACCGTGACTACGTGAACCAGTGTTTCACACTCAAGAAGAGGAGGAGTTTCTGCGGTACCTGCAGAAAAAGGTCTTGCTGCCAGGTTGCGGGAAACTTTGCAGGCAGCCGAGTTGATGGGCTGCATGGCGAACCACCGTGACTACGTGAACCAGTGTTTCACACTCAAGAAGAGGAGGAGTTTCTGCGGTACCTGCAGAAAAAGGTCTTGCTGCCAGGTTGCGGGAAACTTTGCAGGCAGCCGAGTTGATGGGCTGCATGGCGAACCACCGTGACTACGTGAACCAGTGTTTCACACTCAAGAAGAGGAGGAGTTTCTGCGGTACCTGCAGAAAAAGGTCTTGCTGCCAGGTTGCGGGAAACTTTGCAGGCAGCCGAGTTGATGGGCTGCATGGCGAACCACCGTGACTACGTGAACCAGTGTTTCACACTCAAGAAGAGGAGGAGTTTCTGCGGTACCTGCAGAAAAAGGTCTTGCTGCCAGGTTGCGGGAAACTTTGCAGGCAGCCGAGTTGATGGGCTGCATGGCGAACCACCGTGACTACGTGAACCAGTGTTTCACACTCAAGAAGAGGAGGAGTTTCTGCGGTACCTGCAGAAAAAGGTCTTGCTGCCAGGTTGCGGGAAACTTTGCAGGCAGCCGAGTTGATGGGCTGCATGGCGAACCACCGTGACTACGTGAACCAGTGTTTCACACTCAAGAAGAGGAGGAGTTTCTGCGGTACCTGCAGAAAAAGGTCTTGCTGCCAGGTTGCGGGAAACTTTGCAGGCAGCCGAGTTGATGGGCTGCATGGCGAACCACCGTGACTACGTGAACCAGTGTTTCACACTCAAGAAGAGGAGGAGTTTCTGCGGTACCTGCAGAAAAAGGTCTTGCTGCCAGGTTGCGGGAAACTTTGCAGGCAGCCGAGTTGATGGGCTGCATGGCGAACCACCGTGACTACGTGAACCAGTGTTTCACACTCAAGAAGAGGAGGAGTTTCTGCGGTACCTGCAGAAAAAGGTCTTGCTGCCAGGTTGCGGGAAACTTTGCAGGCAGCCGAGTTGATGGGCTGCATGGCGAACCACCGTGACTACGTGAACCAGTGTTTCACACTCAAGAAGAGGAGGAGTTTCTGCGGTACCTGCAGAAAAAGGTCTTGCTGCCAGGTTGCGGGAAACTTTGCAGGCAGCCGAGTTGATGGGCTGCATGGCGAACCACCGTGACTACGTGAACCAGTGTTTCACACTCAAGAAGAGGAGGAGTTTCTGCGGTACCTGCAGAAAAAGGTCTTGCTGCCAGGTTGCGGGAAACTTTGCAGGCAGCCGAGTTGATGGGCTGCATGGCGAACCACCGTGACTACGTGAACCAGTGTTTCACACTCAAGAAGAGGAGGAGTTTCTGCGGTACCTGCAGAAAAAGGTCTTGCTGCCAGGTTGCGGGAAACTTTGCAGGCAGCCGAGTTGATGGGCTGCATGGCGAACCACCGTGACTACGTGAACCAGTGTTTCACACTCAAGAAGAGGAGGAGTTTCTGCGGTACCTGCAGAAAAAGGTCTTGCTGCCAGGTTGCGGGAAACTTTGCAGGCAGCCGAGTTGATGGGCTGCATGGCGAACCACCGTGACTACGTGAACCAGTGTTTCACACTCAAGAAGAGGAGGAGTTTCTGCGGTACCTGCAGAAAAAGGTCTTGCTGCCAGGTTGCGGGAAACTTTGCAGGCAGCCGAGTTGATGGGCTGCATGGCGAACCACCGTGACTACGTGAACCAGTGTTTCACACTCAAGAAGAGGAGGAGTTTCTGCGGTACCTGCAGAAAAAGGTCTTGCTGCCAGGTTGCGGGAAACTTTGCAGGCAGCCGAGTTGATGGGCTGCATGGCGAACCACCGTGACTACGTGAACCAGTGTTTCACACTCAAGAAGAGGAGGAGTTTCTGCGGTACCTGCAGAAAAAGGTCTTGCTGCCAGGTTGCGGGAAACTTTGCAGGCAGCCGAGTTGATGGGCTGCATGGCGAACCACCGTGACTACGTGAACCAGTGTTTCACACTCAAGAAGAGGAGGAGTTTCTGCGGTACCTGCAGAAAAAGGTCTTGCTGCCAGGTTGCGGGAAACTTTGCAGGCAGCCGAGTTGATGGGCTGCATGGCGAACCACCGTGACTACGTGAACCAGTGTTTCACACTCAAGAAGAGGAGGAGTTTCTGCGGTACCTGCAGAAAAAGGTCTTGCTGCCAGGTTGCGGGAAACTTTGCAGGCAGCCGAGTTGATGGGCTGCATGGCGAACCACCGTGACTACGTGAACCAGTGTTTCACACTCAAGAAGAGGAGGAGTTTCTGCGGTACCTGCAGAAAAAGGTCTTGCTGCCAGGTTGCGGGAAACTTTGCAGGCAGCCGAGTTGATGGGCTGCATGGCGAACCACCGTGACTACGTGAACCAGTGTTTCACACTCAAGAAGAGGAGGAGTTTCTGCGGTACCTGCAGAAAAAGGTCTTGCTGCCAGGTTGCGGGAAACTTTGCAGGCAGCCGAGTTGATGGGCTGCATGGCGAACCACCGTGACTACGTGAACCAGTGTTTCACACTCAAGAAGAGGAGGAGTTTCTGCGGTACCTGCAGAAAAAGGTCTTGCTGCCAGGTTGCGGGAAACTTTGCAGGCAGCCGAGTTGATGGGCTGCATGGCGAACCACCGTGACTACGTGAACCAGTGTTTCACACTCAAGAAGAGGAGGAGTTTCTGCGGTACCTGCAGAAAAAGGTCTTGCTGCCAGGTTGCGGGAAACTTTGCAGGCAGCCGAGTTGATGGGCTGCATGGCGAACCACCGTGACTACGTGAACCAGTGTTTCACACTCAAGAAGAGGAGGAGTTTCTGCGGTACCTGCAGAAAAAGGTCTTGCTGCCAGGTTGCGGGAAACTTTGCAGGCAGCCGAGTTGATGGGCTGCATGGCGAACCACCGTGACTACGTGAACCAGTGTTTCACACTCAAGAAGAGGAGGAGTTTCTGCGGTACCTGCAGAAAAAGGTCTTGCTGCCAGGTTGCGGGAAACTTTGCAGGCAGCCGAGTTGATGGGCTGCATGGCGAACCACCGTGACTACGTGAACCAGTGTTTCACACTCAAGAAGAGGAGGAGTTTCTGCGGTACCTGCAGAAAAAGGTCTTGCTGCCAGGTTGCGGGAAACTTTGCAGGCAGCCGAGTTGATGGGCTGCATGGCGAACCACCGTGACTACGTGAACCAGTGTTTCACACTCAAGAAGAGGAGGAGTTTCTGCGGTACCTGCAGAAAAAGGTCTTGCTGCCAGGTTGCGGGAAACTTTGCAGGCAGCCGAGTTGATGGGCTGCATGGCGAACCACCGTGACTACGTGAACCAGTGTTTCACACTCAAGAAGAGGAGGAGTTTCTGCGGTACCTGCAGAAAAAGGTCTTGCTGCCAGGTTGCGGGAAACTTTGCAGGCAGCCGAGTTGATGGGCTGCATGGCGAACCACCGTGACTACGTGAACCAGTGTTTCACACTCAAGAAGAGGAGGAGTTTCTGCGGTACCTGCAGAAAAAGGTCTTGCTGCCAGGTTGCGGGAAACTTTGCAGGCAGCCGAGTTGATGGGCTGCATGGCGAACCACCGTGACTACGTGAACCAGTGTTTCACACTCAAGAAGAGGAGGAGTTTCTGCGGTACCTGCAGAAAAAGGTCTTGCTGCCAGGTTGCGGGAAACTTTGCAGGCAGCCGAGTTGATGGGCTGCATGGCGAACCACCGTGACTACGTGAACCAGTGTTTCACACTCAAGAAGAGGAGGAGTTTCTGCGGTACCTGCAGAAAAAGGTCTTGCTGCCAGGTTGCGGGAAACTTTGCAGGCAGCCGAGTTGATGGGCTGCATGGCGAACCACCGTGACTACGTGAACCAGTGTTTCACACTCAAGAAGAGGAGGAGTTTCTGCGGTACCTGCAGAAAAAGGTCTTGCTGCCAGGTTGCGGGAAACTTTGCAGGCAGCCGAGTTGATGGGCTGCATGGCGAACCACCGTGACTACGTGAACCAGTGTTTCACACTCAAGAAGAGGAGGAGTTTCTGCGGTACCTGCAGAAAAAGGTCTTGCTGCCAGGTTGCGGGAAACTTTGCAGGCAGCCGAGTTGATGGGCTGCATGGCGAACCACCGTGACTACGTGAACCAGTGTTTCACACTCAAGAAGAGGAGGAGTTTCTGCGGTACCTGCAGAAAAAGGTCTTGCTGCCAGGTTGCGGGAAACTTTGCAGGCAGCCGAGTTGATGGGCTGCATGGCGAACCACCGTGACTACGTGAACCAGTGTTTCACACTCAAGAAGAGGAGGAGTTTCTGCGGTACCTGCAGAAAAAGGTCTTGCTGCCAGGTTGCGGGAAACTTTGCAGGCAGCCGAGTTGATGGGCTGCATGGCGAACCACCGTGACTACGTGAACCAGTGTTTCACACTCAAGAAGAGGAGGAGTTTCTGCGGTACCTGCAGAAAAAGGTCTTGCTGCCAGGTTGCGGGAAACTTTGCAGGCAGCCGAGTTGATGGGCTGCATGGCGAACCACCGTGACTACGTGAACCAGTGTTTCACACTCAAGAAGAGGAGGAGTTTCTGCGGTACCTGCAGAAAAAGGTCTTGCTGCCAGGTTGCGGGAAACTTTGCAGGCAGCCGAGTTGATGGGCTGCATGGCGAACCACCGTGACTACGTGAACCAGTGTTTCACACTCAAGAAGAGGAGGAGTTTCTGCGGTACCTGCAGAAAAAGGTCTTGCTGCCAGGTTGCGGGAAACTTTGCAGGCAGCCGAGTTGATGGGCTGCATGGCGAACCACCGTGACTACGTGAACCAGTGTTTCACACTCAAGAAGAGGAGGAGTTTCTGCGGTACCTGCAGAAAAAGGTCTTGCTGCCAGGTTGCGGGAAACTTTGCAGGCAGCCGAGTTGATGGGCTGCATGGCGAACCACCGTGACTACGTGAACCAGTGTTTCACACTCAAGAAGAGGAGGAGTTTCTGCGGTACCTGCAGAAAAAGGTCTTGCTGCCAGGTTGCGGGAAACTTTGCAGGCAGCCGAGTTGATGGGCTGCATGGCGAACCACCGTGACTACGTGAACCAGTGTTTCACACTCAAGAAGAGGAGGAGTTTCTGCGGTACCTGCAGAAAAAGGTCTTGCTGCCAGGTTGCGGGAAACTTTGCAGGCAGCCGAGTTGATGGGCTGCATGGCGAACCACCGTGACTACGTGAACCAGTGTTTCACACTCAAGAAGAGGAGGAGTTTCTGCGGTACCTGCAGAAAAAGGTCTTGCTGCCAGGTTGCGGGAAACTTTGCAGGCAGCCGAGTTGATGGGCTGCATGGCGAACCACCGTGACTACGTGAACCAGTGTTTCACACTCAAGAAGAGGAGGAGTTTCTGCGGTACCTGCAGAAAAAGGTCTTGCTGCCAGGTTGCGGGAAACTTTGCAGGCAGCCGAGTTGATGGGCTGCATGGCGAACCACCGTGACTACGTGAACCAGTGTTTCACACTCAAGAAGAGGAGGAGTTTCTGCGGTACCTGCAGAAAAAGGTCTTGCTGCCAGGTTGCGGGAAACTTTGCAGGCAGCCGAGTTGATGGGCTGCATGGCGAACCACCGTGACTACGTGAACCAGTGTTTCACACTCAAGAAGAGGAGGAGTTTCTGCGGTACCTGCAGAAAAAGGTCTTGCTGCCAGGTTGCGGGAAACTTTGCAGGCAGCCGAGTTGATGGGCTGCATGGCGAACCACCGTGACTACGTGAACCAGTGTTTCACACTCAAGAAGAGG
Organism: Closterium sp. Yama58-4; assembly: GCA_947470075.1. Taxonomy (NCBI): domain Eukaryota; kingdom Viridiplantae; phylum Streptophyta; class Zygnematophyceae; order Desmidiales; family Closteriaceae; genus Closterium; species Closterium sp. Yama58-4. Next base: position 789,232 of record CANIUD010000858.1, on the reverse strand, counting down.
AGGAGTTTCTGCGGTACCTGCAGAAAAAGGTCTTGCTGCCAGGTTGCGGGAAACTTTGCAGGCAGCCGAGTTGATGGGCTGCATGGCGAACCACCGTGACTACGTGAACCAGTGTTTCACACTCAAGAAGAGGAGGAGTTTCTGCGGTACCTGCAGAAAAAGGTCTTGCTGCCAGGTTGCGGGAAACTTTGCAGGCAGCCGAGTTGATGGGCTGCATGGCGAACCACCGTGACTACGTGAACCAGTGTTTCACACTCAAGAAGAGGAGGAGTTTCTGCGGTACCTGCAGAAAAAGGTCTTGCTGCCAGGTTGCGGGAAACTTTGCAGGCAGCCGAGTTGATGGGCTGCATGGCGAACCACCGTGACTACGTGAACCAGTGTTTCACACTCAAGAAGAGGAGGAGTTTCTGCGGTACCTGCAGAAAAAGGTCTTGCTGCCAGGTTGCGGGAAACTTTGCAGGCAGCCGAGTTGATGGGCTGCATGGCGAACCACCGTGACTACGTGAACCAGTGTTTCACACTCAAGAAGAGGAGGAGTTTCTGCGGTACCTGCAGAAAAAGGTCTTGCTGCCAGGTTGCGGGAAACTTTGCAGGCAGCCGAGTTGATGGGCTGCATGGCGAACCACCGTGACTACGTGAACCAGTGTTTCACACTCAAGAAGAGGAGGAGTTTCTGCGGTACCTGCAGAAAAAGGTCTTGCTGCCAGGTTGCGGGAAACTTTGCAGGCAGCCGAGTTGATGGGCTGCATGGCGAACCACCGTGACTACGTGAACCAGTGTTTCACACTCAAGAAGAGGAGGAGTTTCTGCGGTACCTGCAGAAAAAGGTCTTGCTGCCAGGTTGCGGGAAACTTTGCAGGCAGCCGAGTTGATGGGCTGCATGGCGAACCACCGTGACTACGTGAACCAGTGTTTCACACTCAAGAAGAGGAGGAGTTTCTGCGGTACCTGCAGAAAAAGGTCTTGCTGCCAGGTTGCGGGAAACTTTGCAGGCAGCCGAGTTGATGGGCTGCATGGCGAACCACCGTGACTACGTGAACCAGTGTTTCACACTCAAGAAGAGGAGGAGTTTCTGCGGTACCTGCAGAAAAAGGTCTTGCTGCCAGGTTGCGGGAAACTTTGCAGGCAGCCGAGTTGATGGGCTGCATGGCGAACCACCGTGACTACGTGAACCAGTGTTTCACACTCAAGAAGAGGAGGAGTTTCTGCGGTACCTGCAGAAAAAGGTCTTGCTGCCAGGTTGCGGGAAACTTTGCAGGCAGCCGAGTTGATGGGCTGCATGGCGAACCACCGTGACTACGTGAACCAGTGTTTCACACTCAAGAAGAGGAGGAGTTTCTGCGGTACCTGCAGAAAAAGGTCTTGCTGCCAGGTTGCGGGAAACTTTGCAGGCAGCCGAGTTGATGGGCTGCATGGCGAACCACCGTGACTACGTGAACCAGTGTTTCACACTCAAGAAGAGGAGGAGTTTCTGCGGTACCTGCAGAAAAAGGTCTTGCTGCCAGGTTGCGGGAAACTTTGCAGGCAGCCGAGTTGATGGGCTGCATGGCGAACCACCGTGACTACGTGAACCAGTGTTTCACACTCAAGAAGAGGAGGAGTTTCTGCGGTACCTGCAGAAAAAGGTCTTGCTGCCAGGTTGCGGGAAACTTTGCAGGCAGCCGAGTTGATGGGCTGCATGGCGAACCACCGTGACTACGTGAACCAGTGTTTCACACTCAAGAAGAGGAGGAGTTTCTGCGGTACCTGCAGAAAAAGGTCTTGCTGCCAGGTTGCGGGAAACTTTGCAGGCAGCCGAGTTGATGGGCTGCATGGCGAACCACCGTGACTACGTGAACCAGTGTTTCACACTCAAGAAGAGGAGGAGTTTCTGCGGTACCTGCAGAAAAAGGTCTTGCTGCCAGGTTGCGGGAAACTTTGCAGGCAGCCGAGTTGATGGGCTGCATGGCGAACCACCGTGACTACGTGAACCAGTGTTTCACACTCAAGAAGAGGAGGAGTTTCTGCGGTACCTGCAGAAAAAGGTCTTGCTGCCAGGTTGCGGGAAACTTTGCAGGCAGCCGAGTTGATGGGCTGCATGGCGAACCACCGTGACTACGTGAACCAGTGTTTCACACTCAAGAAGAGGAGGAGTTTCTGCGGTACCTGCAGAAAAAGGTCTTGCTGCCAGGTTGCGGGAAACTTTGCAGGCAGCCGAGTTGATGGGCTGCATGGCGAACCACCGTGACTACGTGAACCAGTGTTTCACACTCAAGAAGAGGAGGAGTTTCTGCGGTACCTGCAGAAAAAGGTCTTGCTGCCAGGTTGCGGGAAACTTTGCAGGCAGCCGAGTTGATGGGCTGCATGGCGAACCACCGTGACTACGTGAACCAGTGTTTCACACTCAAGAAGAGGAGGAGTTTCTGCGGTACCTGCAGAAAAAGGTCTTGCTGCCAGGTTGCGGGAAACTTTGCAGGCAGCCGAGTTGATGGGCTGCATGGCGAACCACCGTGACTACGTGAACCAGTGTTTCACACTCAAGAAGAGGAGGAGTTTCTGCGGTACCTGCAGAAAAAGGTCTTGCTGCCAGGTTGCGGGAAACTTTGCAGGCAGCCGAGTTGATGGGCTGCATGGCGAACCACCGTGACTACGTGAACCAGTGTTTCACACTCAAGAAGAGGAGGAGTTTCTGCGGTACCTGCAGAAAAAGGTCTTGCTGCCAGGTTGCGGGAAACTTTGCAGGCAGCCGAGTTGATGGGCTGCATGGCGAACCACCGTGACTACGTGAACCAGTGTTTCACACTCAAGAAGAGGAGGAGTTTCTGCGGTACCTGCAGAAAAAGGTCTTGCTGCCAGGTTGCGGGAAACTTTGCAGGCAGCCGAGTTGATGGGCTGCATGGCGAACCACCGTGACTACGTGAACCAGTGTTTCACACTCAAGAAGAGGAGGAGTTTCTGCGGTACCTGCAGAAAAAGGTCTTGCTGCCAGGTTGCGGGAAACTTTGCAGGCAGCCGAGTTGATGGGCTGCATGGCGAACCACCGTGACTACGTGAACCAGTGTTTCACACTCAAGAAGAGGAGGAGTTTCTGCGGTACCTGCAGAAAAAGGTCTTGCTGCCAGGTTGCGGGAAACTTTGCAGGCAGCCGAGTTGATGGGCTGCATGGCGAACCACCGTGACTACGTGAACCAGTGTTTCACACTCAAGAAGAGGAGGAGTTTCTGCGGTACCTGCAGAAAAAGGTCTTGCTGCCAGGTTGCGGGAAACTTTGCAGGCAGCCGAGTTGATGGGCTGCATGGCGAACCACCGTGACTACGTGAACCAGTGTTTCACACTCAAGAAGAGGAGGAGTTTCTGCGGTACCTGCAGAAAAAGGTCTTGCTGCCAGGTTGCGGGAAACTTTGCAGGCAGCCGAGTTGATGGGCTGCATGGCGAACCACCGTGACTACGTGAACCAGTGTTTCACACTCAAGAAGAGGAGGAGTTTCTGCGGTACCTGCAGAAAAAGGTCTTGCTGCCAGGTTGCGGGAAACTTTGCAGGCAGCCGAGTTGATGGGCTGCATGGCGAACCACCGTGACTACGTGAACCAGTGTTTCACACTCAAGAAGAGGAGGAGTTTCTGCGGTACCTGCAGAAAAAGGTCTTGCTGCCAGGTTGCGGGAAACTTTGCAGGCAGCCGAGTTGATGGGCTGCATGGCGAACCACCGTGACTACGTGAACCAGTGTTTCACACTCAAGAAGAGGAGGAGTTTCTGCGGTACCTGCAGAAAAAGGTCTTGCTGCCAGGTTGCGGGAAACTTTGCAGGCAGCCGAGTTGATGGGCTGCATGGCGAACCACCGTGACTACGTGAACCAGTGTTTCACACTCAAGAAGAGGAGGAGTTTCTGCGGTACCTGCAGAAAAAGGTCTTGCTGCCAGGTTGCGGGAAACTTTGCAGGCAGCCGAGTTGATGGGCTGCATGGCGAACCACCGTGACTACGTGAACCAGTGTTTCACACTCAAGAAGAGGAGGAGTTTCTGCGGTACCTGCAGAAAAAGGTCTTGCTGCCAGGTTGCGGGAAACTTTGCAGGCAGCCGAGTTGATGGGCTGCATGGCGAACCACCGTGACTACGTGAACCAGTGTTTCACACTCAAGAAGAGGAGGAGTTTCTGCGGTACCTGCAGAAAAAGGTCTTGCTGCCAGGTTGCGGGAAACTTTGCAGGCAGCCGAGTTGATGGGCTGCATGGCGAACCACCGTGACTACGTGAACCAGTGTTTCACACTCAAGAAGAGGAGGAGTTTCTGCGGTACCTGCAGAAAAAGGTCTTGCTGCCAGGTTGCGGGAAACTTTGCAGGCAGCCGAGTTGATGGGCTGCATGGCGAACCACCGTGACTACGTGAACCAGTGTTTCACACTCAAGAAGAGGAGGAGTTTCTGCGGTACCTGCAGAAAAAGGTCTTGCTGCCAGGTTGCGGGAAACTTTGCAGGCAGCCGAGTTGATGGGCTGCATGGCGAACCACCGTGACTACGTGAACCAGTGTTTCACACTCAAGAAGAGGAGGAGTTTCTGCGGTACCTGCAGAAAAAGGTCTTGCTGCCAGGTTGCGGGAAACTTTGCAGGCAGCCGAGTTGATGGGCTGCATGGCGAACCACCGTGACTACGTGAACCAGTGTTTCACACTCAAGAAGAGGAGGAGTTTCTGCGGTACCTGCAGAAAAAGGTCTTGCTGCCAGGTTGCGGGAAACTTTGCAGGCAGCCGAGTTGATGGGCTGCATGGCGAACCACCGTGACTACGTGAACCAGTGTTTCACACTCAAGAAGAGGAGGAGTTTCTGCGGTACCTGCAGAAAAAGGTCTTGCTGCCAGGTTGCGGGAAACTTTGCAGGCAGCCGAGTTGATGGGCTGCATGGCGAACCACCGTGACTACGTGAACCAGTGTTTCACACTCAAGAAGAGGAGGAGTTTCTGCGGTACCTGCAGAAAAAGGTCTTGCTGCCAGGTTGCGGGAAACTTTGCAGGCAGCCGAGTTGATGGGCTGCATGGCGAACCACCGTGACTACGTGAACCAGTGTTTCACACTCAAGAAGAGGAGGAGTTTCTGCGGTACCTGCAGAAAAAGGTCTTGCTGCCAGGTTGCGGGAAACTTTGCAGGCAGCCGAGTTGATGGGCTGCATGGCGAACCACCGTGACTACGTGAACCAGTGTTTCACACTCAAGAAGAGGAGGAGTTTCTGCGGTACCTGCAGAAAAAGGTCTTGCTGCCAGGTTGCGGGAAACTTTGCAGGCAGCCGAGTTGATGGGCTGCATGGCGAACCACCGTGACTACGTGAACCAGTGTTTCACACTCAAGAAGAGGAGGAGTTTCTGCGGTACCTGCAGAAAAAGGTCTTGCTGCCAGGTTGCGGGAAACTTTGCAGGCAGCCGAGTTGATGGGCTGCATGGCGAACCACCGTGACTACGTGAACCAGTGTTTCACACTCAAGAAGAGGAGGAGTTTCTGCGGTACCTGCAGAAAAAGGTCTTGCTGCCAGGTTGCGGGAAACTTTGCAGGCAGCCGAGTTGATGGGCTGCATGGCGAACCACCGTGACTACGTGAACCAGTGTTTCACACTTCTCACTATTCTCTCCCATTCCGCAGGCAGAGGAGGAGAGTTTCTGCGGCGCCTGGCCAACTACCATCTCAACCAAAAAATCACACACCTTCCCACTCCTTCCTTCCCATCTTCAAACCCCCACATGCCCTCCGCCCATACCACCATCCCTCCAACCACCCACCCCCTGCAGGCAGAGGAGGAGTTTCTGCAGCGCCTGGCCAACTACCAGGACCATCTGAACCAGGGCCCGCGGGTGGACAAGCTTTGGCAGCACCTGAGGAAGGCCGCTTCGATGCGGGTCAGTGGATTGGGCTGCATCGGAGAGGGGTTTGGGAACGGGCGGGAGTGTGTGGTGGTAGTTAAGTGGATGGGCCTGGTGGACGGATTACCAGAACCATCTGAACCACAAGCCGCGTGTGGACTAGCTCCAGCAGCACGTGGGATAGACTGCTTTGTTGAGGGTCAGTGGATTGGGTTATGAGGAGAGGGGGTTAAGTGGGTGAGAATGGGTGTTGATAGGTGAGTGGATGGGCCCAGTGGACAGACTAACGGAGAAGCCGCTTGAGGACTAGCTCTGGCAGCACGTGAGAAAGGCTGTTTCACTGCAGGTCAGTGGTGTGGGATGGAGCGGCGAGGAGGGTGAGTGGGTGGGAGAGTGGATGGTGGGGAAGGTGAGGGATTTAGAACTACCAGGGCCATCTCAACCAAAGGGCGCACGTGGATTAGCTCGGGCAGCACGTGAGGAAGGCCGAGACGCTGCAGGTCAATGGCACACAGGCTGAGGGAGTGTGGGCTGGGGTGCATGCAACACCTGTCTCTCATGCTGTGTCACTGGTCATGAAGAAGAGCAGCAGTGTGACGGATAGTCACGTGTTGAAGATTGTAACCCTGAAAAGAAATAGAGTAGGATCTGAAAGTACAGCTCTATCCCTAGGGTGAATTTTCCTTCGTAAACCCTACCTTACAACTCTCCTTCGAAAATTTCTTGTTTCTGTTTAGTTGTATCGTTCTCCCCTTCCTCCCCATGCCCAATGTGATGTTTTTTTGCCTGCCCGCACGTTTTTTTATCCTGCCCGACCCTGCGTTTTCTCAGTGTTTTGGGGACCCCCCAAAAAGCGTTATGCATATTAAACGCTAGCGTATAAAACACAGAACCCGTTTTTCTCCACATAGTACCTGACTCCCATCCTGACTCCCATCCTCACTTCCATCTTGACTCCCATTGTGGCTCTCGTCCTGATTCTTGTCTTGTCTCTTATCTTGACTCCCATCCTGACTCACATCCTGACCCCTGTCTTGACCCCTGTCTGTCCCCGTCCGTCCTGTCTCTCGTTTTGTCTCTCATCCTGACTCCCGTCCTGACTCCCGTCCTCACTCTCGTCCTGACCACCGTCCTCTGTCCTGACCTCCGTCCTAACCCCCGCCTGTCCCTCGTCCTGTTCCCCAGATCATGTCCCCCAGATCATGCCCCCCGTCCTGACTCCCGTCCTGACTCCCGTCCTGTCCTTCGTCCCAACTCACGTCCCGACTTTCGTCCCGACTCCCGTCCTGACTCCCGTCCTGACTCCAGTCCTGACTCCCGTCCTGACTCCTGTCCTGACTCCCATCTTGGCTCCTATCCTTACTTCCGTGCGCCCCAACTGAGTTGAGTCACATGGCTGACTCCTCGTCGCTACGCGTGAACGCTTTTAGGGTCCAAGCAATTGGGAGGGTACGCCACTACGAACTTGCACCCCCTCATGGTAAGAGCACTAAGGCGATTCAAAGTAGGGGAGGGAGGGCAAAGCAACGACGTACCGTAAATCCAGCTAGCGCAATCTGGACAACGCATCAATGTTGTCAGAAAGGGCAGCTAGCTTTGGAGCTTGGATCACGAGGGACATGAAATTCTGCAGCATTGTTGCAGATTCTTGCAGCTTTTCCAATTGCAGAGCCGAATGTGAAGTTCTCACAGCTGTCGTAACGATGAGCCAAAATGCTCTGGAAGGGCCGTTATCCTTTTACCAGTAGTCAAGACATGGAGGAGAGAAAGTGCTGTCAAGAAAAACGGTAACTTCTGCTCGTTAATTTCAACAAATACACGCTCGAGCGAAGTTGCTGCAAGTATCTCGAGGTGAGATTGTGCTCGGTGTTGCTGCACACTCCATCACCACTGCCAACTTCCCTCGAGCGTGTATTTTTTAAACTTAACGAGCATGAGTTATCGTTTACCTTGACAGCACTTTCTCGCCTCCATGACTTGACTATTGAAAAAACTGAAAGAGTGAAGGCTCTTCTAGAGAATCTTGGTTCATCGTCGCAACAACTGCGGGAGCTTCACATTCATGAAGCTCTTCAATTGGAGGAGGTTCAAGAATCCGTGACAATGTTGCAGCATTTCACGTCCCTCGTGATCCTAGCTCCAAAGCTAGCTGCTCTTTCTGACAACATTGATGCGTTGTCCAGATTGCGCGAGCGTGATCTAACGTACGTCGTTGCTTTTCCCTCCCTCCCAAACTTCGAACCGCCTCAGTGGTCTGGCCGTGAGGGACTGCAAAATCGTGATGGCGTACCCTCCCAAAAGCTTGTCACCTAAAATCGTTCACGTGTAGCGCCGTTTAGTCACGTTATGACTCCCGTATGCCCCAGTTCAGTTGATGCGTTGTGGCTTTCCGAACTCCTTCGTGCCCTTCATGTGAATCTCATGCCCCTTGCAATTATGCCCTGGTGCGAGCAGGTGGACGAGTGAATGTCAGACACGGTGCTGCAGGTGGAGCAGCCTGTGGCTTTTCGGACTCTCATGCTCTCAAAACGTCTCCCACCCCTCCTCTTCCTTCCCTCCGCCATGTGAGCAGGAGGAGTCAATGACACAGTGCTGCAGGTGGAGGAGGCTATGCTTTGCTTTGTTAAACTCTCATTCTCTCAACTCCTGCACCCCCGTCCAACCTTCCCCATGTATGCCCTCGACCATCTGCTCACAGGTGGAGGAGTCGATGACAGACACTGTGCTACAGGTGGAGGAGGACTCATTCATGGTGGACGCCACTGAGATCATGCTCAACTGCAATGTGCGTATAGAGAAGTTAATGTTGTTCATGTACAGTAAAGCATGCTTGTATCCAATATGGTTGATGCTCATGGTGGACGCCACTAAGTTAATGCTCAACTGCAATGTGAGATCATGCTCAACTGCAATGTTTGTGTCATGTAGTTCATGTCGTTGATGTACATTGTATCATGCGTACACGAGATATATAATGTAATGCAAATGCAGTATGTGAGCGACAATTCTAAGTACATAGACATTCTTACAGTAGGCCAATGGTATGGCGTGTGAATTATTCCTGTTCTGTCATGTGTTTCTTCGGGTGTCAGCTTTTCTTATGGTTGTCGGCAGCGTTCATTCATCCCATGCTGCATGCTTTGTCTCTCCTGTGTGCATCTTACCTGTGCTCATGCTTGCTCTCTGCACTTTCCCCTCCCTGCATGCTCCATGCTCCATGCAACACACCACAGGTGTCTCGTCTGCCCGTGGTGGTACGGCTCCATGATGGTCGCAGGACTCTCACAGGCATCATCACATGCCTTATGAGTCGACTCTAAAGTCCTTTCTGCTCTGTTGCATTTGCTGCTGAACACACCACAGGTGTCTCGCCTGCCCGTGGTGGTGCGGCTCCCTGATGGTCGCAGGACACTCACAGGCATCATCACATGCAGCGACATTCGAAGGCACACACTGCTGCTGCTCTAGAGAAAGATTTGACTTAACTCAAAACGAATTTTACGGCTCCCTTCTCTCTGCCCTAACTATTCCTTTCCCCTCCCCGCATGCCATTCTGCATGCGGCACACCGCAGGTGTCTCGCCTGCCCGTGGTCGTGCGGCTCCCTGATGGTCGCAGGACTCTCACAGGCATCATCACATGCAGCGACATTCTACGGCACACGCTGCTGCTGCTCTAGAGGTGGATTTGAGTTGACTCAGAATACATTCTAAGGCACATGGTGCAGCTGCTCTGCTACCAAACCACATCCACCCTCATTTTCGGATCACCGGCACGCTCCCACAGGCATCATCAAACGCAGTGGCATTCTATGCCACACGCTTCTGCTGCTCTAGAGCTGGCTGTTGAGGCGAGCTGCCATACGACTGAGAATACATTCGACTCAGGTTGCTGCTTTTCCTATGGAGCCATGTGTTGCCATGGAAGGGCCCATCCGCATTGCCTCCCCACCTGTATTCCACATCCACCCACTTTCCTTAAGCATCTGCACCATTTTGTGCAGCAACGACATATAAGGCACACGGTGCTGCTGCTCTAGAGGCATGTGGTGCCATGCAGCATTCGCCTCGCCTCCCCCTTTTGCCACCACACCCTCATCTGCAACATCCGCTCCAACAACATTCTCAGCCACCCGTTCCTGCTGGCACGTGCTGCCGTGGATGATACGGTGTGGTGTGTTACAAGTTGGTCGTCTTGAGTGCCATTACTGTTAAATTGTAATGTGTTATATGTTGGTAGGCTGTAGTGGGGTAGCCAATATGGGGTACAACCCCAACTAGGGTTTGCTACTTGTACCCAACTGTTTCATTCAATGCATCATTCTTGCCTAGTCCTGTTGATATGGTATCAGAGCAGGAGGTCCCTAGGACCTACCGACCGTTTTTTTTTTAGGGCCCACCACCGCTCGCATGCGGTTACCACGCTACCCCGTGCCCTAGCCTCGTAGCGCCCTCGTGCGCCCTCGTTAGCGCCCTCGCGCGCCCTCGTTAGCGTCATCGCGCGCCCCTCGTTAGCGCCCTCGTGCGCCTCTCGTTAGCGCCCTCGTGCGCCTCTCGTTAGCGCCCTCGTGCGCCTCTCGTTAGCGCCCTCGTGCGCCTCTCGTTAGCGCCCTCGTTAGCGCCCTCGTTAGCGCCCCTCGTTAGCGCCCTCGCCCGCCGCGCTGCTCGTCGCGCTGCCCGTTGCGCTGCCCGCCGCGCTGCCCGCCAGTAGCGCCGCCCATCCGCCGCGCTATCCGCTCGCGCTGCCCGCTCGCAGCGTCGCCCGCCCGCCGCGCTGCCCGCTCGCAGCGTCGCCCGCCCGCCGCGCTGCCCGCTTGCAGCGCCGCCTGCCCACCGCGCTGCCAGCTTCGTAGCCCGCCCGCCGCGCTGCCCGCTCGCAGCGTCGCCCGCCCGCCCGCCGTGCTGCCCGCTTGCAGCGCCGCCTGCCCGCCGCGCTGCCAGCTTCGCCGCCCGTCCGCCGCGCTGCCCGCTCACAGCGCCGCCTGCCCGCCGTGCTACCGGCCACGCTGCCCGCTCAGAGCGCCGCCCGCCCGCCGCGCTCCCCACCGAGCTACCTGCTTGCAGCGCTGCGGCAGCTTGCTTTGCTCAGTCGCACTGTCGCCATGACTTCCATCCGCGTGCTGTCGTTCGATGCTGAGGGCCGCCCTGTGCAGTTCACCACTTGGCTAGATGACCTGCAGCTGTTCCTCCTGAGCGATAGCAAGGAGCATGTGTCGCTCTATGACTACGCGTCTGGTGCAGCGCCTGCCCCTCCCGCCACAGCTGAGCTTAGTGTTCGTTCCCACTGGCAGACTCGTGACGCAGCTGCTCGCCTAGCCATTCGCAGTCACCTGCCGTTAGCTGAGCTCGAGCATTTTGGCGACTGCAAATCCGCTAAGGCCCTGTACGACGCTGTTGTTACTCGCTACTCCTCGCCTGCCACAGCCGAGCTTAGCCGCCTCATGCTGCCTTACCTGTTCCCTGACCTGTCCACCTTTGCTACAGTCGCCGATCTTATCACCCACCTTCGCACTAGTGATGCTCGCCTGCGTGCCGCCCTTCCCACCGAGTTCTGTGCTAAGCACCCCCCTCCACTGTACTGGACACTCCACTTCATAGTCACCCGTCTCCCTGACACCCTCAGCTCAGTTCGAGACCACTTCCTTGCTCGCTGTCCCACTGAGCTCACAGTCGCCCTCCTAGAGGAGAAGCTGCTAGCGGCCGAGAAGACCATTGTAGCTGTCGGTGCTGCTCGTGGCGCTCCTCGCACCCCCATCTTTGAGGGGTGTTCTCCCTCTCCCCTCGCTCCCTCCTACGCTACTGCTGCTGCTGTTGACTTCCTTGGTGCTGAGTCTGCTGGCGCTGCTTCTGCTCCTGGTGGGAGGCGCCGCACCGGCAAGGGCAAGGGGGGCAAGGGTGGCGGGGGTGGCGCTGGGGGGGGAGGAGGTGGGGGAGGTGGGGGGGGAGGCGGTGCTGGAGGGAGCGGTGGCGGGAGTGCTGGTGGGAGTGGGGTCGGCAGCGGAGGCGGGGGCGGCGGAGGGAGCAGTGGCGGCGGTGGCGGCGGTGGCGGTGGCGGCGGTGGCGGTCGGAGCGGAGGTAGTGGTGGCGGCGGAGGTCGGAGTGGAGGCACTGGCTCGGGCCAGAGCTCCCAGCAGCAGCAGCGTCCCCAGACGACCCAGCAGCTTCGTGAGTGGCTTGCTCAGCGTGGGACGTCGGGGGGCAGTGTCCGCTGTTCCTATGTCATTCGCACAGGTGACCGCAAGGGACAGACGTGTGGGAAGTTCCACACCCCGTACCGCTGCTTCTCCCGCCTTGACGACGCTTGGCGTGAGGAGATGGGCGAGGATGTTGAGCGCCCCCGCTGGGCGGAGCTGATGAGGGCTGGTGTTGATATCTTTGCTCTTGACTATGATGCTATTATTGCTGCTATGTATGCATTGACTGTTAGTGCCGAGGGAGACTGTTACTTGTGTGTGCCGCCTGACCCAGGTATAGAGCCCGCTGCCCTAGGTACTCGTGAGTCTGCTCTCTCTGGTATGGTGCCCTTTGCGGCTGCTCCCTCCGGTACTGTCCCTGCTGCTTGTGAGTCTGCTCTCTCAGGTACAGCACCCACAGAGACTGCTCTCTCGGGCACTGCACCGGCTGAGACCTGTCACACCTTCACCCTTGACTCAGGTGCTTCCCGCTGTTTCTTTCGTGACCGTACTGAGCTCACACCGCTTCCTGCACCGGTCCCAGTCTCCTTGGCTGACCCCTCTGGGGGCCCAGTCCTTGCACGGTCCACCACTGTGCTCCCGTGTCCAGCGGTTCCGTCTGGCTCGTTGTCGGGTTTCCACCTCCCCTCGTTCTCGACGAACCTGGTGAGCAACGCTGTCATCCAGGATCAGTGGGTTGACACCTTTACCCCTGGAGGACAGCGTGTGGCGATCCTCACGTGCTCCAGGTCCGGCCGTCACCTGGCTACGTTTACCCGTCAGCCGGGGTCGAGTCTCTACACACTGACCACTGCGTCTCCTCAGGTCGCTGCTGTCGGTCAGGTGTCTCTCAGGTAGACCCTCCTCCCGTCGCTGAGCCTGTCGAGGTCACAGGTGACTCAGGTGCTGCTGCAGGTGGTGCTGCTGGGAGTGCTGAGCCTGGGGGTGCTGAGCCTGCGGGTGCTGGGCCTGGGAGTGCTGGGGCTGCGGGTGCTGGGACTGCGGGTACTGGAGCTGAGGGTACTGTGCCTGAGAGTTCGGCGCCTGGGGGTGCTGAGCCTGGGGGTGCTGCGACTGGGGGTGCTGAGCCTGCGTGTACGGAGTCTGGGGTTACTGAGCCTGGGGGTGCTGCGCCTGAGGGTACTGAGCCTGGGGGTGATACTCCTGAGCCTACGGAGCCTGGGGTTGCTGCGTCTGGGGGTGCTCCGGTTCGGGGTGCTGAGCAGTCTCTCACACCGCAGCAGCTTCGTGACTGGTACGTCCGGCGCTTTCGCCGTTCTCGTGGCTCTGCTGGAGTTTGGGGTACTGGAGCTGCCGGGACTGGTTGTTCTGGGAGCACTGAGACTGGAGCTGCTGGAGCTGGGGACTCTGGAGCTGGCGGTGCTAGCGGAGTTGGAGCTGCCGGCTCTGGGGGTGCTCTTCCTGGCGGTACTGGAGCTGCTGGAGCTGACGACACTGGAGCTGACGGTTCTGGACACGGTGGTCCTGCTGGTTCTGGAGGTGCTGGCGAGGGGAGGTCTGACGCTGCTGGGGCCTCTGGTGCTGACGTCGCCGACTCGGGGGGTGCTGCGGCGGAGGGTGCTGGTCCTGGTGCTTCTGGTGCTGCGGGTGCTGGAGGTGCTGGCGGAGCTCCGCCGTCGCGCTTGTTCTTTGCCCCTCCGTCGCCGTCGGCTTTGCCGCCGCCTGACACGGTGCTTCGCCAGGTTCTTTCCCTCCCGTCTTCCACTGGCCTTCCCCTCCAGCCTGGCTCCCCCCTCCCTACTCCTGTGCCTTACACTGCACAACCGGACTCGCTTACGGAGCGTCATAAGCCTACGTCTCGTCCTGCCTCGCCTGTTCGCGCTGCTCGCACTGCTCGCACTGGTCCCACTGGCCGTCGTGTCAAGCGTCCGCGTCCTCCTCCTGTTCCTGGCACGCACATTATGGCACTTCGTCCTTCCACTGGTCCACAGCGTGTCCCCCTACCGTCTCCACCTGCGTCTTCTCTTCCTGACGTTCCCGACCCTGAGTCTGACAGTGTTCGTGCTGCCCACCCTACTGTCACGCGTCTTCTCGCCACTGTTGTCACTGACCCGTCGTTTGAGTCTTCTGCTGCGTCTGCCCTGGTCGCTGAGCTTGTCGACTTTGCTGCTGCCTGTCGCCTCGACTACGCCGCCAGTCTTGTTGCTGGGTCTGAGTCTGTCTGTCCTCCGTCCGTCGGGGGTGAGTGTGCTCTTGGCACGGACGTCCTTGAGGACAGGCAGGAGGACTTTGACTCTCTTGCGGCTGCTGTACCTCATCTCGTGGCCTGGTTGCTTGCCCCTGAGGGAGACCCGGATGCACTAGACATCCCCACTCCGCGCACTTACGCAGAGGCGATCTCGGGTCCCTACTCCTCTCAGTGGCAGACAGCCATGGACGCAGAGATGGCATCCTGGAAGTCCACTGGCACCTACGTCGACGAGGTTCCCCCTCCTGGGGCGAACATCGTCGATGGCATGTGGATTTTCAGGGTGAAGCGGCCGCCAGGTTCTCCGCCTGTCTTCAAGGCTCGTTACGTTGCTAGAGGCTTCAGTCAGCGTCAGGGGGTTGACTTCTTCCAGACCTTCTCCCCCACCCCGAAGATGACCACTCTTCGGGTTCTACTGCACGTTGCTGCTCAGCGTGACTACGAGCTTCACTCTCTTGACTTCAGCACAGCGTTCTTGCAGGGCAGCCTGCACGAGGAGATCTGGCTGCGCCGCCCACCTGGCTTTACTGGGTCGTTTCCTCCTGGTACCCAGTGGAGCCTCCGGCGGCCAGTCTACGGTCTCCGCCAGGCGCCACGCGAGTGGCACGACACACTGAGGACTACACTTGCGGCCCTTGGGTTTGCTCCTTCCACTGCTGACCCGTCACTGTTCCTGCGCACAGACACGTCGCTGCCGCCGTTCTACATCCTCGTGTACGTCGACGACTTGGTCTTTGCTACTGCTGACACTGAGGCACTCGCTCGTGTGAAGTCGGAGCTGCAGAAGAGACACACCTGCACTGACCTGGGTGAACTGCGTAGCTACCTTGGCTTGCAGATCACCCGGGACAGAGCTCGCCGCACCATCACCCTGACTCAGTCACACATGGTGCAGCAGGTCCTTCAGCGCTTCGGCTTCCAGTTCTCCTCACCACAGGCCACACCTCTGGCTACCAGCCACTCGCTCTCAGCTCCACCTTCGGACGAGTCCGTAGAGCCGAGTGGCCCGTACCCAGAGCTTGTAGGCTGCCTCATGTACCTGATGACTTGCACGCGACCTGACCTCGCGTACCCTCTTAGCATCCTTGCTCGTTACGTTGCGCCTGGGAGACACAGGCGAGAGCACTGGGAGGCTACTAAGAGGGTGCTGCGTTACTTGTGCAGTACGTCAGGCATGGGGCTGGTGCTTGGAGGACGCGACAGAGTTGTCCTCACTGGTCACTCGGACGCTTCTTGGGTGGACGACCTGGCTACGCAGCGGTCGTCACAGGGTTACACCTTCAGCCTTGGCTCTGGTTCTGTCTCGTGGCGGTCCACCCGCTCTTCTTCTGTTCTCGGCTCTAGTTGTGAGGCTGAGATCTACGCCACAGCCATGGCTGCACAGGAGTTACGCTGGCTCACCTACCTGCTGACTGACTTGGGAGAGCGGCCTAGTTCTCCTCCAGTTCTGTACGGTGACAACAAGGCGGCCCTTGCCTTGTGTCAGGAGCACAGACTGGAGCACAGGACGAAGCACATTGCTCTTCGCTACTTTCTTGCTCGAGAGCTTCAGCAGCGCGGTCAGCTTCGGCTTGTGTACGTGGACTCGAAGGCCAACACTGCTGATATCTTCACCAAGGCGCTCCCGCCTAGTGATCATCAGCGACACTGTACTTCTTTAGGCCTTGTGTCCACATTCCCTCATTTGCTTACTGCTTGACTTTCTTTGTACTGTACTTTATATATATCTTGTTGCTTGCTTGCTAGGTTTTGATCACTGTGTTGCTTGTCTTGTACTATATCTAGCACTGCATGTGAACTGGCCTTGTGGCCTTTGCTTGTGCTCGGAGTGTGGTGACGTTGTGATCCACCCTGGGCTTGCGTTGCTTTGCTGGACTGGTCTTGTGACCCTTTGTTCTCCCCCACTTTGCCTATGGGGGTGTGTTAAATTGTAATGTGTTATATGTTGGTAGGCTGTAGTGGGGTAGCCAATATGGGGTACAACCCCAACTAGGGTTTGCTACTTGTACCCAACTGTTTCATTCAATGCATCATTCTTGCCTAGTCCTGTTGATAATTACCACCATAGCATCATCAGTTGCATTGCAGCAGTGATATTCTAGGTCGCCTCATATACGCTACTGCTACAACTGCTGCTGCTACATACTCCTCTCGCTGCTTTATGGCACCTTACAAGTTAGGTAGTAGTGACATTCTCAGTCGCACGGAACAGCTGCGGCTGCTTTACTTCCTCTTCCTGCCTCTCATGACTCTCACCGGTGCTAGTCTTCTCATCCCACACGCTGCTGCTGCAGTAGAGTGACTCTGTCGCACGCCAATGCCGTGGCTGCTTTACTTCCTCTTCTTGTCTCTCATGACTCTCGCTGGTGCCAGTCTTATCTCACACTGCTGCAGCTTCTGCTGCTGCTTCGGTAGAGTCGCTTTTTGCTGAATCAAGCAAGCACCTCTAGTTACACCTGTTTAAAGTTTGTATTATATGGCATATCGTGTATCTGCTATGTAAAACAGAATTGCAGAGTTATTGGAGTCTGTAATTTGGACAACACACATGATTTAGCTTGAAAGAGTTGTAAAAGAGTTTTAAGTTGATTTTGGAATTTTGTTCGGAAGACAAGGTAATTAACATTTTAGCACTGGACTATTTGTTCTAGTGCTCTGTACAATAACGAAGCGCAGAAGGTTGTGTGCGTGGCACGGGTTTAGCTTGGGCTCGTCCCGCCTTACAAGAACAGACACGCATCGCCTCCGTTCCCGCCAACTCCACCCCTCATCTTCAGCCCCATTTCGCCATTCCTCATTCACACGAATCTGTCAGTCGCTGTCAGTCAGAACCACTCGCTGTCAGTCAGAACCACTCGCACAGCACAAGTAGCTCCTTCGCCATGATCCAGCCTGCTGCAGCTGCAGCCGCTTCCGCCATCGCCTCCGCTTCCGCCACTTCCGCGCGCCCTTCCGCCCTCAGCGCCTACCGCACGTTGCTCCGCGCGATCCGCAAATCCTTTCCGGGGGATCAGCACGCGCAGTCCGCGGGGCGCGCGGAGGTGCGCGGGCACTTCGAGGGGAACCGCGGGGAGGCGGACGAGCGGCGGCTGGCGGAGCTGGAGAGGGACGCGCGGGACGCCGCGGAGATGCTCCGCACGATGGTGGTGCAGGCGCGGCTCAATGAGCGGGGGAACTACGGTGAGTCATTGGGGGAATGATGGGGGGAGCAATGAGGGGTCCTGGGGGAAGGCGTGGATGTCACGGTGCTGGGCGGGGGGGGGAGGGCAATCCAGGGGAAGGGCGGTTGACGCGGCGGAGATGCTCCGCACTATGGTGGTGCAGGCGCGATGGGGGGAGGGATGGGGGGAGCGATGGGGGGAACGATGGGGGAAACGATGGGGGGGATGACGGGGGGACCGAAGGGTGGAGAGATGGAGTAAATGGGGGAAGCGATGGGGGAATTGATGCGGGAAGCGAGGGGTGAGCGGTTTGGGGAGCGATAGGAGTTCCAGGAGGAAAGGGGTGGTTATCACTCTACTGGGCGGTTGAGGGGGAAAAGCGGTGAGCGGGAAAGAGGGAGGGGGAGGGGGAGGGGGAGGGGGAGGGGGAGGGGGAGGGGGAGGGGGAGGGGGAGGGGGAGGGGAAGGGGGAGGGGAGGGTGAAGAGATGGCTGTAGGTTAAGGAAGGGGGAAAGGGGAGGAAGTAGGTGCAGAAGGGGCGAGGGAGTGACGGGCGGAGCAGCACGATAGCAATCGCAATGGCAGACAGGTTGCGGGGGATGGATGGGTTGAGAGGGATGGATGGGTTGAGAGGGATGGATGGGTTGAGAGGGATGGATGGTGAGGGAGAGGGATGGATGGGTTGAGGGGGATGGATGGTGAGGGAGAGGGATGGATGGGTTGAGGGGGATGGATGGTGAGGGAGAGGGATGGATGGGTTGAGGGGGATGGATGGTGAGGGAGAGGGATGGATGGGTTGGGGGATGGATGGGTTGAGGGGGATGGATGGGTTGAGGGGATGGATGGGTTGAGAGGGATGGATGGGTTGAGAGGGATGGATGGGTTGAGAGGGATGGATGGGTTGAGAGGGATGGATGGGTTGAGAGGGATGGATGGGTTGAGAGGGATGGATGGGTTGAGAGGGATGGATGGGTTGAGAGGGATGGATGGGTTGAGAGGGATGGATGGGTTGAGAGGGATGGATGGGTTGAGAGGGATGGATGGGTTGAGAGGGATGGATGGGTTGAGAGGGATGGATGGGTTGAGAGGGATGGATGGGTTGAGAGGGATGGATGGGTTGAGAGGGATGGATGGGTTGAGAGGGATGGATGGGTTGAGAGGGATGGATGGGTTGAGAGGGATGGATGGGTTGAGAGGGATGGATGGGTTGAGAGGGATGGATGGGTTGAGAGGGATGGATGGGTTGAGAGGGATGGATGGGTTGAGAGGGATGGATGGGTTGAGAGGGATGGATGGGTTGAGAGGGATGGATGGGTTGAGAGGGATGGATGGGTTGAGAGGGATGGATGGGTTGAGAGGGATGGATGGGTTGAGAGGGATGGATGGGTTGAGAGGGATGGATGGGTTGAGAGGGATGGATGGGTTGAGAGGGATGGATGGGTTGAGAGGGATGGATGGGTTGAGAGGGATGGATGGGTTGAGAGGGATGGATGGGTTGCGAGGGATGGAGGGGCTTTAAGGGGGTAATGAGAGTGGCGGATGAGGGGGAGTGCGGAAACAGGTTGAGGTGGGCATGCTGGTGATGATGCGGAGGGGATTGCGATCAGAGGGGATTGCGATCAGAGGGGATTGCAATCAGAGGGGATTGCGATCAGAGGGGATTGCGATCAGAGGGGATTGCGATCAGAGGGGATTGCGATCAGAGGGGATTGCGATCAGAGGGGATTGCGATCAGAGGGGATTGCGATCAGAGGGGATTGCAATCAGAGGGGATTGCGATCAGAGGGGATTGCGATCAGAGGGGATTGCGATCAGAGGGGATTGCGATCAGAGGGGATTGCGATCAGAGGGGATTGCGATCAGAGGGGATTGCGATCAGAGGGGATTGCAATCAGAGGGGATTGCGATCAGAGGGGATTGCGATCAGAGGGGATTGCGATCAGAGGGGATTGCGATCAGAGGGTAAAGTTAAGCAAGCAGGGGAGTTGGGATCGCGGGAATGGGGCAGGGGTGGAGGGAGGAGGGGTCTGGTGTGCGGGTAGGAGGAGGCGGAGGTTTGGTGTGGGGGAAGAGAGAACGACGTGGGCAGATGTGGAGCAGGGGGATGGGGGATAAGGGAAGGAAGGGGTGGGTGGCTGAGAGGAAGAGAGGGAGGTGTCAATGGGGAGAAAAAGGCTGATAGAGATGAGGGGGATTGGTGGCGGGGTTCTGACTGGCCTTGGGCTTGTTGGCGGGATTGGAGGGGGGCCCCGACTGGCCTTGGGCTTTTGCCTGTGCTGGGCCCACCCACCACATCTGCCACTCTGCCAATTTAGAGTATTTTTGAAAATTCTCAAAAATACTCTACATCGCCGAGAATTCTCGAAAATACTCTTCTGCCTGTGCTGGGCCCACCCACCACATCTGCCACACTGGCAGGTCAGGGAGGGTTGGTTGTGGGGGGGGGAGGTTTGGTTTGGAGAGGACCGCGGCACGGGGAGTGGGCGGAGAGGCGGGATGAAGCAAGGGGATTCTGTCCGTGCATGCCCTCTTGTCTGCCCTCGCATCTGCCCTCGCATGTGCTATTTTGTCTGCCTGTGGGCAGGGGGGACATGGGGCAGGGAGAGGGGGTTGCGGGAGGCCAATCTTTGGGAATAGGTGGGGATGATGGGGTTGTGCACCCTTGCGTGCTGTTTCATTGTGTGTGCCGCACCCACCATCTCTCTTTGCACACATCCTCACTTCACTTCACTTGTGTTTCAAAACAATCCCACAACCACTAATATACCACGGCCTCACCTCTTCCCTCTCAACCTCATCCTCCACCTTTTCGCCCCTCCCCTTGTCCCCCACTCCCCTGCCTGCTCCTCCTGATGTCCTCCCTACCCTGGTCAACCCCTCCCCTCTCTGCCCTGCTCCGCCTGCCCTTGGCCAATGAGGCGATGCAGAGGTGCAGATAGCACCGGAGCATGTGGGGGGGGTCGTGGAGCCACAAATACCCAAGTGATGATACAGATTTTGCGAGCCTAATGCTGTGTAGTGTAGCTGCTGAGATTAGAATGCAATATACATAAATAGAAAATGAATACGGTATTAGGTAGTTGTAGTTTGCTACTGTTGTTTGTGCCACATCTCCACAACCTTGGGCCGCTCTCCGGCTTTTTCAGGCTCATCGGCTCGCTGAACCTTGCACTGCACATGCTCGTCCAAGTTCGTTGGTGACTGGTGCCATCATGGCATGGACTCTCTGCCATCATGATGCTATTATGGACTGATCATAGCAGCATGATCACCGGTACAGCTGCTATGCCATCATCAGCACATTCCTATCGAGTGCTCCTACCTAACACCTTGTCCTCTCCAAATCGATCCTCGAGTGATTTCAAGATATATCATAACTGGATTGAATTTAACACAAACAAAATACTGAAAAAATTTCCATGGACCTCCACAATTTGACAATGAAAATACTGCTAGTTTCTCTTTATGGAAATGAAATTTCACAATAGCTGCTGAAGCAAGTATTTCTACGTGAATAAATCTATGATATCTTTTGGCTTCGTGGCACAGCTTCTTATCGAGGTTTCCCATGCTCCTTCCTCGCTGCCCTCGCTTTAGGACGCGTAACAACTAACACATCGGAGGAGGTTCGAGGTCACTCACCGAGGTTGAGACATCGATCTCCTCCGAGCCACGTGTCGCGATCGTCCTCAGGTTTCGCTAGTTTGCGGGATTGCAATTGCTTGATTTGAGTGCGGTGACAGAATTTTTTGGAAGATATCTCGCCCTCGGTGACGTTTCTCGATTATTAGCGAGATTCAACGAAACAGGGATACAAGACATGACGAATTACTGTACGGCCGCACATCGAGCCCCTACATGTAATGTTTCAATTGTAACGCGTCCTAACTGCACGAATCTCGGATCTTCAAATTCTGGTGCGGAAAATCCTCTTTCTCAAATTACCTCGTGTAGTGCATCAAGACGTGGTCGTTAGTGGAACATTCTTTCTCGCTTGTGCTTGTGTCTCCCCTTCTAGCCTCGATATTTCCCTCTTCTCTCGCCTCGGCTTTGCTGTCACGCGCGTCGCCGTATCGTCGCCACCATGTTTCGCAATCAGTACGACACGGATGTCACCACGTGGAGCCCCGTCGGCCGCCTGCACCAGGTGATCCGCCCCTCTCTCCGCCTCTCGCCCCGCCGATCCGCCTCTCGCCGCGCCGAACCGCCTCTCTGCTGCTATCACGTTTCACCGCTCTGCGAGGCTGCCAGCCGGTTAGACTGCTAAGCCTCCACGGCACGAAGTCCTCTCGCGAATCGCCTCGGCAGGTCAATTCTACAGTCTGATGGCAGTGCGAAGGCTGTGCGACGGCTGTGTGACGGCTGTGCCACCCTAAAATAAATCATCGCTCGAATTCCGCGACCAAATTCGGATCCCACGAAACCCCCTTGCTCTGCTCTCCCTCGCGCAGGCCATCGTCTCCCCTTGGTGCCAAGCGAGCAGCGCGCTGCTGCCCCCACGCTGCTCTTTACCCACCGCGCCCTCCCTTCTCCTCCCCTCCCCTTCCCTCCCCTTCTTTTGCCTCCCCTCCCTTCCCTCTTCCCGACCTCTCGCTCCCTTCCCGACCTTTCCCTCCCTCCCCTTCTTCAATCTCCCTCCCGCGGGCTGCCCGTTCCCGTCCCGTCGAGCCCCCGCTGTTGTTTCCCCACCGCGCGTGCTGCCCTCCCGCTGTTGTTTCCCCACCGCGCGTGCTGCCCTCCCGCTGTTGTTTCCCCACCGCGCGTGCTGCCCTCCCGCTGTTGTTTCCCCACACCGCGCGTGCTGCCCTCCCGCTGTTGTTTCCCTGCCTCGCCTCACCTGCCCTTTCCATCGCCTCCTCCCTTTGCGTCCCTTTACCCCCTTTGCTGCCCCCCCGCGTCCCTTTACCCCGGCACCCGCGCTTCTCTCCTCCTTTCCGCTTGTCAACCTTCTCGCTTCTTTCCGCTTGTCAACCTTCTCGCTTCTTTCCGCTGGTCAACCTTCTCGCTTCGTCCTCCCTCTTCCCTCGCCCAACCCCCACGTCGTCCCATTCCAACCCGTCCCCTAGCGTCTATTGAGGCGCCTCAAAACCCGTCCCCTAGCGTCTATTGAGGCGCCTCAAAACCCGTCCCCTAGCGTCTATTGAGGCGCCTCAAAACCCGTCCCCTAGCGTCTATTGAGGCGCCTCAAAACCCGTCCCCTAGCGTCTATTGAGGCGCCTCAAAACCCGTCCCCTAGCGTCTATTGAGGCGCCTCAAAACCCGTCCCTAGCGTCTATTGAGGCGCCTCAAAACCCGTCCCCTAGCGTCCATTGAGGCGCCTCAAAACCCGTCCCCTAGCGTCCATTGAGGCGCCTCAAAACCCGTCCCCTAGCGTCTATTGAGGAGCCTCAAAACCCGTCCCCTAGCGTCTCACCCCTTTCGCACTCACGCGGACACGCCACAGAGGCCCTTCTCTCACTGCTCTCTCACACGCCCCTCTCCCGCCCCACAGCCTCTCCCTGCCCTCCCGCCTGTCCCCCCCCACAGCCTCGCTCGTGCGCATGTGAGAGGGGATACGCCATGCACGCCGTGCACTGGTCTGGTCTCCAACGCGCCCTTCCTCCCTCTGCCCCAAGCGTCGCCCCAACCCCAATCCAGCTGCCATGCCAAGGCGGATTAAGGCGACGGGGGCGGCGCAGCTGACGGGCTGCTTGGGCGACATGCTTGCACTGCTGCCTAACCTCCCTTTTCCACTCCTCCTCCCCTTCACACCCGTTACACACACCCCCCACACCCGTTACAACCCCCCACACCCGTTACACCCCCCACAACCCCTCCCTCTCCCCCCACCAGCAGGTCGTGTGCGCAGGGCAGTGTGCGCAGGGCAGTGTGCGCAGGGCAGTGTGCGCAGAGCAGTGTGCGCAGGGCAGTGTGCGCAGGGCAGTGTGCGCAGAGCAGTGTGCGCAGGGCCAACCACGCAGTGCTCTGCTCCCCCCTCTCTCCCACTCCACTCCTTCCCTTGCCGTGCCTCCCTGCTCGCTCCCGTGCTGTGCTCTTCTCTCCCCCACGCTCCCCGCACATGGCACCAGGTGGAGTATGCCATGGAGGCAGTGCAGCAGGGCAGTGCGGCACAGGCAAGACAGGTGTGCCTCGCTGCTATCCTTCCTCATGCCCTCTCCCCCCCTCTGTCTCCCCCCCTCTGTCTCCCCCCCTCTGTCTCCCCCCCTCTGTCTCCCCCCCTCTGTCTCCCCCCCTCTGTCTCCCCCCCTCTGTCTCCCCCCCTCTGTCTCCCCCCCTCTGTCTCCCCCCCTCCTCCCCACCAGGTGGACTATGCAATGGGGGCGGTGAAGCAGGGCAGTGGGGCAGTTGGCCTGCGCAGCGATGCATGCCAGCATCACTCCCTAACCTCCCTTCTCCGCTTCTTGCCCCCCCTCACTCCCCTGCCCTCGCCCCCATCCCATCAGATGGACTATGCAATGGAGGCAGTGAAGCAGGGCAGTGCGTTTTGAGACGTCTCAAAAAGAAGTGTTTTGTGTAAAAAGAAGTGTTTTGAGACGTCTCAGAACTCTCCCCCATCCCATCAGGTGGAGTACGCAATGGAGGCAGTGAAGCAGGGCAGTGCGGCGGTGGGGCTGCGCAGCAGCACGCACGCGGTGCTGGCCACGCTCAAGCGAGCGGCGTCCCCCCTGGCGTCGTACCAGCGCAAGATATTCCGCGTGGACGACCACATGGGCATCGCCATTGCGGGGCTCAATGCTGACGGCCGCGTGCTCTGCCGCTTCATGCGCTCCGAGTGTCTGTCTCACAAGTGAGTGTTCCGTGCTTGAATCCCTTACGTACGAATGGGTGTGCTCCACACACCGTCCACTCCACACACCGTCCACTCCACACACCGTCCACTCCACACACCGTCCACTCCACACACCGTCCACTCCACACACCGTCCACTCCACACACCGTCCACTCCACACACCGTCCACTCCACACACCGTCCACTCCACACTCCGTCCACTCCACACACCGTCCACTCCACACACCGTCCACTCCACACACCGTCCACTCCACACACCGTCCACTCCACACACCGTCCACTCCAGCGCAACATCTCCCACACGTAGCCGGTTACATGGGCATGGGTGTGTGTTTCACAGAGGACTGCTCCTCACCTTTCTCTCATCGCCCTTACAGACATCCTTCCTTCAATCTGCTGTCATCCCTCCACTTACCCTTTTCTACGGTCTCCGATCTTCATGTACCTCTCCGTCTCCCCCCAGGGTTGTTCCACAGGCCCTTCCACTGCCAGGCTTCAGTTCCGATATCAGTGGTAAAACCACTACTCTCTCTTCTCAATTATCTTTTGCCCCGTCTCCCACCACCCTTCTCTCCCTCCCACTTTCTTCCCCACCCACTTTCTTCCCCTTGACTCTCTATCCCCATGTCCACATCTGCCCTGCCATCCACTACCCTCCCCACATCTCCCATCCCCTCCCAGGTTTGTCTTCGAGTCGCCTCTCCCGGTGGGCCGCCTTGTCTCCATGGTAGCAGACAAATCTCAGGTGTGCACGCAGCGCTCGTGGCGCCGCCCGTATGGCGTGGGGCTGCTGGTGGCCGGCTTCGACCAAACCGGCCCGCACATCTTTCAGACCTGCCCGTCGGGCAACTTCTGGGAATTCCACGCTATGGCAATCGGGGCGCGTTCGCAGGCCGCCAAGACGTACCTGGAGCGCAAGTATGAGTCGTTCGGGGCGTGTTCGCTGTACGAGTTGGTGCGACACGCGCTGCTTGCTGTGAAGGAGTCGCTACAGGAGGGGGAGCTGAGTGGAGCCAACTGCAGTGTCTCTATTGTGGGGGAGGGGCAAGCGTTTAGCATTCTGACGGATGCGCAGGTGCAGGAGCATATAGATAGGATGGAGAATGAGGAGGGTGGGCAGGGAGGGGCGGCGAAGGAGGAAGTAGAGGTGGTGGAGCAGGTAGAGGTGGAGGATGTGGAGGAGGAGAAGGCAGAGGGGGGGGAAGGAGAGCAGGGTGGTACCGGGGAGGGGTCTGAGGGTCCTGCTCCTATGGAGGCGTGATAATTGAGGTGCGGAGCATATCTTTCGACACGAGTGCAAGTGATTTGTAGATCGCGCAGCATTTGATGCTTGTGGTTCAATAGATTAGCTATAACCTTTTAAATAAATTGTATGACTACCGTCATCGCCCGGATATAAGACAGTGTTGAATAGTAGACAGGGGTTGTCTACTATACGGGTGTCTCTTATAAACAGGCTAGCCTTTTTATACGACACCTATTTGTGTGTACGAGATAAGACATATATGTCTTATAATCAGAACCTGGGTTTAGGGTTTTTCTTATAAAGAGGGGGTGCCTTCTAAACGAACCTTCCTTACTTTAGGGGGGTACATCCATACATGCATGAATATCTACTTCTTCCTAACCCCCCTCGGTCACCGCCTCCTCTGGAGCACTAGCAACAGTCTCTACACTCAGGTCTGGCACTCGCCAGGCATGCCTAGCCGTCTCCCTAGGCTCGATCATGCGGTCAGCCTCGGCCGCCGCTCCGCGGTAGTTGGGGGTCTCCTGGTACAGCACCTCCAGGCCAGTTGCCACGGCCACCTCCCGCACGCCCTCCGCCTGCATCGCCTCCTCCTCCTCATCCTCCTCCTCCTCCTCTGGAGCCTTCCCGAGCAGGCGCGTGTTGTCGCCTGTGGTCCCCCCGAGGGACATGTCCTCGGAGACATCGGTGGTGCTCCTGGCGCGCAGGTGAGACATCACCAGGTGGTTCATCACCAGGTGGTTCTCCGTTCCGTCCAGCTTGCTGGAGATCCCACAGTGGCGGAACGCGTCGATGATGATATGCTTGGTGGAGCCTTCGCGATCCACTGCAGCACCACGGGGTGCGGAGGCCTCCGCAGGTTCCCTGCGGGTGGGACAGAGGACGTGGCAGCGAGCTGTTAGAGACACTGACATGGGGCGACATGTTAAAGATAAGGACACGAAACAGAGCAGGATTTTAAAACAAAGGACCAACTCACCCTTCTTCGTCTTCAGATGAATCCCTTCACGCATGAACCACCTGGCGTAGCGCGCTCGCACGGCAGCCTTGAAGCACCGGTTGATGGAGACGTCCAGGGGTTGAATCTGGCTCGTACAACCCGCTGGGATGACTGCAGGGGTGATGCTGTGCGTGCGGTACGACTGAAGCATGGTCTGGGTGATGTGGCCGCGGTAGGAGTCCAACACCAGCATCGCACGCCTCGCGCTCTTGCCGCGCTGGGGGTTCAGATGGGGCAGCACCTCCTTGGACAGCTAGGTTTGCACGGCGCTCTCGTCCATCCACCCGTTGTCCTGTGCTTGGACCACGATTCCTGCCTGGCACACAAGGGACAGACGGGCATCAACACAGTGTGGCACGCTCATGAGGCCCTTGCACGGTTGCATCTATGGCGCTTACCGTCCGGAATCTCACAGTTGGGGACATTCTTCATCTTGAACCACACCCACAGCCGCAGCTTCTCCCCGGATGCAGTGCACGCGAGCATCACCGTCAAGCGCGTCTTCTGGTAGCCTGCGGTGCGGATTGGAACCGAGAGCGGCCACAGTGCTCGATCGTCCTCTCGGCCGGCATCTCCACGAACAGTGGTCTGGTCCGCGTTGATGATGCGGGCCAGGTCGATGTTGTGGCGCGCCCTGTTGATGCGCACGAACTTCCAGAAGGACTCGCAGTCCTCCGCGCACTCTGCAAACGGGACAGGAGTAACAGAAGCACGGGATGGTTAGACACTGCCGTTGTACGACATGCATACAATAGGCCGAGCGCAACACGGTTTCCATTTTCACGCACCTGCCGACAGACGTTGTCCGACCTTCGTCTTCACCCGCATCACCAGGTTCCAGCGGTCACGGAAACGCTGGCTCCAGTGGGAGCTCGCGTTCCAGTTCTTGCCGGGGTGATGTTTCTTCATCCACTCGCGGCTCCACTTCTGGGTGTCCTTCACCGAAATGGCCACACCGTTAGCGCGCTGAAGGCAGATGTAGCGGTACAACGCTGCCTCCATGTCGGGGTAGTGTGCTTGGCGTCCCCCCCCCCCGTGCATCCGCTTGCGGCAGTTAGCCGCGCCCTTGTAGAAGCCCGTAGCCGCCTCCGCACTCCAGCGTCTGATGCAGGCGACGCTCGCGGTTGACTCCAAGCTCGTCTTCTTCAAGGAGCCGAGCTCCTGATAGCGGCGCGCCCACTTAAGCTTCTCACACACGGTCCATCCGCGCCGCTTCTTCGTAGTGTCTTTGATGCGAGGGGAAGGTGGGCGGGTGTTGGGATTATGGAGGGTGCGGTCCTTCGGCGTGACCTTCTCTGGGAACGTGGGAATCGAGCCCGCCGCCGCCGCGTACTCGTCGTTGCTGCCCAACGCCTCGTTCACGATGATGTCGTCAGGATTCGGCGCCCTCTTCGCCTTTTTCTTAGCCGCACCCTTGCTGGATCCAGGGTCTCCGTCGTCCTTGCGCTTCTTGTTGCTTGTGCGGTGACGAGCAGGGGCTTTAGCAGGGGCCTTAGCAGGGGACTTAGCAGGGGCTTCTACGACCTTTGCCTTTCCCTTCTCCGCAGCGGTGAGTAGGGGGCGACGCTCCTCCCCGGAACTGTCGTCGTCGGAGAGGACCACGCGGGCGCGCTTCGACGTGGACTGTAGGCGATGGCGCAGCCTCCGCTTCAGTAGCGGAACGTCGTCGTCTGTCCCAAGGCTCCACGGGTCGTCGTCAGAGCCTTCACCATCAAATAAGACGGCATCCTCCGCAACCTTGTCCGCCTTCGCCACCGCGTCCGCATCCGCAGGCGCAACTGGCTCCAGTTCCGCCTCCGCCTCGTCGGCAGACTCATTCGCATCCACCGCCGCTTCCTGTGCCTCCGCGTTGTCACCGTCAGCATCTTCACCTCCGTCATTGTCGGAATCCCCAGCCCGCCACTCTTCCACCTCGTCGTCGCTCCCGACCGGCTGATTCCACCATTCATCCTCCTCGATGTCGGCAGGACCCAATTCGTTGCCCGAAGCGCTGTCGTCGTGGCCGTTCTCCGGCCAATCCTCCTCCGCGTCGTCGCCGTGTGCTTCGTCTCCGTCGTCCCCGTCACAGCTCGCACCGGAGGCGGCGGTAGGACTTCCCGCCTTGCTCGCGTTCTTCGCCATGGCTACACGGATATCATCGCCGGGTGAGTTAATTCGCCCGTAGTTATTCACCTGCACGTGAGGACGATGTGAGGACTTGCCTACTGGTACTTTGCTGCGCATGGTTCCTAAGCCTGCCGAGAACAAGGTTTAGAGGAGTATTCAACCTCCATGAGCACAAAATGAAGTGAAAGGCCGATTTACCCCCCCCCCACCCCCCGGCCAGAGTGCCCCATCCACAGGAGCCGAGCCGCTCCTCTACGAGGCATCTCCTCGTAGAGGACAGCCCTCGCGCTGCCAACGTGCTGCCAGCAACGTTCTGGAAGCTGCCATGCGCTGCTGGCAGCAAAACGACGCTGGCAGCATCTAATGATGCTGCCAGCACAGAGGAATCTTGCCACCGGTGGCAGCTTTGCTGCATCCCTCACGTGGCAAGTGTGGGGGCTGCATGCATCACCACCGAGGTCGGCCTGTTTCAATGAATCTGGTCCCTGGGTGGTTTCTACACACTTTGCAAGTGTTACATTCAACTTATTTTTTTTCCTATTTATAAGACTTATAAGACACCCTAAACCATCCCGTTTACAAGATAACTCAAGCATTTTTGCCCGTGTACGAGATACAGGCCCCCAGAAGTCAGAGAAATTTCTCTGATTTGCATGAAAAACTCTGAGAATTCAGATTTTTTTTTTTCAAGTGAGGTCTGTTAAAATCAGATATTTCTGGGCCCCAACTCTGTAATTTTCAGAGAAATTTTAGAGCTAACTCTGACGTTTCAGAGTTTTCCAGGAGTGTACTCTGATCACTCCGAGTACAAACGCGTACCGATTCTGTTATCTGCTTGTGTTCTTGACTGGTGATTCGGTTCGGACTTTACAGGTCAATGCAAAATCGGCTTGAAACTGCAAATCCGCGCCTCACAGCACAAGATTTTCGCCCAATCGCCCTGACATAACAGATTTGCGCTGTCAGAGCACAATGATTTCGACCAATCACCAAGAACTTCCACCTGACATTGCAGATTCGCCCTTTCACACCACAAGATTCGCCCTGACACAGAAATTCTGTCAAACATTGCATGTTTATATTATGTAGGCTGTAGTGGGTTACACCTTAGGGGGTACTCAAAGTTAGGGTTTCCTACTTGTACCAAACTCTGTGCTAGTTCATCCCATTCCTGCTCAGTTATTCTGACATGGTATCAGAGCAGGTCCATCGCTAGGACCGCTCTTAGGGCCCACCGCTACCTACCTACCTACCTACCGTGCGCCTCTTGCGCCTACGCGCTCTCGTGCGCCCTACCCTACGTGCGCCCTCGTGCGCCCTACCCTACGTGCGCCCTCGTGCGCCTTTCTCTCCTTGTGCGCCTTCGTGCGCCCTCGTGCGCCCTCGTGCGCCCTCGAGCTGCCCCTGCAGGTCCGTCAGGCCACCGAGCCGTCGCTGCAGGCCTGTCAGGCACCTGAGCCGCCGCTACAGGCACGTCAGGCACCCGAGTCGCCGCTGCAGGCCCGTCAGGCCCCCGAGCCGCCGCTACAGGCCCGTCAGGCCCGAGAGCCGCCCCTGCAGACCCGTCAGGCCACGCGCGCCGCCCCTGCAGGCCCTAGCCGGCCGCCGCGTCGCTCTGCCCGCAGCGTCGCCGCCTCTCCGCGGCGTCGTCGCCTGCCCGCGTCGAAGCCGCCTGCCCGCGACGTCGATCCCTGCCCGCGGCGCCGTCGCCTGCCCGCGGAGACGTCGCCTGCCCGCGGCGTCGTCGCGGCGTCGCCACCTGCCCGCGGAGTCGTCGCCTGCCCGCGCCACATGCACGCGGCGTCGCCACCTCCTCGCCGCGTCGACCTGCCCGCGGCGTCGCCACCTGCCCGCCGCGTCGACCTGCCCGCGCCGTCGCCACCAAACCCTAATCCGTCGCCCTGCCCGCGGCGTCGCCACCTGCCCGCCGCGTCGCCCTGCCCGCGCCGTCGCCACCTAACCCTAATCCGCCTCTCGCCCCTGGAGCAGCCGCCACTGCAGTAGCAGCCCCTGGAGCCGCCGCCACTGCAGCAGCAGCCCCTGCAGCCGCCCGCCACTGCGTCAGCAACCACTGGAGCCGCCCACCACTGCAGCAGCCGCCCCTGGAGCCGCCCGCACCTGCAGCAGCCGCCCCTGGAGCAACTGCCGCCGTAGCCCGGTCTAGCTCTGCAGCAGCTGCCGCGGAGCTTCCTACTGCGCCTGCCACGCCGACCACTGGTGAGCATTGCCCTGCCAGCACTGCTACCGCTGCTACTGCTACTACTGCCGTTTCTACTCCCACTCCCGCTACTCCTGCTGCTCCTGACGTGGCCAGATGCAGCCACAGGACCGTGCGCGTGAGTCCCTCACGCTCCAGCAGGCTCGTGAGTGGTACGCCAGTTGGGGCTATCGAGGTGGCCGTAGTGGTAGTCGCTCTGACGTGCGTCGTTCGGGAGCCCCTGGTAGTGGACAGGTGCAGCAGCCGTGCCCTCCTACGGTCCAGCAGGCTCGTGAGTGGTACGCCGGTTTGAGCAGTCGGGGTGGCCGTAGTGGTAGTCGCTCTGGCGTCCGTCGTTCGGGAGGCTCAGGTAGTGGACAGGTGCAGCAGCCGTGCCCTCTTCTGGTCCAGCAGGCTCGTGAGTGGTACGCCGGTTTGAGCAGTCGGGGTGGCCGTAGTGGTAGTCGCTCTGGCGTCCGTCGTTCGGGAGGCTCAGGTAGTGGACAGGTGCAGCAGCCGTGCCCTCTTCTGGTCCAGCAGGCTCGTGAGTGGTACGCCGGTTTGAGCAGTCGGGGTGGCCGTAGTGGTAGTCGCTCTGGCGTCCGTCGTTCGGGAGGCTCAGGTAGTGGACAGGTGCAGCAGCCGTGCCCTCTTCTGGTCCAGCAGGCTCGTGAGTGGTACGCCGGTTTGAGCAGTCGGGGTGGCCGTAGTGGTAGTCGCTCTGGCGTCCGTCGTTCGGGAGGCTCCGGTAGTGGACAGGTGCAGCAGCCGTGCCCTCTTCTGCTCCAGCAGGCTCGTGAGTGGTACGCCGGTTTGAGCAGTCGGGGTGGCCGTAGTGGTAGTCGCTCTGTGAGTGAGGCAGCCGCTCTCGGTGCCAGTACGTCTGTTGCCCTCGGAGCAGGTGAGGCTACCACTCCCGGTACTCGCGTGTCTGCTACTCCAGATACTGGTGAGCCTACTGCTCTAGGTGCTAGTGCGTCTGCCGCTCCAGGTGCTCGCGTGTCTGCTACCCCAGGTGATGGTGAGGCTGCTGCCCTAGGTGCTAGTGCGTCTGTGCCCCCTGGTACTGAGTCGACTGCAGCACTGCACACCTTCACACTGGACTCAGGTGCTTCTCGCTCTTTCTTTCGTGACCGCACTGTCCTTGAGCCACTCGCTCGGCCAGTTGCTGTCTCTCTTGCTGACCCCTCAGGGGGTCCGGTCATTGCGACCTCCTCCACTACACTTCCGTGTCCAGCGGTTCCGTCCGGCACGCTCTCAGGTCTCTACCTCCCCTCGTTCTCTACGAACTTGGTGGCGGGCTGTGCTCTGCAGGACGGGGGTGTTCACCAGTTCACCCCTGCCTACGAGCGTGTGACACATTGCACGTGTGCTCGGACGGGCCGCCACCTGGCTACTTTCACTCGGGAGCCGGGGTCGGACCTGTACACACTGACCACTGAGTCCCCTCAGGTGGCTGCGTCTGCGTCTGCGTCAGGTCAGCTGTCCGCCCCCTGCTCATGTCGCTCTCTGGCGCATGAGACTGTCCTCTGGCACCACCGCCTTGGTCACCCGTCTGTGCAGCGCCTTCGGGCCATGCACAAACGGGACCTTGTTGCTGGTCTTCCCAGGGTGCTCCCTCCCCTTCCCGACTCCCCTGCTCCTGACTGCATTCCCTGTGTCGAGGGGCGGCAGCGCGCCGCTCCTCACTCCTCCTCCTTTCCCCCGACGACTGCTCCCTTGCAGACGCTCCACATGGACGTGTGGGGCCCAGCCCGCGTCCGTGGTCAGGGTCAGGAGAGGTACTTCCTGATAGTTGTTGACGACTACTCGCGCTACACCACGGTCTTCCCCTTGCGCGCCAAGGGTGACGTCCCTGGTGTTTTGATCCCCTGGATCAGCCGAGCCCGTCTCCAGCTAGCCAAGCGCTTTCACTCGGACTTTCCTGTCCTGCGCTTGCACTCTGACAGGGGTGGTGAGTTCGCCTCCGACCTCTTGGCAGCCTACTGTGCTGAGCACGGCATTGAGCAGTCGTTCACGCTTCCGGCCTCTCCACAGCAGAATGGGGTCGCTGAGCGCCGCATTGGCTTGGTCATGGAGGTCGCTCGTACCTCCCTGACCCATGCGGCTGCTCCCCACTTTCTGTGGCCGTTTGCGGTCCGGTACGCAGCGCATCAGCTCAACCTCTGGCCCCGTGTCTCCTTGCCGGAGACTTCCCCGACTCTACGGTGGACGGGAGAGGTTGGCGATGCGTCGCGTTTCCGGGTCTGGGGATCTCGAGCTTTTGTCCGCGACACGTCCGCGGACAAGCTCTCGCGTCGCGCTGTTCCCTGTGTCTTTCTTGGCTTTGTTCCCGACGCGCCTGGTTGGCAGTTTTACCACGTCACCTCGCGCCGGGTTCTGGCCTCTCAGGACGTCACTTTTGACGAGTCCGTCCCCTTCTACCGCCTCTTCCCCTACCGCACTGCCCCACTCCCCCCCCCCGCCTCTCTTCCTCGCTCCAGGTGCTGAGGTACCAGACCCCCTCCCCCCTCAGGGTGCCGCTCCCTCAGGTGTGTCCCAGGTAGACCCGGGTGAGCCTGTCGAGGTAGCTGTTGACTCGCGTCCTGCGTCTGGGGGTGCTGAGCCTGGGAGTACTGCGTCTGAGGGTGCGGAGCCTGGGGGTGCTGAGTCTGGAGGTGCGGAGCCTGGGGGTGCTGAGCCTGGAGGTGCGGAGCCTGGAGGTGCGGAGCCTGGGGGTGCTGAGTCTGGGGGTGCTGAGTCTGGGGGTGCTGAGCCTGAGCGTGCTCCACCTGGAGGAGCCCTCTCCTCCCAGCAGCTGCAGGAGAGGTACCTCGAGTACTGCCGCCTCCCGAGAGGTGCTTCTGGAGCTCGTCCCGGTACTTCCCCTCCTACCCAGGAGCTCCCCCCCATTCAGGTGATCCGCGAGTGGTACACGCGGCGCTGCAGTCTTCGTAGTGGTGCTCCTGGTGCTGCGGACCCGAGCAGTGGTGCTGTTGCTGGTGCTGAGGACCCGGACGCTGGAGCTGCTGCTGGTGCTGAGGACCCGGGCGTTGGAGCTGCTGCTGGTGCTGAGGACCCGACCGGTGGTGCTGCTGCTGGTGCTGAGGACCCGAGCGGTGGCGCTGCTGCTAGTGCTGAGGACCCGGGCGTTGGAGCTGCTGCTGGTGCTGAGGACCCGACCGGTGGCGCTGCTGCTGGTGCTGAGGACTCGGGCGTTGGAGCTCCTACTGGTGCTGAGGACCCGGGCGTTGGAGCTGCTGCTGGTGCTGAGGACTCGGGCGTTGGGGCTGCCACTGGTGTCCCTGCTGCTTCTGGAGACGCTGCGCGGCCGCGACCGTACTTCGTACCGCTCCTTCAGCAGGTTCTTGGTCAGGCTCCTCCTCCTAGTCCTCCTCCCTCCGTCGAGTGTCCTCTGCCTGTCCAGCCGCAGTCACAGTTACCGCCTGCCTCGCTTCTCCCTGCTCCCTCCCCTTACGCTGGTCCCACAGGAGGTCTTACAGAGCGTCGTGAGCCTGAGTCTCGTCCTGCGTCGCCTGTTCGTACTGCTCGCACTGGTCGTCGTGTCCCACGTGAGCGTCCTCCTCCTGTCCCTGGCACTCACTACATGACTCTGCGTCCCTCCACTGCTCCGCAGCGTGTCCCGCTGCCGTCTCCTCCTGCGTCCTCTCTTCCTACTCTTCCTGACCCGGAGTCTGACTCCCGTCGTGCTGCCAGTCCCACTGTTACGCGTCTCCTCGCTACAGTTGTCACTGACCCGACCTTTGAGTCCTCTGCTGCGTCTGCTCTGGTCGCTGAGTTGGTTGACTTTGCTGCTCGCTGTCGCCTAGACTACGCTGCCAGCCTTGTCGCTAGGTCTGAGTCTGCGTCTGCCTGTCCTCCGTCCGTCGGGGGTGAGTGTGCCCTCGGCACGGACGTCCTTGAGGACAGACAGGAGGAGTTCCACTGCCTTGCTGCTGCTTTGCCCCGTCTCGTGTCCTTGCTAGTTGCCCCTGAGGGAGACCCGGATGCACCAGACATCCCGACCCCACGCTCTTACGCTGAGGCGATGGCGGGTCCCTACTCCTCTCAGTGGCAGACAGCCATGGACGCAGAGATGGCCTCCTGGAAGTCCACAGGCACCTACGTAGACGAGGTTCCCCCTCCTGGGGCGAACATCGTCAGTGGCATGTGGATTTTCAGGGTGAAGCGGCCGCCGGGTTCTCCACCTGTCTTCAAGGCGCGCTACGTGGCTCGAGGCTTCAGTCAGCGAGAGGGAGTAGACTTCTTTCAGACCTTCTCCCCCACCCCGAAGATGACTACTCTTCGGGTGCTGCTGCACATAGCCGCTCACCGCGACTACGAGCTTCACTCTCTTGACTTCAGCACTGCTTTCTTGCAGGGCAGCCTGCACGAGGAGATCTGGCTGCGCCGCCCCCCTGGCTTC
The DNA here is from genome assembly GCA_947470075.1 of Closterium sp. Yama58-4. NCBI lineage: Eukaryota > Viridiplantae > Streptophyta > Zygnematophyceae > Desmidiales > Closteriaceae > Closterium > Closterium sp. Yama58-4. The sequence goes on along the minus strand of CANIUD010000858.1, from coordinate 754,127 downwards.
ACTGGGTCAGTTCCTCCTGGCACCCAGTGGAGGCTTCAGCGGCCGGTCTACGGTCTCCGCCAGGCGCCACGTGAGTGGCACGACACACTGAGGACGACACTTGCGGCTCTTGGGTTCGCTCCCTCTACTGCTGACCCGTCGCTGTTTCTACGCACCGACACCTCGCTGCCGCCGTTCTACATCCTCGTGTACGTCGACGACTTGGTCTTTGCCACTGCTGACACCGCGGCACTCGCTCACGTGAAGTCGGAGCTGCAGAGGAGACACACGTGCACAGACCTGGGTGAGCTGACGAGCTATCTTGGCTTGCGGATCACCCGGGACAGAGCACGGCGCACCATCACCCTGACTCAGTCACACATGGTGCAGCAGGTTCTCCAGCGCTTCGGCTTCACGTACTCCTCGCCTCAGTCCACTCCTCTGCCTACCGGTCACTCGCTCTCAGCTCTGCCTTCGGATGAGTCCGTAGAGCCGAGTGGCCCGTATCCAGAGCTTGTGGGCTGCCTCATGTACCTGATGACCTGCACTCGACCTGACCTTGCATACCCTCTTAGCATCCTAGCACGCTATGTCGCTCCTGGCCGTCACCGGAAGGAGCACATGGATGCTGCTAAGAGGGTGTTGCGCTACTTGTGCAGTACGTCGGGCATGGGGCTTGTGCTTGGAGGGCGAGACCGGGTTGTTCTCACAGGGCACTCAGACGCTTCTTGGGCAGACGACCAGGCTACTCAGCGGTCGTCCCAGGGTTACACCTTCAGCCTTGGCTCTGGCTCAGTTTCTTGGCGTTCTACTCGCTCTTCTTCTGTTCTCAGCTCCAGTTGTGAGGCTGAGATCTACGCCACAGCCATGGCTGCTCAGGAGCTACGCTGGCTGACCTACCTGCTGACCGACCTCGGAGAGCGGCCTCGTTCTCCTCCAGTGCTGTACGTCGACAACAAGGCTGCCATTGCCTTGTGTGAGGAGCACAGACTGGAGCACAGAACGAAGCACATCGCTCTGCGGTACTTCCTTGCTCGAGAGCTGCAGCAGCGTGGTCAGCTTTGTCTGCGTTACGTGGCGACGGAGGCCAACACTGTTGATGTGTTCACCAAGGCGCTTCAGCCTTGTGACCATCAGCGCTTTTGCACGCTGCTAGGCCTTGTACCTACTGGGCCTCACTTGCTTACTTCTTGACCTTGCTTGTACTGTGATCACTATATATATATGCCTACTTGTTTACTTTTGCTAGGTTGTGATCACTGTATCTCTTGCTTTGTTATAAACCTGCATGTGAACTGGTCTTGTGACCGCTTGCTTGTGCTCGGAATTTGTGTGGAATCCTTGAGATCCACCCTGAGCTTGCTTTGCTTTGCTTTGACTGGTCTTGTGACCCTGTGGTTGTCTCCCACTGCGCCTATGGGGGCGTGTCAAACATTGCATGTTTATATTATGTAGGCTGTAGTGGGTTACACCTTAGGGGGTACTCAAAGTTAGGGTTTCCTACTTGTACCAAACTCTGTGCTAGTTCATCCCATTCCTGCTCAGTTATTCTGACAAATTCGCCCTGTCAGAGCATGTTCTCCCGAAAATCCCCTTAGTCTAGCATGTTTCAGTATTAGATGAAGCATTGAATACATTTCTGCTGAAACATTAGATACATTGATGTTTCAGACTTTTTTATTAAGGCACTCTGAAATTTCAGCCTTCTATTTATACCAACTCTGAGGGTTTCAGACTAAAATTGTGTACTAGTCTGATGAATCAGACAGGCCAAAAACGAATCTGAGGGCCTGACGAGATAAGACAGATATGACTTATATCCGGGCGGTGACGGTATCTAGTGCAGGCCCTCATAAGTCAGAGAAATTTCTCTGATTTGCCTAAAAAGGTCTGATATTTCTGCGGACTCTGAAAGTTCAAGAGTTTTTTTTGCAGCAAACTCTGAATATTCAGAAAAAAAAAAATAAAAGGCCTTGTCTGAAATTTCAGACTTTTCCTCGGAGTGTACTCCGATTCCTGATCCTGTTTGGGCTAGTATCTAGTCCGACTGTACCTATGCGAAATCTGCACAGACAGCCGCAATTAGCGCTGGAAGTATCGTTTCATCCTGTCAGTCACGCTGAAACAGTGACAGCACTGCTGCGGCGCGGGTGTATCGCCTCGTTTTAGGCTGATCGGTAAGCTTCACTACTATGTGAACTTTGCTTTATCAGACTTTTATATGTTTGAACTCTGAAATTTCAAGACTTTTTTATGGTATCAAGTCTGACAAATCAGACAGCTTGACAATAAGGGCCTGATCTGGTGGCTGTTATTCTTTTGAACAATAGGTTTTGTACATTCCAATACTCTTGGGTTCCATGCAGGGCCCGAGCTAGGTTTTTGGGCCGCCTTAAAAAGTAGTAGTAAAAAGAAAAATCGTTTGAAGGAAATTTGAGCAAACTTGGGTGGTCTGATCTCCAGACAAAACATAAATTCTGGTCTGTGCTTCCATACGAAAAGTGCCTCTTGTCAGAGGTCCACTGGAGATCCCCGATGATCCTAGGGAAGGGTTACAGGCACGTCGGCCTGGGGGGTTATGGGCGCACTCACCCGCTATATAAACAAGCCATTTTATCCCAGTGGTTAGTGGCTGGGATTCTGACATGGTATCAGAGCGGTTACGCTCCTGGCCTGTGGGCCCGCCTACTGCTTCCGCTGCTACTCTGTGTGTTGCACGCCCCGTGGCGTGCGACGCCTTCTTGCTGCCGTGCGCTCGGGGCGCGCGGCGAGTTTCTGCCCGCCGTGCGCCCCGAGGCGCGCGGCGGTATTCTACCGTGGGGGATCCGCGCTCGCCCCCCCCCCCCCCGCCATCCCGTCGCCCGTCGCGACGCTCAGGGGGGCCGCGCGTCGCCCTGCCCAGCGCCCGTCGCGGCGTCACGGGGGCCGCGCGTCCCCCTCATCCCGTCGCCCGTCAACGCGACTCGGGGGCCGCGCGTCCCCCCACACGTCCTGCCTGCTCGTCGCGGCGCCCCCTGGACGCCGCCCCTACTCGTCGCGGCGCCCCCTGGACGCCGCCCCTGCTCGTCGCGGCGCCCCCTGGACGCCGCCCCTGCTCTTCGCGACGCCCCCTGGACGCCGCCCCTGCTCTTCGCGGCGCCCCTGGGCGTCGCCCCTGCATGTCGCGGCGCCCCCTGGACGCCGCCCCTACTCGTCGCGGCGCCACCTGGACGCCGCCCCTGCTTGTCGCGGCGCCCCTGGGCGTCGCCCCTGCTCGTCGCGGCTCCCTTGGGCGTCGTCCCTGCTCGTCACGGCGCCCACCCCCCTGGTCGCCGCCTCTGCCCTGCATCTGCGCAGCTGCCAACTGGCGCTACCGCCACTCCAGCGGCCGCCCCTGGTCCCTGGGGCAGCCGCCCCTGCAGCAGCCGCCCCTGGTCCCTGGAGCAGCCGCCCCTGCAGCAGCCGCCCCTGGTCCCTGGAGCAGCCGCCCCTGCAGCAGCCGCCCCTGGACTCAGAGAGGCCGCCCCTGCAGCAGCCGCCCCTGGCCCCTGGAGCAGCCGCCCCTGCAGCTGCCGCCCCTGGCCCCTGGAGCAGCCGCCCCCGGGACCTCAGCTGCCGCCCCTGGCTCCTGGAGCAGCCGCCCCTACAACTGCCGCCCCTGGCCCCTGGAGCAGCCGCCCCTGCAGCAGCCGCCCCTGCAGCAGCCGCCCCTGCAGCAGCCGCCCCTGGACCTCAGAAGCCGCCCCTGGACCCGGTACGCTCTGCTGCTGCCCGATGCTGCCTGTGCCTGTGCCTGCTCGTGCCTTGTGCCTCGAGCCTACTACCTACCTACCTGTGCCTGTGCCTGTGCCTGTGCCTCTGCCTGTGCCTGTGCCTGTGCCTGCTCGTGCCTTGTGCCTCGAGCCTACTACCTACCTGCCTGTGCCTGTGCCTGTGCCTGTGCCTCTGCCTGTGCCTGTGCCTGTGCCTGTGCCTGCTCGTGCCTTGTGCCTCGAGCCTACTACCTACCTGCCTGTGCCTGTGCCTGTGCCTGTGCCTGTGCCTCTGCCTGTGCCTGTGCCTGTGCCTGCTCGTGCCTTGTGCCTCGAGCCTACTACCTACCTACCTGTGCCTGTGCCTGTGCCTGTGCCTCTGCCTGTGCCTGTGCCTGTGCCTGCTCGTGCCTTGTGCCTCGAGCCTACTACCTACCTGCCTGTGCCTGTGCCTGTGCCTGTGCCTCTGCCTGTGCCTGTGCCTTTGCCTGCTCGTGCCTTGCACCTCGGGCATCCCAGTGCGGGGGGGTGTCAGAGGTCCACTGGTGATCCCCGATTGATCCTAGGGAAGGGTTACAGGCACGTTGGCCTGGGGGGTTATGGGCACACTCACCCGCTACACAAACAAGCCCTTTTATCCCAGTGGTTAGTGGCTGGGATTCTGACATGGTATCAGAGCGAAGGTCTCGGGTTCGATTCCCGGTGTGTGCACTTCGGGCATCCTAGTGCGGGGGGGTGTCAGAGGTCCACTGGAGATCCCCGATGATCCTAGGGAAGGGTTACAGGCACGTCGGCCTGGGGGGTTATGGGCGCACTCACCCGCTATATTAACAAGCCCTTTTATCCCAGTGGTTAGTGGCTGGGATTCTGACACCTCTCACCCCATATGATTGTCCGCAACCTGGGAGACGGGGAATGAGAGGGCAACGGGAATGTGGGGGAATATTGGGGGTGTATGTGGGGGAAAAGAGAGCGGTATTACTGACATCCATCCAAGGCACAGCAGCAAGCGATTGCTGCTGCCTTTCCTCATATATCAACCTCATGCCTTCTCATTCCAAACTGAGGTGCATCGGCAAGTGAGTAAAGCGTAAGCCTCGATGGTTCCACACGTCTTGAGCAAGAGAGAGGGAGATGGAGAGAGGGAGAGAGAGAGGGAGAGGGAGAGTTTGAGAGGGAGAGATGGAGGCGGGCACGTGGATGTTCACTGCGACAAGGATATGGAGGTGGATATGCGGGGGAGAAGGCGGGTGGTGAGTGGGGGGATATGGAGGTGGATATGCGGGGGGGAAGGGGGGTGGTGAGTGGGGGGATATGGAGGTGGATATGCGGGGGGGAAGGCGGGTGGTGAGTGGAGGGATTAAGGCTGTAAATACGAATACGAGTACGAATACAAGTCAAGAAATCTTCGATTTGTCGAATAGCTCCACTGATTTGTATTTGATCAAATTGTGGCTCTAGCTCGAATACGAATACGAGTCGAATATTCACGAATACGAATCGAATACAAATGTAAACGAGTAGGGGTTTGTCAACTTAGTACTTTATGTTTTTCATTTTTTTTTTCTGTTTTGTTTGTGCAGGTCCACCAAGTCTCAAAAACACATTCACATTTTCATAGTAAAGTTATTTTTACAATAGTGGTTGTTACAATTGCATAGTGAACCGCTTAGTGGATTCTTTAATCAATCATTTACACCCATTGCAAATTGTGCATCCTATCTGGACATTTCGGTTGCTTTGTACGTATTAACGAAAACATAATCATAAGCAGCCCTACTTTGCTCAGTTGGTAGCCTCTAATGGGGTTGGGTGAAGTCTCCAGTTCGATCCTCTGTGGTACCGGGTTTGTCTGTGTTTCGTTTTAGTGTAATCTGACTTAGTGAACTGGTTGTCAGCCATTGATTTCCTATAATACAGACTTAATCACTGCTTCTCTGTTTTATTTTCTAGGAACCTGGTGATTCGTCGTCCCAACCTTTGACACTGGAAGCTTATTCAACAGTTTGTGAACTTCTAATTTTTTTATTCCACACTAATTATGACTCTAAATGAGCCATACGAAAACAACAAATAACCAAGCATCAACACTACGGAACGCTCCAAACAATGGTAAGAGAAGATTATTAGACTCAACCATACTAACCAGGTTTCACAAGATGTGCGAATCGATTCTAGACTAATTTACCGCTGTGCCCATAGCTCCTAAATTATTATGACCACCTACCAACAATCAAATATTTCTAGAAAAAGAAAGAACCAATAATCAACACTAATGAAGGTTCTAAACAATGGTGGAAGAAGTTTGAACCAATGAATGACAAGAACCAATGCTCGTGGGATGTGTGAATCAAGCCTAGACTAAACTACCATTCTACACATAGATCCAAACTAACATAACCCAATAGAACTAAACCACCAAACAACACTCTTAACTCCCTCCTATTATACTAGCTTTTCATCCAAAGTCATCCACGAGCACAAGCAAATGCATGCACGGACCGTCTTAGGATCTAAACTATGACGGAAATCCGTGATGACATGACGCGCTATTGAGAAAGAGCGCTCGGAATCCGCCGACGTTCCCGGTATGGCAAGGTAGTCGCGCGCCATGTGCGCGACAATGGGAAGGAACGTTGCGTACACCTTCCACCAATCCTTGAATGATGGAAGAACCCCATCGGGTCCGACACTTAATCTCTTCTTCCGAAGGTAGTCATCCAATTGAGAGCTTATCTCCATGGTCTCTCCACTCTTGCGGCAATGGAAAATGGCACCAAAAATAGATACCGCTTTGGTTCCCTTGGGGTGTTATGATGAGTTGCGGTTGAAGTTGAGGAGTTGATCTCGGCAACTTCTTTTCTTTTGGAATGTTTCTTCTCGTACTCCTTATATGCCTTGGTGATGTGCTCTCGGAAACTTGAGGTTCTTTGGTGATCACCACCCAAGCTCTCACCATCGGCATAGTACTCAAGGTTGAACCTTGGGTCCAAAACCGTGGCAATTGTGTACTCCTCCTAGGTCCGGTCATAGTACCCCTTGAGCTTTTCAAGTCCCTCCTTGCACGCCTCCCAAAACTCCCCCTTCTCCTCCACCCTCCCCTCCAAAATATCCATTAAAGCATTGATAGATGGTACACACAAAGACAAGGTAGGGTAACTCGAGCCCTCTAGCATGTCTTGAATCTCGGCAAAAGGCGCAAGAAGGTTCTCAAGACGCTCAAGGCAATCCCACTCTTCACTCCTCATCTGAAACTCCCGCTCCACCTCATCATCCACATCTTCCACCAAGTATGCATTGATGGCGGGTCGGAGCATCCTTGCTATTTTCATCAAGAAGTGAGCACTACCCCAATGGGTAGGGGTGTCATGGGCAAGAGATGATATGTTGTGAAGACCCTTCTCCTTGCACCGCACCCAAAACTTCCCTTTCCTCAATGTAGACCCTTTGAGATGTGTTGCAAACGCCCTTATTTTCTTGAGAGCATCTTCAATGGGGGGATGTTTCAAGATGACTTCAACCACAAGATGGATCACATGGTTGAAGCATCTCATGTGCCTCTCCGCGGGAAACCCCTTCTCCACCCCCAACAAGTCGATGAAGCGCTTGTTGTTCGAAGCATTGTCCACCGTGATGGCCATCACCATCTCCCCCAACTCCCAATCCTCGTAAACGCACTTCACAAACGTGTCCTTGATGGCCTCGCCCGTGTGATGACATTCGAAATGCTTAAAATCCAACAAAATGGACTTGTTGTTGAAGTCATCATCGATCCAATGGCAAGTTATTGCAATGTACGAGGCATTCGTGGGGGATGACCAAGTGTCATGGGTGAATGACACCTTGCATGAGAGGTTCAAAAGAAGATTCTTAATCTTACCCACACATGCGTTATAGGCCGCATGAATGTCGTTCGCAAGAGTCACACGGCTCGGCATACTTGCCCTTGGGTTGAGCCAATGCAAGTACGTCCGAAAGTCTTCATCCTCGATGAATGAGAACGGGATGAGGCCTTTGGCGAAGATGCGCACGAGCTTCTCCCGATTCTCCTTGTCCGAGAAGGCCTTTATCTTCAATAATGCGCGCGAAATCTCGTTGGATGAGCCATCCTCCGCGTCCGTTTGTTCCGCACCTCCCACCAAGAGTCGAAATTCCTTAGGATGACTCTTCATCGCATGAATCCGCATCGAGGATGTAGAGCTTCCCGTCAAAGCGTATATTGCGGGCTTGAGAGTGCAATAGTTGCACTTTGCCTTCTTGCCACATTCCAACTTGGTGAATATGAGCCATATCTTAGAAGATGACGTTTTGATGCGCTTGAGTTTGGGGTGAGACGCTTCTACATCTACTACTTGCGCGGCGGTTGAATCATTAGTAGATGGAGTAGGAATGCTAGATGCTCCGGGGTCCGCCATTTGGAGAGAAAAACACGTCTGTTGAATCAAAGTTGTAGATTGGATAAACGAGGTAGCAAAGTTATGGAGTGTCTGGGTCTAAAATGTATCCAAGCATGAAGATGAACCCATAGTTATGGTAGTAGGAGCTCTCTGGAATATGAAATCAACTCTCTGGAATTGTGTGTGTTTGCTCTCTGGAAATGTTCCCTCTCCCTCCACCCTTGTGTGTCGAATGAATTTGTTTGGCGGTTTCCCGCGAGCCGCACTCCAAATTTCCGCGAAATTAGATTTGTTCCGCTCATTGTTTCCACACACGTGCTTGACTTTCGCGAAATTTGATTTGTCCCGCATTTTCTTTTCGACACCCATTGTGAAATTTCGCGAATTCTATTTGTCGCGCGTTTTGTTGCCTAGTTGTTTGTTCATTGTGTCACAGCAGATTGTCGTCGTGGCTCACGTCACGCTAGCCAGTTCCCCGCAGCATCTGGGCTCCCCTCAACACCCAATAAGATGCAGATGCGGCTCCGCGAATCTGCATGCGACGTGAAAAAAAAGATTGTGAACCACCTGGCGTCCACCTGAGCGCAACAGAGGGAGTCGTGAAAAGATTCGCGACTCCCTACATGTCGTGCGTTTTGTTCCCTAAACCCTCTGGAAGAATGCGATCGTGCGTGCACTCTAACTGCCACGTGTCAGAGTCAACAACCAAATACAACCAACCAAAAGTACAAGTGGTAACCCTAGTCAAACCAACCCAACCTCGTCCACCGCAACTCTCTCAACTCAACCTCCTCGACAACCCTAACTTGCTAGTGATAGTTAGGTACTACTTAGAACCTAGCCTAGCAAACCGTAAGTCCCGATTTCACCCGCTGCCCGCATGTAACGAGCGCGCGTCGTGCCACCGTAAACTTCGCGCCACACAGTCGATGCGTACGAGCGCCTGCAAGCGTGGAATAAAAACAGGGAGGCATACACGGGTTCAAATACGAATACTCGAGTATTCGCTCGAGTCAGGAACGTCAAATACTCGTATTCGCGAGCAGGCAAAAACGAGTTTTAGCGAGTAGGGAATACGAACTCGACTCGATTTGTATTCGAGTCTGAGGCGAATTTCGAGTAAAAAACGAATACTGTGCTATTTGTTTTCACCCTTAGGGGGGATATGGAGGTGGATATGCGGGGGGGTAGGTGGGTGGTGAGTGGGTGGGGGGATATGGAGGTGGATATGCGGGGGGGAAGGCGGGTGGTGGTGAGTGGGGGGATATGGAGGTGGGGTCAGAAATTGAATAAATAGCGACTTGAAACTAGCACAGCTACAAAGAATATGACAAAACAAGTGGAAGGTGGGGCCAGAAATTATGGTAACAGGGAGCAAGGATGGTGGGTGAGGGAGGGAAAGGGGAGGAGGGGACAGGAGGGGGCGGGGGATGTGGGGACGGGGAAAGGCATGAGAGGGCAAACGTGAATGTGCACAAAATAAAAAAAGGACATTACCAGCCAACTCATTTCGTAAATTTGCAGTATGCCTGGTCCGTTTCTTCACTCCTTAGAATTGGTTGCTTTGCTTTTCAAATGCATGACCCTTGCTCCTGTGCGCCATCTCCCCCCCTTACTTCGTCCCTACACACATCACCATACAGCCGCTCAAAATCCTCGTCCTTCAGTCGCAGCACAAAGCTCAGGCTCACATGCAGTCCAGCCCGAGCCACACCGCCGAGCCTCGGCCGAATTCGCCGAGCCAAACTGTACCCGAAATACTGTGGGTGCTGAACCGCCTCGTCGATACCCCTCCCTACTTCATCCAGGTACTGTAGCTTTGGCATTAAGTTATTATTCCAGCTGTAATTGAAGAGATGAGGGAATTTCTGAACCATGTCAATAGCGAAGCGGGGCGGGGTGCCATAACTATCAAATGCAGCAATTGTGGGCAGAATTCGCTTGGTAGTGGAAAGCCCAAGGATCTGCTGTAGTGGGGTAGTTACTATGGGGTACAGTAAGTTTAGGGTTTCATACTTGTACCCAACCCTCTTGCTAGTCCACACACTCTTGTTCATTCTGACATGGTATCACGAGCCTAGGTTAGCCACCTAGGACCGCTTACTACTACGGGTTCACTATTCCGCTAGACGCGCCCTCGTGCGCCCTACCTTACGTGCGCCCTCGTGCGCCTTTCTCTGCTCGTGCGCCCTCGTGCGCCTTCTTTCAGCTAGTGTGCCCTCGTGCGCCTCGCCCTTCGTTCTGCCCGCGCGCAGCTCTCTAGCCGCCCACGCAGTTCGTACCGGCCTCGCGTGGCCCCTCGAGCCGCCCGCGACCTGCCTGCACGTAGGCAGCCGCCCGTAGGCTGCCCGTCGCCCGCAGCCGCCCCTAGGCAGCCGCCTGTAGGCCGACGCTCGCGCGTAGGCCGTAACCCGCGCGCCGCGGCTGCTACACACCGGCGACTGCAGCCCGCCGGGACCCGCGCGTCGCCCCCGGCTCTACGCGATGCTCTGGCGGGACCCGCGCGTCGCCCCCTGCCTCTTCGCGACGCTCTGGCGGGACCCGCGCGTCGCCCCCTGCCTCTTCGCGACGCCTCTGCGGGACCCGCGCGTCCCCCCCACGCCTCGTTGCGACGCCCCTGCGGGACCCGCGCGTCGCCCCTGCCTCTTCGCGACGCCCCTGCGGGACCCGCGAGGCGCCGCTCCTGCGCGTCGCGCCGCCTCAGCGGGACCCGGGCGTCACCCCCGCTCGTCGCGACGCCCCTGCGGGGCCCGCGCGGCGTCGCCCCTGCCTGCCGCGTCGCCCTGCCCTACCCCGCGCCCGCCCTTTGGATGGCCGCCCCTACCTCGCCCTACAGCAACTGCCTTACCGGCCCTGCCCCACCCTACAGCAGCTGCCGTCGCGAACTGCCCCGCCCTGCAGCAGCTGCCGTCACGCACTGCCCCGCCCTGCAGCAGCTGCCGTCGCGCACTGCCCCGCCCTGCAGCAGCTGCCGTCGCAGCCCCGCCCCACCCTCCAGCAGTGGCCGTCGCGGCCCTGTCCCTACCCTGCACTAGCTGCCGTTGCGGCCCGGTCCCGCCCTGCAGCACCTAGCCGCAGTCGTCGCCCCGCCCTGCAGCTGCTGCTGCGGAGCTCCCTGCCGCGGTCGCGGCCCCGACCTGCCGCTGTAGCGGCCTCGCAGTTGCCTCCGTCGAGCGCCTGCCCTTCCCACAACTGGTGAGCACTGCCCTGCCCGCGCTGCTACTGCTACTGCTACTGCTACTGCTACTGCTACTACTGCTACTGCTGCTCCTGGCGTGGCCAGATGCAGCTCCAGGGCCGTCCGCGTGTGTCCCTCACGCCCCAGCAGCTTCGTGAGTGGTACGCTAGTTGGGGTTGTCGGGGTGGCCGTAGTGAGAGTCGTCCTGGAGTGGGTAGTTCAGGAGCTTCTTGTAGTGGCCCGGTGCAGCAGCAGTGTCGTTCGCGCGAGCCTCTTTCGCCCCGGCAGCTTCGTGAGTGGTACGTTCAGAGTAGAGGGTCACTGAGTACTGCTCGCTGCCCGTACGTTATTAGCACGGGTGCCCGGACTGGTCAGCCTTGCGGGACGCTTGGTCACACAGAGTCCCGCTGCTTCGCCCGTCTGAGCGACGCTTGGCGTACAGCGTTCGGCGACGACGCTGAGCTCCCCGACTGGGTGGAGCTGCTTAGGCAGAGGGTAGATGTCTTTGCTCTTGACTATGATGCTATTCTCACTGCAATGTATGCATTGTCTATTAGTGTTGGGGGTGACTGTTACTTGTGCGTGCCACTAGACCCCGGCATTGCGACCAGTGAGGCTGCCGCTCTAGGTGCTAGTGCGTCTGCTGCCCCAGGTCCTGGTGAGGCTGCTGCTCTAGGTGCGGGTGTGTCTACTGCTTCAGGTGCTTGTGAGTCAGCGCCTTCAGGTACTACGTCTACTGCGGCACTGCACACCTTCACACTGGACTCAGGTGCTTCCCGCTGTTTCTTTCGCGACCGCACTGCCCTCGAGCAGCTTCCTAGACCGGTTGCTGTCTCCCTGGCTGACCCCTCCGGGGGTCCGGTCCTTGCGACCTCCTCCACTGTCCTCCCGTGTCCTGCGGTCCCGTCTGGCACCCTGTCAGGTCTTTACCTCCCCTCGTTCTCTACGAACTTGGTGGCGGGCTCTGCTCTACAGGACGGGGGTGTTCACCAGTTCACCCCTGCCTATGAGCGTGTGACCCACTGTACGTGTGCTCGGACGGGTCGCCACCTGGCTACCTTCACTCGGCAGCCGGGGTCGGACTTGTACACACTGACCACTGAGTCCCCTCAGGTAGTTGCGTCTGCGTCTGCGTCAGGTCAGCTGTCGGCCCCCTGCTCGTGTCGCTCCCTGTCACACCAGACTGTCCTCTGGCACCACCGCCTTGGTCACCCGTCAGTGCAGCGCCTTCGCGGCATGCACCGTCGCCTCCTTGTCTCTGGTCTTCCCAGGGTTCTCCCTCCCCTCCCACCCTCGCCTGCTCCTCCATGTCTTCCCTGTGTCGAGGGGCGGCAGCGCGCCGCTCCTCACTCCTCCGAGTTTCCCCCGACAGAGGCTCCTCTGCAGACACTCCACATGGACGTGTGGGGCCCCGCCCGCGTCCGTGGACAGGGCGGGGAGCGCTACTTTCTGCTGGTAGTTGACGACTATACGCGTTACACCACGGTCTTCCCCTTGCGCACCAAGGGTGAGGTCCCTGATGTCTTGATCCCTTGGATCCGCGCTACCCGTCTCCAGCTGGAGAGGCGCTTTCGCTCGGACCTTCCAGTCCTGCGACTGCACTCTGATAGAGGTGGTGAGTTTTCCTCCGACCTCTTGAGAGCCTTCTGTCAAGATGGGGTTGCTGAGCGCCGCATTGGCCTGGTCATGGAGGTCGCTCGTACCTCCTTGGTCCATGCGGCTGCCCCCCATTTTCTGTGGCCGTTTGCGGTCCGGTACGCCGCGCATCAGCTCAACCTCTGGCCCCGTGTCTTCGATCCGGACACCTCGCCGACACTGCGTTGGACGGGAGAGGTTGGCGATGCGTCGGTGTTCCGAGTCTGGGGATCTCGTGCCTTTGTCCGCGATGCGTCCGCGGACAAGCTCTCCTCCCGTACCCTCCCCTGTGTCTTTCTTGGCTTTGTCCCTGACGCGTCTGGCTGGCAGTTTTACCACCCTGCCTCGCGCCGTGTCTTCCCCTCTCAGGACGTCACGTTTGACGAGTCGGTCCCCTTCTACCGTCTCTTCCCCTACCGCACTGCCCCGCTCCCCCCTCCGCCGCTCTTCCTCACGCCAGGTGCTGCTTTGGTAGACCCCCTGCCTCCCCAGGGTCCTGCTCCCTCAGGTGTTTCCCAGGTAGACCCGGTCGAGCCTGTCGAGGTAGCTGTCGACTCTGGTCCTGCGCGAGGTACTGAGCCTGAGCGTGCCGAGCCTGGTGGTGCTGGGTCTGGTGGTACCGAGACTCGGGGTGCTGAGCCTGGGGGTGCGGAGACTGGGGGTGCTGAGCCTGGGGGTGCTGAGCCTGGGGGTGCGGAGACTGGGGGTGCTGAGCCTGGGGGTACTGAGCCTAGAGGGACTGTGACTGGGGGTGCTGAGCCTGCGGGTACTGTGCCTGGGGTTCGTGAGCCTCGGGGTGCTGCGTCTGACCGTGCTGCGCCTGGAGGCGCTCTCTCTTCCTTGGAGCTGCGTGAGTGGTACTCTCGGTTCTGCCGCCGCCGCAGTGGTGCTGTGGGAGTTGGGAGTTCTGCTGGCGCTGGAGCTGAGGGCGCTGGAGCTACTGGTGCTGGTGTGGCTGCCGACCCTGGGGTTGGCGCTGGAGGTGCTGGAGCTGCTGGGCCTGGAGGTGCTGCTGGAGCTCCTGGAGGCGCTCCTGGTACTGGAGCTAGCGGTTCTGCGGGGACTGGAGCTGGAGGTGCGGGTGCTGACGGTGCTCCTGGGGGTACTGGAGTTGGCGCTGCTGGAGCTGGTGGTGCTGCAGGAGTCGGAGCTGACGCTGGGGGCACTGGTTCTGCTGGAGGCGCTGGTGCTGCTGGAGGTGCTGGAGCTGCTGGAGGCGCTGGAGCTGCTGGAGGCGCTGGTGCTGCTGGAGGCGCTGGAGCTGCTGGTGCTGGTGGCACTGCGCAGCCTCGACTGTTCTTCGCTCCGCCGTCTCCGTCGTCTCTGCCACCGCCTGACTCTGTTCTTCGTCAGGTTCTTACCCTCCCGTCGTCTACTGGTCTTCCGTTACAGCCTGGGTCACCGCTGCCTGCTCCTTCTCCTTACACTGAGCAGACAGGAGGACTTGCTGAGCGTCGTGAGCCCGAGTCTCGTCCTGCGTCGCCTGTTCGTACTGCTCGCACTAGTCGTCGTGTTCCGCGTCCGCGTCCTCCTCCTGTCCCTGGCACGCACCAGATGGCACTTCGTCCGTCCACTGCTCCACAGCGTGTTCCTCTCTCGTCTCCTCCTGCGTCCTCTCTACCTGACGTTCCAGACCCTGAGTCTGACCGTGTTCGTGCTGCTCACCCTACTGTCACGCGTCTCCTGGCCACTGTTGTCACTGACCCTTCCTTTGAGTCCGCTGCTGCGTCTGCCTTAGTTGCTGAGCTTGTCGACTTTGCTGCTCACTGTCGTCTAGGTTCAAAAGAAGATTCTTAATCTTACCCACACATGCGTTATAGGCCGCATGAATGTCGTTCGCAAGAGTCACACGGCTCGGCATACTTGCCCTTGGGTTGAGCCAATGCAAGTACGCCCGAAAGTCTTCATCCTCGATGAATGAGAACGGGATGAGGCCTTTGGCGAAGATGCGCACGAGCTTCTCGCGATTCTCCTTGTCCGAGAAGGCCTTTATCTTCAATAATGCGCGCGAAATCTCGTTGGATGAGCCATCCTCCGCGTCCGTTTGTTCCGCATCTCCCACCAAGAGTCGAAATTCCTTAGGATGACTCTTCATCGCATGAATCTGCATCGAGGATGTAGAGCTTCCCGTCAAAGCGTATATTGCGGGCTTGAGAGTGCAATAGTTGCACTTTGCCTTCTTGCCACATTCCAACTTGGTGAACATGAGCCATATCTTAGAAGATGACGTTTTGATGCGCTTGGGTTTGGGGTGGACGCTTCTACATCTACTACTTGCGCGGCGGTTGAATCATTAGTAGATGGAGTAGGAATGCTAGATGCTCCGGGGTCCGCCATTTGGAGCAGGGCTTTTGCTAGGTTTTAAGCCCGTCTGAAAAGTATATACCAAAAAAATGTTTCGTCTGACGTTCAGACGGGGATTTTTTTCTGGTCTGATTTTTAAGACGAAGGAAAAAGCCATGTCTGAAATTTCAGATGAAATAATACTGCTGCCTGTTTTTTTCTTAAATAAATGGATTGTGTACTGTTTTACTTGTATCAGACAGAGCGACACAACCTAAACAGGTTTGCGCTGTGATGCGCGAGAGCGGGAATGGGGCAGTGGGGCAGGTGTTGGCCTGCGAGAGACAAGGGAGTGGGGGGGGTTTGGGTTACGTTCGAGACGGACACGGGGGAAGGGGCAAGAGTGCTGTAGACTTAGGAGATTGTGGGGGGGGCGGGGGGGAATTCGAGGTCGGCTGGCTTTGTTGGGCGGCTGGGTGGGTAGTGGGGAAGAGCGAGGGAATTTGGGTCTTGGGGGGCTGAAGCGGGGGGGGGGGGTAGGGGGAAGAGGGAAGCACTCGGTACTTGGTGCCAGACGAAAATGTACGCACTATCTGATTTCTCAGATGAAGTATAACACCGAATATGATTTTCCAGACGAAATAAAATGTCTGGTTTTATGGATCAGACGAACTAAAATTGCTTGTCTTCAAAGTCAGATGAACTAGAAAAAATAGGTCTGATTCTCAGACCATCAGACCAAATTGGTCTGATAACGAGAACCCTGATTTGGAGAGAAAAACACGTCTGTTGAATCAAAGTTGTAGATTGGATAAACGAGGTAGCAAAGTTATGGAGTGTCTGGGTCTAAAATGTAGCCAAGCATGAAGATGAACCCATAGTTATGGTAGTAGGAGCTCTCTGGAATATGAAATCAACTCTCTGGAATTGTGTGTGTTTGCTCTCTGGAAATGTTCCCTCTCCCTCCACCCTTGTGTGTCGAATGAATTTGTTTGGCGGTTTCCCGCGAGCCGCACTCCAAATTTCCGCGAAATTAGATTTGTCCCGCTCATTGTTTCCACACACGTGCTTGACTTTCGCGAAATTTGATTTGTCCCGCATTTTCTTTCCGACACCCATTGTGAAATTTCGCGAATTCTATTTGTCGCGCGTTTTGTTGCCTAGTTGTTTGTTCATTGTGTCACAGCAGATTGTCGTCGTGGCTCACGTCACGCTAGCCAGTTCCCCGCAGCATCTGGGCTCCCCTCAACACCCAATAAGATGCAGATGCGGCTCCGCGAATCTGCATGCGACGTGAAAAAAAAGATTGTGAACCACCTGGCGTCCACCTGAGCGCAACAGAGGGAGTCGTGAAAAGATTCGTGACTCCCTACATGTCGTGCGTTTTGTTCCCTAAACCCTCTGGAAGAATGCGATCGTGCGTGCACTCTAACTGCCACGTGTCAGAGTCAACAACCAAATACAACCAACCAAAAGTACAAGTGGTAACCCTAGTCAAACCAACCCAACCTCGTCCACCGCAACTCTCTCAACTCAACCTCCTCGACAACCCTAACTTGCTAGTGATAGTTAGGTACTACTTAGAACCTAGCCTAGCAAACCGTAAGTCCCGATTTCACCCGCTGCCCGCATGTAACGAGCGCGCGTCGTGCCACCGTAAACTTCGCGCCACACAGTCGATGCGTACGAGCGCCTGCAAGCGTGGAATAAAAACAGGGAGGCATACACGGGTTCAAATACGAATACTCGAGTATTCGCTCGAGTCAGGAACGTCAAATACTCGTATTCGCGAGCAGGCAAAAACGAGTTTTAGCGAGTAGGGAATACGAACTCGACTCGATTTGTATTCGAGTCTGAGGCGAATTTCGAGTAAAAAACGAATACTGTGCTATTCGTTTTCACCCTTAGGGGGGATATGGAGGTGGATATGCGGGGGGGAAGGTGGGTGGTGAGTGGGTGGGGGGATATAGAGGTGGATATGCGGGGGGAAGGCGGGTGGTGGTGAGTGGGGGGATATGGAGGTGGGGTCAGAAATTGAATAAATAGCGACTTGAAACTAGCACAGCTACAAAGAATATGACAAAACAAGTGGAAGGTGGGGCCAGAAATTATGGTAACAGGGAGCAGGGATGGTGGGTGAGGGAGGGAAAGGGGAGGAGGGGACAGGAGGGGGCGGGGGATGTGGGGACGGGGAAAGGCATGAGAGGGCAAACATGAATGTGCACAAAAGAAAAAAATATCAGGCTGACAAGATGACATTACCAGCCAACTCACTTCGTAAATTTGCAGTATGCCTGGTCCGTTTCTTCACTCCTTAGAATTGGTTGCTTTGCTTATCAAATGCATGACCCTTGCTCCTGTGCGCCATCTCCTCCCCTTACTTCGTCCCTACACACATCACCATACAGCCGCTCAAAATCCTCGTCCTTCAGTCGCAACACAAAGCTCAGGCTCACATGCAGGCCAGCCCGAGCCACACCGCCGAGCCTCGGCCGAATTCGCCGAGCCAAACTGTACCCGAAATACTGTGGGTGCTGAACCGCCTCGTCGATACCCCTCCCTACTTCATCCAGGTACTGTAGCTTTGGCATTAAGTTATTATTCCAGCTGTAATTGAAGAGATGAGGGAATTTCTGAACCATGTCAATAGCGAAGCGGGGCGGGATGCCATAACTATCAAATGCAGCAATTGTGGGCAGAATTCGCTTGGTAGTGGAAAGCCCAAGGATCTATGGGTTGGGCTCGGATGAGTTTTGCAGGCTTGGCGATTCCCAAACCAAGCCAGAAGGTTAGGGTCGGTTGGAGGTTCTCCGGGATGGAGTAGGTTAGGCAGCGTGGGTGGCGTGAGATCACCACAGGGATGTCGCGTGATTGGTCGAGCCCCCATGCTTCCACCAGGTGAGAAATCGTGGGGCAGATATTCTCTTCAATACTCAGCCCGAGGAGCTGTGGGCAGGCAGACAAAACTTTCCCAGTCAAGCCAGGTTTGATGACAACGGAGGTGAGGTAATCCGCCATGGCTCGGGCAGTTGAAGGCGGATAAAACAAAAGTTTGGGGAAGGAGGAAAGGGCTTTTCCGGTGTCCACCCCCAAACTCTGGAGAAAAACCAGCCTTTCCATTGCCACGTCAGCAGGCATCGCGTGGTACTGAGTCAGAATGCGGGACATCTTACGTGGCTGCACGCCGATTTCCGTCAGCATCAGCCGCCATTCCGCCTCGGAGGGACTCAGGTAGGTGAACGAAGACTGGGACGACTTAAGAGGCGCTGAGCGCCTTCGGGGTTTAAGAGCATCTGACAGACGCACGGTGTGCTTAAACGACGGCCTTCGGGACCTCTTCATTCCATCGCCGCCGCCGCCGCCGCCGCTGCCGCTTCTATTCCTGCGGCTGCTGCCGGCGCTGCTGCTGTAAGTGCGATAACTGTTCCATTTACCGCGTCCCAAAAAAATATTCGGAAAAACAATCATTCTAGATTCGTGAAGGATTCAGCAAACCATGTCTGTGAAACTAAGAATGATGATTACTATGGGCATTTCTAGCGCAAGCGATGGCAATGTCTAGACATGCTTTGAGCAATCTCAGGAAACCATCTCTAGGGTTTCAGCGAACTTGATACATCCTTGGGGTGGGGTTTCTACAATAAACAGAGATGACAATCACAAATTCCAGTGCGACACGCGCGTGAAGACGCCGTGACAGTGTTTTGACTCGGTTGCCCGAGGTCCAGAGGTTTCGAACCAAGGAAGGTTGGTTGGGCTGTGAAATCTGATGGCTGGCGATGAGGCGGGTTTTTCAAGTTTGGCTCGCCCCATCTTGCCAGAGATCTCGCAACCCAACCTTCAGGGGAAATGGGGTGAATTCGCCGGTAACCAAAGGAACTCATGGCTTTCAGTGCTTATGCCGGGCCGGCTTGTACCAGTGCACCAAATCACACGATAACGAGATTCAACAACCAGCCATGTTCTGCCGCCGTTCGCGCCGCCGCCTCCACGCCTACCGCCTTTCCCCGCCACACCGCGCTTCCTCTCGCTCCCCCCTCCTCTCCTTCGCGCCAAGATACGCGCCGTGTTCCGCGGCGAGATTTGCGCCTCGTCTCGCTCTCGGGTTCAAGGAGTGGGACTGTGCGATCCCGGTCTGACGTTCCTCGAAACGGCCGCACAACCCACAGCGCGCCCCGCTATTCACGCGTCTCGAGTCTAGCTCTAGCACGCCACTGGCGTTTGCAGGACGCGCTTCGCCCGTGCGTTGCGCGGCGCGGGAAAGCGCATTCAATCCGCGCGCAAGATGTGCGGCGGGAGATCTTTGGGGGGGACGCGAAGGGGGAGCCGCGCAGGGAGGCGGAGGAGGCGGCGTGGGGAGCGCTGCGGAGGGACATGTTTCCGCCCGGATTCCTGTTTGGCACCGCCACTGCCGCGTATCAGGTGGGGGGGACAGGGGAAGGATGGGGGGGAAGAGGAGGGGGCGCGGGCAATGGGGGAGTAGTGGAGGAAGGAGAGGGTAGGAGGAAGGGCGGACGGGCCATAGGCCAGACGTGCTGGTGACTGGCAGGGCCCACGGGTGGTTACCAGTTGCGCCGGGGGGGATTGGGGGAAAGGGAGAATGGGGAAGAAGGGGAGGGGGGGGGGGGGGGGGGGAGGGGAGGAAGGGGAGTGAAAGGATGGTTTGGTGGTGTGGCGTGTGAGGCAGGGGGGACGTTGGAGAGGATGATGCAGTGAGGCGTAGGGCGGCAGGAGAGAGAGGTACAATCTGCTGTGTGGACGTAGGCGTAGTGCCCATGTGGGCGGAGCCACAGCCCTCCCGGTCAAAGCCGGAGCCTCCAGGCCAATGATTGGCCGCCAATGTACAACCCGCTGATGGGAACGCTGGGCGTTACATGAGCGAGGTGAGGCCACAGGCCGAAGCAGCGAGCGAGCGGTGTGGATGGAATCAATGGCTTGGGGAGACGCGTGCGCCAGTGGTTGCTTGCACGGCAGGGGGCAGGCTCTGGCACGTGGATGACACGTGGCGTGGACGTGAAGTGAGTGCGAGGAACATCCCTGGCCCCACCACACCCTACGCTTAGCTGCGCGCCTTTTCCCCTTCTTCCACGAGCGCGCAGGTGGAGGGAGCAGCGCGGGAAGGAGGGCGAGGAGCCAGCATCTGGGACGTGTTCTCCCACACACCAGGTGGGGTAGCAGGGCAGGTGCGGTGGCAGGGCAGGTGCGGTGGCAGGGCAGGTGCGGTGGCAGGGCAGGCGCGGTGGCAGGGCAGGTGCGGTGGCAGGGCAGGTGCGGTGGCAGGGCAGGCGCGGTGGCAGGGCAGGCGCGGTGGCAGGGCAGGTGCGGTGGCAGGGCAGGTGCGGTGGCAGGGCAGGTGCGGTGGCAGGGCAGGTGCGGTGGCAGGGCAGGTGCGGTGGCAGGGCAGGTGCGGTGGCAGGGCAGGTGCGGTGGCAGGGCAGGTGCGGTGGCAGGGCAGGTGCGGTGGCAGGGCAGGTGCGGTGGCAGGGCAGGTGCGGTGGCAGGGCAGGTGCGGTGGCAGGGCAGGTGCGGTGGCAGGGCAGGTGCGGTGGCAGGGCAGGTGCGGTGGCAGGGCAGGTGCGGTGGCAGGGCAGGTGCGGTGGCAGGGCAGGTTCTGTACATGTTGTAATGCAGCAGACTCTTGCTTGTGTGCACAAAGATTACGGCACACACCAAGACAAAAGATGCACTATTGGCACAGAGGTCCACCAGGCACAGAGGTCCACCAGGCACAGAGGTCCACCAGGCACAGAGGTCCACCAGGCACAGAGGTCCAACAGGCACAGAGGTCCACCAGGCACAGAGGTCCACCAGGCACAGAGGTCCACCAGGCACAGAGGTCCAACAGGCACAGAGGTCCAACAGGCACAGAGGTCCACCAGGCACAGAGGTCCACCAGGCACAGAGGTCCAACAGGCACAGAGGTCCACCAGGCACAGAGGTCCAACAGGCACAGAGGTCCACCAGGCACAGAGGTCCACCAGGCACAGAGGTCCACCAGGCACAAAGGTCCAACAGGCACAGAGGTCCAACAGGCACAGAGGTCCAACAGGCACAGAGGTCCAACAGGCACAGAGGTCCACCAGGCACAGAGGTCCACCAGGCACAGAGGTCCAACAGGCACAGAGGTCCACCAGGCACAGAGGTCCAACAGGCACAGAGGTCCACCAGGCACAGAGGTCCAACAGGCACAGAGGTCCAACAGGCACAGAGGTCCAACAGGCACAGAGGTCCACCAGGCACAGAGGTCCAACAGGCACAGAGGTCCAACAGGCACAGAGGTCCACCAGGCACAGAGGTCCAACAGGCACAGAGGTCCACCAGGCACAGAGGTCCACCAGGCACAGAGGTCCACCAGGCACAGAGGTCCAACAGGCACAGAGGTCCAACAGGCACAGAGGTCCAACAGGCACAGAGGTCCACCAGGCACAGAGGTCCACCAGGCACAGAGGTCCACCAGGCACAGAGGTCCACCAGGCACAGAGGTCCACCAGGCACAGAGGTCCAACAGGCACAGAGGTCCAACAGACACAGAGGTCCAACAGGCACAGAGGTCCAACAGGCACAGAGGTCCACCAGGCACAGAGGTCCAACAGGCACAGAGGTCCACCAGGCACAGAGGTCCAACAGGCACAGAGGTCCAACAGGCACAGAGGTCCACCAGGCACAGAGGTCCACCAGGCACAGAGGTCCACCAGGCACAGAGGTCCACCAGGCACAGAGGTCCACCAGGCACAGAGGTCCAACAGGCACAGAGGTCCAACAGGCACAGAGGTCCAACAGGCACAGAGGTCCAACAGGCACAGAGGTCCAACAGGCACAGAGGTCCACCAGGCACAGAGGTCCACCAGGCACAGAGGTCCACCAGGCACAGAGGTCCACCAGGCACAGAGGTCCACCAGGCACAGAGGTCCACCAGGCACAGAGGTCCACCAGGCACAGAGGTCCACCAGGCACAGAGGTCCAACAGGCACAGAGGTCCACCAGGCACAGAGGTCCAACAGGCACAGAGGTCCAACAGGCACAGAGGTCCACCAGGCACAGAGGTCCACCAGGCACAGAGGTCCAACAGGCACAGAGGTCCAACAGGCACAGAGGTCCACCAGGCACAGAGGTCCACCAGGCACAGAGGTCCACCAGGCACAGAGGTCCACCAGGCACAGAGGTCCACCAGGCACAGAGGTCCACCAGGCACAGAGGTCCACCAGGCACAGAGGTCCACCAGGCACAGAGGTCCACCAGGCACAGAGGTCCACCAGGCACAGAGGTCCAACAGGCACAGAGGTCCAACAGGCACAGAGGTCCACCAGGCACAGAGGTCCACCAGGCACAGAGGTCCACCAGGCACAGAGGTCCACCAGGCACAGAGGTCCACCAGGCACAGAGGTCCAACAGGCACAGAGGTCCAACAGGCACAGAGGTCCACCAGGCACAGAGGTCCACCAGGCACAGAGGTCCACCAGGCACAGAGGTCCACCAGGCACAGAGGTCCACCAGGCACAGAGGTCCACCAGGCACAGAGGTCCAACAGGCACAGAGGTCCACCAGGCACAGAGGTCCACCAGGCACAGAGGTCCAACAGGCACAGAGGTCCACCAGGCACAGAGGTCCAACAGGCACAGAGGTCCAACAGGCACAGAGGTCCAACAGGCACAGAGGTCCAACAGGCACAGAGGTCCACCAGGCACAGAGGTCCACCAGGCACAGAGGTCCACCAGGCACAGAGGTCCACCAGGCACAGAGGTCCACCAGGCACAGAGGTCCAACAGGCACAGAGGTCCACCAGGCACAGAGGTCCACCAGGCACAGAGGTCCACCAGGCACAGAGGTCCACCAGGCACAGAGGTCCACCAGGCACAGAGGTCCAACAGGCACAGAGGTCCAACAGGCACAGAGGTCCAACAGGCACAGAGGTCCAACAGGCACAGAGGTCCAACAGGCACAGAGGTCCACCAGGCACAGAGGTCCAACAGGCACAGAGGTCCACCAGGCACAGAGGTCCACCAGGCACAGAGGTCCAACAGGCACAGAGGTCCAACAGGCACAGAGGTCCAACAGGCACAGAGGTCCACCAGGCACAGAGGTCCAACAGGCACAGAGGTCCAACAGGCACAGAGGTCCACCAGGCACAGAGGTCCACCAGGCACAGAGGTCCACCAGGCACAGAGGTCCAACAGGCACAGAGGTCCAACAGGCACAGAGGTCCACCAGGCACAGAGGTCCACCAGGCACAGAGGTCCACCAGGCACAGAGGTCCACCAGGCACAGAGGTCCACCAGGCACAGAGGTCCAACAGGCACAGAGGTCCAACAGGCACAGAGGTCCACCAGGCACAGAGGTCCACCAGGCACAGAGGTCCACCAGGCACAGAGGTCCACCAGGCACAGAGGTCCACCAGGCACAGAGGTCCAACAGGCACAGAGGTCCAACAGGCACAGAGGTCCAACAGGCACAGAGGTCCAACAGGCACAGAGGTCCAACAGGCACAGAGGTCCACCAGGCACAGAGGTCCACCAGGCACAGAGGTCCAACAGGCACAGAGGTCCACCAGGCACAGAGGTCCAACAGGCACAGAGGTCCAACAGGCACAGAGGTCCACCAGGCACAGAGGTCCACCAGGCACAGAGGTCCACCAGGCACAGAGGTCCAACAGGCACAGAGGTCCAACAGGCACAGAGGTCCAACAGGCACAGAGGTCCAACAGGCACAGAGGTCCACCAGGCACAGAGGTCCACCAGGCACAGAGGTCCAACAGGCACAGAGGTCCAACAGGCACAGAGGTCCACCAGGCACAGAGGTCCAACAGGCACAGAGGTCCAACAGGCACAGAGGTCCAACAGGCACAGAGGTCCAACAGGCACAGAGGTCCACCAGGCACAGAGGTCCACCAGGCACAGAGGTCCACCAGGCACAGAGGTCCACCAGGCACAGAGGTCCACCAGGCACAGAGGTCCACCAGGCACAGAGGTCCACCAGGCACAGAGGTCCACCAGGCACAGAGGTCCAACAGGCACAGAGGTCCAACAGGCACAGAGGTCCACCAGGCACAGAGGTCCACCAGGCACAGAGGTCCACCAGGCACAGAGGTCCACCAGGCACAGAGGTCCACCAGGCACAGAGGTCCACCAGGCACAGAGGTCCACCAGGCACAGAGGTCCAACAGGCACAGAGGTCCAACAGGCACAGAGGTCCAACAGGCACAGAGGTCCAACAGGCACAGAGGTCCAACAGGCACAGAGGTCCACCAGGCACAGAGGTCCAACAGGCACAGAGGTCCACCAGGCACAGAGGTCCACCAGGCACAGAGGTCCACCAGGCACAGAGGTCCAACAGGCACAGAGGTCCAACAGGCACAGAGGTCCACCAGGCACAGAGGTCCACCAGGCACAGAGGTCCACCAGGCACAGAGGTCCAACAGGCACAGAGGTCCACCAGGCACAGAGGTCCACCAGGCACAGAGGTCCAACAGGCACAGAGGTCCACCAGGCACAGAGGTCCAACAGGCACAGAGGTCCAACAGGCACAGAGGTCCAACAGGCACAGAGGTCCAACAGGCACAGAGGTCCACCAGGCACAGAGGTCCACCAGGCACAGAGGTCCACCAGGCACAGAGGTCCACCAGGCACAGAGGTCCACCAGGCACAGAGGTCCAACAGGCACAGAGGTCCACCAGGCACAGAGGTCCACCAGGCACAGAGGTCCACCAGGCACAGAGGTCCACCAGGCACAGAGGTCCACCAGGCACAGAGGTCCAACAGGCACAGAGGTCCAACAGGCACAGAGGTCCAACAGGCACAGAGGTCCAACAGGCACAGAGGTCCAACAGGCACAGAGGTCCACCAGGCACAGAGGTCCAACAGGCACAGAGGTCCAACAGGCACAGAGGTCCACCAGGCACAGAGGTCCAACAGGCACAGAGGTCCAACAGGCACAGAGGTCCACCAGGCACAGAGGTCCACCAGGCACAGAGGTCCACCAGGCACAGAGGTCCAACAGGCACAGAGGTCCAACAGGCACAGAGGTCCAACAGGCACAGAGGTCCACCAGGCACAGAGGTCCACCAGGCACAGAGGTCCACCAGGCACAGAGGTCCAACAGGCACAGAGGTCCAACAGGCACAGAGGTCCACCAGGCACAGAGGTCCAACAGGCACAGAGGTCCAACAGGCACAGAGGTCCAACAGGCACAGAGGTCCACCAGGCACAGAGGTCCACCAGGCACAGAGGTCCACCAGGCACAGAGGTCCACCAGGCACAGAGGTCCACCAGGCACAGAGGTCCACCAGGCACAGAGGTCCAACAGGCACAGAGGTCCAACAGGCACAGAGGTCCAACAGGCACAGAGGTCCAACAGGCACAGAGGTCCACCAGGCACAGAGGTCCACCAGGCACAGAGGTCCAACAGGCACAGAGGTCCACCAGGCACAGAGGTCCACCAGGCACAGAGGTCCAACAGGCACAGAGGTCCAACAGGCACAGAGGTCCACCAGGCACAGAGGTCCACCAGGCACAGAGGTCCAACAGGCACAGAGGTCCAACAGGCACAGAGGTCCAACAGGCACAGAGGTCCAACAGGCACAGAGGTCCACCAGGCACAGAGGTCCACCAGGCACAGAGGTCCAACAGGCACAGAGGTCCAACAGGCACAGAGGTCCACCAGGCACAGAGGTCCAACAGGCACAGAGGTCCAACAGGCACAGAGGTCCAACAGGCACAGAGGTCCACCAGGCACAGAGGTCCACCAGGCACAGAGGTCCACCAGGCACAGAGGTCCACCAGGCACAGAGGTCCACCAGGCACAGAGGTCCAACAGGCACAGAGGTCCACCAGGCACAGAGGTCCACCAGGCACAGAGGTCCACCAGGCACAGAGGTCCAACAGGCACAGAGGTCCAACAGGCACAGAGGTCCACCAGGCACAGAGGTCCACCAGGCACAGAGGTCCAACAGGCACAGAGGTCCAACAGGCACAGAGGTCCAACAGGCACAGAGGTCCAACAGGCACAGAGGTCCACCAGGCACAGAGGTCCACCAGGCACAGAGGTCCAACAGGCACAGAGGTCCAACAGGCACAGAGGTCCACCAGGCACAGAGGTCCACCAGGCACAGAGGTCCACCAGGCACAGAGGTCCACCAGGCACAGAGGTCCACCAGGCACAGAGGTCCAACAGGCACAGAGGTCCACCAGGCACAGAGGTCCACCAGGCACAGAGGTCCACCAGGCACAGAGGTCCATCAGGCACAGAGGTCCACCAGGCACAGAGGTCCAACAGGCACAGAGGTCCAACAGGCACAGAGGTCCAACAGGCACAGAGGTCCAACAGGCACAGAGGTCCAACAGGCACAGAGGTCCACCAGGCACAGAGGTCCAACAGGCACAGAGGTCCACCAGGCACAGAGGTCCACCAGGCACAGAGGTCCAACAGGCACAGAGGTCCAACAGGCACAGAGGTCCACCAGGCACAGAGGTCCACCAGGCACAGAGGTCCAACAGGCACAGAGGTCCAACAGGCACAGAGGTCCAACAGGCACAGAGGTCCAACAGGCACAGAGGTCCACCAGGCACAGAGGTCCACCAGGCACAGAGGTCCAACAGGCACAGAGGTCCAACAGGCACAGAGGTCCACCAGGCACAGAGGTCCAACAGGCACAGAGGTCCAACAGGCACAGAGGTCCAACAGGCACAGAGGTCCACCAGGCACAGAGGTCCACCAGGCACAGAGGTCCACCAGGCACAGAGGTCCACCAGGCACAGAGGTCCAACAGGCACAGAGGTCCAACAGGCACAGAGGTCCACCAGGCACAGAGGTCCACCAGGCACAGAGGTCCACCAGGCACAGAGGTCCACCAGGCACAGAGGTCCAACAGGCACAGAGGTCCACCAGGCACAGAGGTCCAACAGGCACAGAGGTCCAACAGGCACAGAGGTCCACCAGGCACAGAGGTCCAACAGGCACAGAGGTCCACCAGGCACAGAGGTCCACCAGGCACAGAGGTCCAACAGGCACAGAGGTCCAACAGGCACAGAGGTCCACCAGGCACAGAGGTCCACCAGGCACAGAGGTCCAACAGGCACAGAGGTCCAACAGGCACAGAGGTCCAACAGGCACAGAGGTCCAACAGGCACAGAGGTCCACCAGGCACAGAGGTCCACCAGGCACAGAGGTCCAACAGGCACAGAGGTCCAACAGGCACAGAGGTCCACCAGGCACAGAGGTCCACCAGGCACAGAGGTCCACCAGGCACAGAGGTCCAACAGGCACAGAGGTCCACCAGGCACAGAGGTCCAACAGGCACAGAGGTCCACCAGGCACAGAGGTCCACCAGGCACAGAGGTCCACCAGGCACAGAGGTCCAACAGGCACAGAGGTCCAACAGGCACAGAGGTCCAACAGGCACAGAGGTCCACCAGGCACAGAGGTCCACCAGGCACAGAGGTCCACCAGGCACAGAGGTCCACCAGGCACAGAGGTCCACCAGGCACAGAGGTCCACCAGGCACAGAGGTCCAACAGGCACAGAGGTCCAACAGGCACAGAGGTCCAACAGGCACAGAGGTCCAACAGGCACAGAGGTCCAACAGGCACAGAGGTCCACCAGGCACAGAGGTCCACCAGGCACAGAGGTCCAACAGGCACAGAGGTCCAACAGGCACAGAGGTCCAACAGGCATAGAGGTCCAACAGGCACAAAGGTCCAACAGGCACAGAGGTCCAACAGGCACAGAGGTCCAACAGGCACAGAGGTCCACCAGGCACAGAGGTCCAACAGGCACAGAGGTCCAACAGGCACAGAGGTCCAACAGGCACAGAGGTCCAACAGGCACAGAGGTCCAACAGGCACAGAGGTCCACCAGGCACAGAGGTCCAACAGGCACAGAGGTCCACCAGGCACAGAGGTCCAACAGGCACAGAGGTCCAACAGGCACAGAGGTCCACCAGGCACAGAGGTCCAACAGGCACAGAGGTCCACCAGGCACAGAGGTCCAACAGGCACAGAGGTCCAACAGGCACAGAGGTCCAACAGGCACAGAGGTCCAACAGGCACAGAGGTCCAACAGGCACAGAGGTCCACCAGGCACAGAGGTCCAACAGGCACAGAGGTCCACCAGGCACAGAGGTCCACCAGGCACAGAGGTCCAACAGGCACAGAGGTCCACCAGGCACAGAGGTCCAACAGGCACAGAGGTCCAACAGGCACAGAGGTCCACCAGGCACAGAGGTCCACCAGGCACAGAGGTCCACCAGGCACAGAGGTCCACCAGGCACAGAGGTCCACCAGGCACAGAGGTCCAACAGGCACAGAGGTCCACCAGGCACAGAGGTCCACCAGGCACAGAGGTCCACCAGGCACAGAGGTCCAACAGGCACAGAGGTCCAACAGGCACAGAGGTCCACCAGGCACAGAGGTCCAACAGGCACAGAGGTCCACCAGGCACAGAGGTCCACCAGGCACAGAGGTCCAACAGGCACAGAGGTCCAACAGGCACAGAGGTCCACCAGGCACAGAGGTCCACCAGGCACAGAGGTCCAACAGGCACAGAGGTCCAACAGGCACAGAGGTCCAACAGGCACAGAGGTCCAACAGGCACAGAGGTCCACCAGGCACAGAGGTCCACCAGGCACAGAGGTCCAACAGGCACAGAGGTCCAACAGGCACAGAGGTCCACCAGGCACAGAGGTCCAACAGGCACAGAGGTCCAACAGGCACAGAGGTCCAACAGGCACAGAGGTCCACCAGGCACAGAGGTCCACCAGGCACAGAGGTCCACCAGGCACAGAGGTCCACCAGGCACAGAGGTCCAACAGGCACAGAGGTCCAACAGGCACAGAGGTCCACCAGGCACAGAGGTCCACCAGGCACAGAGGTCCACCAGGCACAGAGGTCCAACAGGCACAGAGGTCCACCAGGCACAGAGGTCCACCAGGCACAGAGGTCCACCAGGCACAGAGGTCCACCAGGCACAGAGGTCCACCAGGCACAGAGGTCCACCAGGCACAGAGGTCCAACAGGCACAGAGGTCCACCAGGCACAGAGGTCCACCAGGCACAGAGGTCCACCAGGCACAGAGGTCCAACAGGCACAGAGGTCCAACAGGCACAGAGGTCCACCAGGCACAGAGGTCCAACAGGCACAGAGGTCCACCAGGCACAGAGGTCCACCAGGCACAGAGGTCCAACAGGCACAGAGGTCCAACAGGCACAGAGGTCCACCAGGCACAGAGGTCCACCAGGCACAGAGGTCCAACAGGCACAGAGGTCCAACAGGCACAGAGGTCCAACAGGCACAGAGGTCCAACAGGCACAGAGGTCCACCAGGCACAGAGGTCCACCAGGCACAGAGGTCCAACAGGCACAGAGGTCCAACAGGCACAGAGGTCCACCAGGCACAGAGGTCCAACAGGCACAGAGGTCCAACAGGCACAGAGGTCCAACAGGCACAGAGGTCCACCAGGCACAGAGGTCCACCAGGCACAGAGGTCCACCAGGCACAGAGGTCCACCAGGCACAGAGGTCCAACAGGCACAGAGGTCCAACAGGCACAGAGGTCCACCAGGCACAGAGGTCCACCAGGCACAGAGGTCCACCAGGCACAGAGGTCCAACAGGCACAGAGGTCCAACAGGCACAGAGGTCCACCAGGCACAGAGGTCCACCAGGCACAGAGGTCCACCAGGCACAGAGGTCCACCAGGCACAGAGGTCCAACAGGCACAGAGGTCCAACAGGCACAGAGGTCCACCAGGCACAGAGGTCCAACAGGCACAGAGGTCCACCAGGCACAGAGGTCCAACAGGCACAGAGGTCCACCAGGCACAGAGGTCCACCAGGCACAGAGGTCCAACAGGCACAGAGGTCCAACAGGCACAGAGGTCCAACAGGCACAGAGGTCCACCAGGCACAGAGGTCCACCAGGCACAGAGGTCCAACAGGCACAGAGGTCCAACAGGCACAGAGGTCCAACAGGCACAGAGGTCCAACAGGCACAGAGGTCCACCAGGCACAGAGGTCCACCAGGCACAGAGGTCCAACAGGCACAGAGGTCCAACAGGCACAGAGGTCCACCAGGCACAGAGGTCCACCAGGCACAGAGGTCCAACAGGCACAGAGGTCCAACAGGCACAGAGGTCCAACAGGCACAGAGGTCCAACAGGCACAGAGGTCCACCAGGCACAGAGGTCCACCAGGCACAGAGGTCCAACAGGCACAGAGGTCCAACAGGCACAGAGGTCCACCAGGCACAGAGGTCCACCAGGCACAGAGGTCCACCAGGCACAGAGGTCCAACAGGCACAGAGGTCCACCAGGCACAGAGGTCCAACAGGCACAGAGGTCCACCAGGCACAGAGGTCCACCAGGCACAGAGGTCCACCAGGCACAGAGGTCCAACAGGCACAGAGGTCCAACAGGCACAGAGGTCCAACAGGCACAGAGGTCCAACAGGCACAGAGGTCCACCAGGCACAGAGGTCCACCAGGCACAGAGGTCCACCAGGCACAGAGGTCCACCAGGCACAGAGGTCCACCAGGCACAGAGGTCCAACAGGCACAGAGGTCCAACAGGCACAGAGGTCCAACAGGCACAGAGGTCCAACAGGCACAGAGGTCCAACAGGCACAGAGGTCCAACAGGCACAGAGGTCCACCAGGCACAGAGGTCCAACAGGCACAGAGGTCCAACAGGCACAGAGGTCCAACAGGCACAGAGGTCCAACAGGCACAGAGGTCCAACAGGCACAGAGGTCCACCAGGCACAGAGGTCCAACAGGCACAGAGGTCCACCAGGCACAGAGGTCCAACAGGCACAGAGGTCCAACAGGCACAGAGGTCCAACAGGCACAGAGGTCCAACAGGCACAGAGGTCCAACAGGCACAGAGGTCCACCAGGCACAGAGGTCCAACAGGCACAGAGGTCCACCAGGCACAGAGGTCCAACAGGCACAGAGGTCCAACAGGCACAGAGGTCCACCAGGCACAGAGGTCCAACAGGCACAGAGGTCCACCAGGCACAGAGGTCCAACAGGCACAGAGGTCCAACAGGCACAGAGGTCCAACAGGCACAGAGGTCCAACAGGCACAGAGGTCCAACAGGCACAGAGGTCCACCAGGCACAGAGGTCCAACAGGCACAGAGGTCCACCAGGCACAGAGGTCCACCAGGCACAGAGGTCCAACAGGCACAGAGGTCCACCAGGCACAGAGGTCCAACAGGCACAGAGGTCCAACAGGCACAGAGGTCCACCAGGCACAGAGGTCCACCAGGCACAGAGGTCCACCAGGCACAGAGGTCCACCAGGCACAGAGGTCCACCAGGCACAGAGGTCCAACAGGCACAGAGGTCCACCAGGCACAGAGGTCCACCAGGCACAGAGGTCCACCAGGCACAGAGGTCCATCAGGCACAGAGGTCCACCAGGCACAGAGGTCCAACAGGCACAGAGGTCCAACAGGCACAGAGGTCCAACAGGCACAGAGGTCCAACAGGCACAGAGGTCCAACAGGCACAGAGGTCCACCAGGCACAGAGGTCCAACAGGCACAGAGGTCCACCAGGCACAGAGGTCCACCAGGCACAGAGGTCCAACAGGCACAGAGGTCCAACAGGCACAGAGGTCCACCAGGCACAGAGGTCCACCAGGCACAGAGGTCCAACAGGCACAGAGGTCCAACAGGCACAGAGGTCCAACAGGCACAGAGGTCCAACAGGCACAGAGGTCCACCAGGCACAGAGGTCCACCAGGCACAGAGGTCCAACAGGCACAGAGGTCCAACAGGCACAGAGGTCCACCAGGCACAGAGGTCCAACAGGCACAGAGGTCCAACAGGCACAGAGGTCCAACAGGCACAGAGGTCCACCAGGCACAGAGGTCCACCAGGCACAGAGGTCCACCAGGCACAGAGGTCCACCAGGCACAGAGGTCCAACAGGCACAGAGGTCCAACAGGCACAGAGGTCCACCAGGCACAGAGGTCCACCAGGCACAGAGGTCCACCAGGCACAGAGGTCCACCAGGCACAGAGGTCCACCAGGCACAGAGGTCCAACAGGCACAGAGGTCCAACAGGCACAGAGGTCCAACAGGCACAGAGGTCCAACAGGCACAGAGGTCCAACAGGCACAGAGGTCCACCAGGCACAGAGGTCCACCAGGCACAGAGGTCCAACAGGCACAGAGGTCCACCAGGCACAGAGGTCCAACAGGCACAGAGGTCCAACAGGCACAGAGGTCCACCAGGCACAGAGGTCCAACAGGCACAGAGGTCCACCAGGCACAGAGGTCCAACAGGCACAGAGGTCCAACAGGCACAGAGGTCCAACAGGCACAGAGGTCCACCAGGCACAGAGGTCCAACAGGCACAGAGGTCCAACAGGCACAGAGGTCCACCAGGCACAGAGGTCCACCAGGCACAGAGGTCCACCAGGCACAGAGGTCCACCAGGCACAGAGGTCCAACAGGCACAGAGGTCCACCAGGCACAGAGGTCCACCAGGCACATAGGTCCAACAGGCACAGAGGTCCAACAGGCACAGAGGTCCACCAGGCACAGAGGTCCACCAGGCACAGAGGTCCAACAGGCACAGAGGTCCACCAGGCACAGAGGTCCACCAGGCACAGAGGTCCACCAGGCACAGAGGTCCACCAGGCACAGAGGTCCACCAGGCACAGAGGTCCACCAGGCACAGAGGTCCACCAGGCACAGAGGTCCACCAGGCACAGAGGTCCAACAGGCACAGAGGTCCAACAGGCACAGAGGTCCACCAGGCACAGAGGTCCACCAGGCACAGAGGTCCACCAGGCACAGAGGTCCACCAGGCACAGAGGTCCACCAGGCACAGAGGTCCACCAGGCACAGAGGTCCACCAGGCACAGAGGTCCAACAGGCACAGAGGTCCAACAGGCACAGAGGTCCAACAGGCACAGAGGTCCAACAGGCACAGAGGTCCAACAGGCACAGAGGTCCACCAGGCACAGAGGTCCACCAGGCACAGAGGTCCACCAGGCACAGAGGTCCACCAGGCACAGAGGTCCACCAGGCACAGAGGTCCAACAGGCACAGAGGTCCAACAGGCACAGAGGTCCACCAGGCACAGAGGTCCACCAGGCACAGAGGTCCACCAGGCACAGAGGTCCACCAGGCACAGAGGTCCACCAGGCACAGAGGTCCAACAGGCACAGAGGTCCAACAGGCACAGAGGTCCAACAGGCACAGAGGTCCAACAGGCACAGAGGTCCAACAGGCACAGAGGTCCACCAGGCACAGAGGTCCACCAGGCACAGAGGTCCAACAGGCACAGAGGTCCACCAGGCACAGAGGTCCAACAGGCACAGAGGTCCAACAGGCACAGAGGTCCACCAGGCACAGAGGTCCAACAGGCACAGAGGTCCACCAGGCACAGAGGTCCAACAGGCACAGAGGTCCAACAGGCACAGAGGTCCAACAGGCACAGAGGTCCACCAGGCACAGAGGTCCAACAGGCACAGAGGTCCAACAGGCACAGAGGTCCACCAGGCACAGAGGTCCACCAGGCACAGAGGTCCACCAGGCACAGAGGTCCACCAGGCACAGAGGTCCAACAGGCACAGAGGTCCACCAGGCACAGAGGTCCACCAGGCACATAGGTCCAACAGGCACAGAGGTCCAACAGGCACAGAGGTCCACCAGGCACAGAGGTCCACCAGGCACAGAGGTCCAACAGGCACAGAGGTCCACCAGGCACAGAGGTCCACCAGGCACAGAGGTCCACCAGGCACAGAGGTCCACCAGGCACAGAGGTCCACCAGGCACAGAGGTCCACCAGGCACAGAGGTCCACCAGGCACAGAGGTCCACCAGGCACAGAGGTCCAACAGGCACAGAGGTCCAACAGGCACAGAGGTCCACCAGGCACAGAGGTCCACCAGGCACAGAGGTCCACCAGGCACAGAGGTCCACCAGGCACAGAGGTCCACCAGGCACAGAGGTCCACCAGGCACAGAGGTCCACCAGGCACAGAGGTCCACCAGGCACAGAGGTCCACCAGGCACAGAGGTCCAACAGGCACAGAGGTCCAACAGGCACAGAGGTCCACCAGGCACAGAGGTCCACCAGGCACAGAGGTCCAACAGGCACAGAGGTCCACCAGGCACAGAGGTCCACCAGGCACAGAGGTCCACCAGGCACAGAGGTCCACCAGGCACAGAGGTCCAACAGGCACAGAGGTCCACCAGGCACAGAGGTCCACCAGGCACAGAGGTCCACCAGGCACAGAGGTCCACCAGGCATGCGTGCTTTTATTAGCTTGATCACGCATTCACGTGCATGAGTGGGTTTGAGTGAGCACGTGTGAGCATTTGCGAGGATGTGTGAGCATGTTTGGGCATGTGTGAGTGCACACTCATCCCATTTACTGCTTGTTTGCTGCAAACCGGTGTGCTGCTCACTCTGTGTGTTACAGGAAGGACACACAACGGGGACACAGGTGACGTGGCGTGCGATCAATACCACCGATACGGGGTGCGTGCTATGCCCCTCCACCTCTGCCCAATCAGCTCCACCCAATCAGCTCCACCCAATCAGCTCCACCCCACCAGCACCCTCCTGCACTGCTGTATGTATCTCCCTGCTGCATGTTCCAAGTACCATTCCCCAAGGCCTGTTCACTACTGGGCAGGGCATGGCTAGCCAGTCACCGCTCAGACCTCAATCCTCGCTGTGACAGGGCGTGCAGGAGGGTGTTGGACTTATGAGGCATCTGGTGTTCTCAGCCTACCATCAGCTGGCCTCACCTCACCTGTATGCCCCCCTCCCTTGCCCCGTGTGCTCCACACTCCACATCCCTCCCCGCCTTTCCCTGCCTGCGTGCTTGCAGGAGGACGTGGCACTCATGAGGCATCTGGGCTTCTCAGCGTACCGCTTCTCCATCAGCTGGTCGCGCATCCTCCCCTGTGCGTCCGCCTTCCTCGCCTTGTGCGCTTCACAGCACACTCCGTGCGAGGCGGTTGAAGAATCATCCTGGGTTTGATGAGAGCGTGTCTTGCAAACTCCAGGAAGCGTGCCCACTGCACCTCGTTCCCGTGCTTGCTCTTGTCTATCTCTAACTGCAAGATCGTGAGCATCTAAGTTCCCACTTCATACCCGCCTACACAAGTCTCTGATCTTGCAAGCAACACAAGGTGTTCGGTTAAGTCAGTTATTACAACCATCGCACTTCTCCTGGCTATATTCTTCCTTTCTGTTTCTCTCCGTGCCGGCTCTCACGGGCTCACAGCGGGGCGGCCGCCAGTGAACCAGGAGGGCGTGGAGTACTACAACCGCCTCATCCACTGCTTGCTCCGTAATGGTGGGTGGGCCACTCATTGCAACCGCTCTGCTCCTCATTGCACCGTTTTTCAGTACATTGCACCACTTTGCACAGCTCTGCATCTCTCCTTTTTCCCGTCTTTCGTATTTGAACAACAGCAGGACAGTAGAGAGGTAGATGGGTTACCAAAGCATCCTATATACTGTGAACGAAGAGAGCGGGAACTACTACGAATGACATCAAAATGGAGGAACGGAGGTAAAAATGGTAGCCTGGCCGCAGCTGGAGGTGCTTTTTCTGGGCCCTCATCACTCTCCTCGATCCTTCCGCTGGACTCATCCCTCCTCTCTCACCCACACACACCCTCACCCCCCACCCACACCTCCCACTCCTCCCGACTTATCCCCCGTGCGTGTGTGATGCTCTTCCACTGGACCTGCCACAACCACCATCGTAACCCCCTCCCACCCAACCCCAACCCACCCCACCCCAACCCCTCACCCCCGAAACTTCCCCCACTCCATTCATTCCCTTGCACAGGCATCACGCCGTGTGTGACGCTCTTTCACTGGGACCTCCCACAGGCGCTGGAGGAGGAGTTTGGAGGATTCAGAGGGGAGCAGATCGTGTGAGTGAGTGAGTGAGTGTGAATGAGAATGACTGTGAGTGTTAGGGAGTGTCTATGAGAATGACTGAGTGTGAGTGAGTGTGTTGGTGGGAGATGGTGCTGATGGCTGGAGTGTTGTGTGCCCTCATCCTGTTGTTCGCATCCCACTCCTCTCATCACACTCTTCGAGTGTACTTCTTTTCCAATGAGTGACTCGCTTTCTGAGGCGAGCGAGAGTTCCCAGCCTTGGATCTTCATCGCACTGCCTTCACCCGATATCTCCTTTTTCAGGAAGTACGCCTTCAGAGAGCTCTGCTTCTCTCCTTTCAGTGACAGAGTGGCCCACTGAAACTCACCCTCAACGCGCCCCACTGAAACTCGCCCTCAACGAGCCCCACAGAAACTCGCCTTGAATCATCAAATTCTTTGCTCCCCACTGTCTGCTCGTCTTTTCCTCCCCATTGCAGCTACGCGTTCGGGTCGTGGCCTACGCGCGGCTCTGCTTCTCCCTCTTCGGGGATAGAGTGTCTCACTGGCTCATCATCGAGCCCTTGGGCTCATCATCGAGCTCTACACCTTCGCCACCGAGGACAACGCCTTGGGGGTGACTTTGCACTCAACTTTTGCCATTGCCTCTCTCCCCCCCCCTCCAGTGGTGCATTCAGGAACTCTGCACAACTGTGCTTCTCTCTCTCTTCGTGGTCAGAGTGCCCTACTGGCTCACCATCAACACCTTTGCCACTAAGGGCTACGCCATTTAGGGGCTGGTTTAACATTACTTAGTTTATGCCTAGACCATGGAAACATGATAAATGCCCAAGGGGATACTTTGGTCAGTTCTGAAGTCCCCTTTCTAACTTTGAGATTTGCTCTCAACTGTTGCCCCTGCCTCTCCGCCCCCCCCCTCCAGTGGTGCATTCCGGGACTACGCACAACTGTGCTTCTCCCTGTTCGGCGACCGAGTGCCCTACTGGCTAACCTTCAACGAGCCCTACACCTTTGCCACCAAGGGCTACGCCGTTGGGGACTTTGCCCCCGGGCGCTGCTCCGAACGGCAGTGCTGTGCGGAGGGCGACGGGGCGGTGGAGCCGTATGTGGTGGTGCACCACATGCTGCTGGCTCACGCTGCTGCTGTCGACTGCTATAGGAGGGAATTTCAGGTATGTGGGATGGAGGGAGCTTCTGCTGCTGCTGGTGCTGCTGCTGACTGCTGTTGCTGGTGGTCGGTGGGGCACTGGGGCGTTGGAGCCGTATGTGGTGGCGCACCACATGCTGCTGGCGCACGCTGCTGCTGTGGACTGCTACAGGAGGGAGTTCCAGGTAGGTGGGTCAGTGTCGGAGGCTGCTGGAGCTGGTGTGCTTGAGGAACACTGTTTTGGGTGAGTAACACACCCAGTTCTGGGTGCTGTTTTGGGTGTTGTTTTGGGTGAGTAACAACATATACCGTCAATTGCAAAGCCCTCAACATGAAACCCAGGAGGAATCCCCGTATACTTGCCTCTCCTCCGTTCCATCTTGTCACTCACCCCACCGACCCTCTTTCATTCCCTCGACTTTCCTCACCCCACCATGCCTAGTTCATTCTCTCACCCCCTTTCCTCCTCCAGTTCATCTCCCCCACCACAATACAAAAAGGTGGAAAGGTTGTTTGGCTCATGAATCGTCTCTCTCCTCCTCTTCCCTCTCCCTCTGCCTTTCCGTCTCCTCTCCCTGCCATATACCCCGCCAGCCACAGCAGGGGGGTCAAATCGGCATCGCGGTGGACAGCGAATGGGCGGAGCCTTTCTCACAGCACCCTGATGACGTGGCAGCTGCTGATAGGCGCATGGAGTTCAACCTCGGATGGTGAGTGGCTGCGCTTGTCTTTTTTCCACCCTCCTGCGAACATGCTTCCTCTCAGACGCGTACCATTGCTTGCTTGCCTGCATGACTAATGTTTGAGGTGTCTCAAAACTTGTTCCGTGTTTCAAGGTCCTCGAAAGGTGCGTGCATGACTGATTGTTCAGCCAGGCTGCTCAACACAAGTCATTCCTCCATCCCTCCTTTCCCCATCCATCCTTCGCCATTCCTCCCCATTCCCTGTTCCCCTGTCCTCTCTGCGCAATCTTCCGCGCTCTCAGGCTGCTGCACCCCATAATCTTTGGTGCCTACCCACCTGCCATGCGCCACTACGTGGGCCCCCGCCTGCCCTTCTTCTCCCCCTTACAAGCTGCCTCGCTTAAAGGCAGTGTGGACTTTGTGGGCCTCAACCACTACACGTCCAGATACGTTGCACATGCAGAGCCAAGAGAGGGGGGTTACAGCACACATGCAGATGCGGGAGAGGGGGGCGAGAAAGGCAGGCTGTGGAGCTACTTCGATGATCAGCATGTTACTGTTCATGGTGTGAGCATTGATCGTGGTGTGAGCATCACTCGTGGTGTGATCATTTCTCGTTGTTGCTTCTTTGTGTCTGTTCTCCCCGTGCTCTCATTCTCTTCCCGTTTCCTTAGCATTGTTCTCCGCCATTTTTCTCCTTAATCCTCTATCGTGCTGCGCTCTCGTGTCTCTCTGTCTCTCTACCTGTGCATGTGCCCCCCTTCCTTCCATGCATGCATGCATGCATCACAATACTCATGGCATATGCACATCCATGCCATCGCCACCAGTCACACACCTTTCCCTGCCTGTGTGCGTATCCGCCTTCCATGCATGCATGCATGCATCACAATACTCATGGCATGTCTACACGATGCACCTCCATGCCATCGCCACCTTTCACACACCTTTCAAAGCCTGTGTGCGTGGCCCCCTTCCATGCATGCATGCACGCATCACACAACTCATGGCATGTCCACGCGATGCTCCTCCATGCCGTTTCTCTACTCTGCATTCTTCCTTTCCTTCCTTGCATCGCACTGCAATCTCATGGCAGTTGAACGTGATGGCCACTTGATTGGCCAGCAGGTGATTTCTCTCCTTTCCCCTCCACGCCTCTCATCTCCTCTCCCCTCCTCGCCTCTCATCTCCTCTCCCCTCCTCGCCTCTCATCTCCTCTCCCTCCTCGCCTCTCCTCTCCTCTCCCCTCTTCGCCTCTCTTCTCCTCTCCCCTCCTCGCCTCTCCTCTCCTATACCCTCCTTTCCTCCCTGAAGGTCCTGAATTTTGGCAGGCAGGCACGTTCTGGCTTGTCACTTGTTCACTCTATTCCACTTGGAGCTTCACTGCGTGACAGCCTAGTACCTGCGTGACAGCCTAGTACCTGCGTGACAGCCTAGTACCTGCGTGACAGCCTAGTACCTGCGTGACAGCCTAGTACCTGCGTGACAGCCTAGTACCTGCGTGACAGCCTAGTACCTGCGTGACAGCCTAGTACCTGCGTGACAGCCTAGTACCTGCGTGACAGCCTAGTACCTGCGTGACAGCCTAGTACCTGCGTGACAGCCTAGTACCTGCGTGACAGCCTAGTACCTGCGTGACAGCCTAGTACCTGCGTGACAGCCTAGTACCTGCGTGACAGCCTAGTACCTGCGTGACAGCCTAGTACCTGCGTGACAGCCTAGTACCTGCGTGACAGCCTAGTACCTGCGTGACAGCCTAGTACCTGCGTGACAGCCTAGTACCTGCGTGACAGCCTAGTACCTGCGTGACAGCCTAGTACCTGCGTGACAGCCTAGTACCTGCGTGACAGCCTAGTACCTGCGTGACAGCCTAGTACCTGCGTGACAGCCTAGTACCTGCGTGACAGCCTAGTACCTGCGTGACAGCCTAGTACCTGCGTGACAGCCTAGTACCTGCGTGACAGCCTAGTACCTGCGTGACAGCCTAGTACCTGCGTGACAGCCTAGTACCTGCGTGACAGCCTAGTACCTGCGTGACAGCCTAGTACCTGCGTGACAGCCTAGTACCTGCGTGACAGCCTAGTACCTGCGTGACAGCCTAGTACCTGCGTGACAGCCTAGTACCTGCGTGACAGCCTAGTACCTGCGTGACAGCCTAGTACCTGCGTGACAGCCTAGTACCTGCGTGACAGCCTAGTACCTGCGTGACAGCCTAGTACCTGCGTGACAGCCTAGTACCTGCGTGACAGCCTAGTACCTGCGTGACAGCCTAGTACCTGCGTGACAGCCTAGTACCTGCGTGACAGCCTAGTACCTGCGTGACAGCCTAGTACCTGCGTGACAGCCTAGTACCTGCGTGACAGCCTAGTACCTGCGTGACAGCCTAGTACCTGCGTGACAGCCTAGTACCTGCGTGACAGCCTAGTACCTGCGTGACAGCCTAGTACCTGCGTGACAGCCTAGTACCTGCGTGACAGCCTAGTACCTGCGTGACAGCCTAGTACCTGCGTGACAGCCTAGTACCTGCGTGACAGCCTAGTACCTGCGTGACAGCCTAGTACCTGCGTGACAGCCTAGTACCTGCGTGACAGCCTAGTACCTGCGTGACAGCCTAGTACCTGCGTGACAGCCTAGTACCTGCGTGACAGCCTAGTACCTGCGTGACAGCCTAGTACCTGCGTGACAGCCTAGTACCTGCGTGACAGCCTAGTACCTGCGTGACAGCCTAGTACCTGCGTGACAGCCTAGTACCTGCGTGACAGCCTAGTACCTGCGTGACAGCCTAGTACCTGCGTGACAGCCTAGTACCTGCGTGACAGCCTAGTACCTGCGTGACAGCCTAGTACCTGCTCCCTCAGGAAGGCACACTTGAGATCTGCCAAAATATTCTCCACGTTGATTCCCATGCCAATTCCAATCGCTCTTTTTTTCAAACACTTCACGAGCTGCTGGTCACCCCCCTTCTCCCCTCCCCCCCTCCCCCTGCACATGTACCACCAACCTTCATCACACCAGGCAGCATCCCCCTGGCTGTACGAGGTGCCGTGGGGCTTTCAAAAGCTGCTCATGCACATCACCTCCACTTACAACGCACCGCCCATCTACATCACAGAGAATGGTAATGCTGTGCCGTGTTTTCGTAGTGTACTCTCTGTGTCCGTGCCATCTCACATGCCATGCATTCCAGCCACATTGTCTTTCCCAAAGGTCGCGTGGCTGCTGTCTAATTCTGGATGCAGGCGAATGTCCACACAGACAGCAGCAAGGCGACCCTCGTTGCCCCTCCAGATTGTCCCGTTCTCTCTCTCTCCTCCGCTCTTTCTCTCGCGCAACACCCTGCTATACCACCCCTCGTTTGTTTCACACCGTTAGCACCAAGAGGGCACTGTCACTTCAGAAAGGAGAACGAGAATTTCTTGTGACCTGTGCCTAAGTTCAGCCCTTGTTCCCCCATATTGCAGGGTCCATAAAGGAGGACAAGTGAGCCACATGCTCCAACCCTCTCTTCCTCACTCATCTCCACTCCTCCCCACACCTCCCCACCCCCGCAGGTCTAGATGAGGAGGACGACCCATCACTGCCCCTCCACGAGGCCACCAGTGACCCACACCGCATCCGCTACTACCACTCGTACCTCACCCATCTTCTCAGCGCCATCAGGTACATTTGACTGACCTTATCGAGCGGTTCCGGTTTAGTATCTGCCTCTCCTCCGCTCTGCAAGCTGCTACCAGTGAAGTGACCCACACCGCATCCGCTACTACCACGCGTACCTCTCCCACCTGCTCCAGGCAATCAGGTATGCGTCGCGTCTGGCTGGCTCGCGTTACCAAGCGCTTCTGGTGCAGTCACTGCC
The DNA here is from genome assembly GCA_947470075.1 of Closterium sp. Yama58-4. Classification (NCBI taxonomy): domain Eukaryota; kingdom Viridiplantae; phylum Streptophyta; class Zygnematophyceae; order Desmidiales; family Closteriaceae; genus Closterium; species Closterium sp. Yama58-4. The sequence continues at coordinate 712,380 of CANIUD010000858.1, read as the reverse complement.
TGTCAACCCCTCTCTGCGAGGCCACCAGTGACCCACACAACATCCGCTACTACCACGCATACCTCTCCCACCTGCTCCAGGCAATCAGGTACATATGGCTGGCGTTACCTAGTGGTTCCGGTTTAGTCGCTGCCTCTCATCTGCCCATTACCAAGCGGTTCTGGTGCAGTCACCCTTCACCTGGTGCAGTCACCCTTCACCTGGTGCAGTCACCCTTCACCTGGTGCAGTCACCCTTCACCTGGTGCAGTCACCCTTCACCTGGTGCAGTCACCCTTCACCTGGTGCAGTCACCCTTCACCTGGTGCAGTCACCCTTCACCTGGTGCAGTCACCCTTCACCTGGTGCAGTCACCCTTCACCTGGTGCAGTCACCCTTCACCTGGTGCAGTCACCCTTCACCTGGTGCAGTCACCCTTCACCTGGTGCAGTCACCCTTCACCTGGTGCAGTTACCCTTCACCTGGTGCAGTCACCCTTCACCTGGTGCAGTCACCCTTCACCTGGTGCAGTCACCCTTCACCTGGTGCAGTCACCCTTCACCTGGTGCAGTCACCCTTCACCTGGTCCAGTCACCCTTCACCTGGTGCAGTCACCCTTCACCTGGTGCAGTCACCCTTCACCTGGCCATCAATGACCCACACCGTTTCCGCTACCACCACGCATACCTCTCGCACTTCGTCAGCGCAATCAGGTACAATTGACTCGTGTTGCAAAGCGGTTCTGGTATTGTCACTCCCTCTCCTCCACTCTCCACGTGGCCACCATTGACCCACACCTCATGTGTCCCGCTACCACCACGCGTACCTCTGTGACCTTGTGAGCGCCATCAGGTACATTTGCTTGTCCTCACATTCACGGCCACTCTGTGCTCTCCACACTCCTGCTAGAGTCACCTTCACCCACCTGGCCTCACCTTCACCCACCTGGCCTCACCTTCACCCACCTGGCCTCACCTTCACCCACCTGGCCTCACCTTCACCCACCTGGCCTCACCTTCACCCACCTGGCCTCACCTCCACCCACATGGGAACCCACATGCCTTAGCACCCGCTGTGGGCATGGGCCACGCATGTGGTCCCAATTTGCTCAAGCTTTAGTTTTGAGACATCTCAAAAAGTACCTGTTTTTCTCCACAAGGGATGGGCGCTATTGCAAACCAGAGGGAAGGTGAAAAGGGGAGCTATAAGGACATCACATTGAACCTCTACGCATCTGGTCCCTACCTGCCCACTGCCATGCCGTGACATCCGTGCTCAAATCATCCCATGTCTGCTGACGTCGTCAGCCACATGCTGACATCCCTAAACGCATGACATCATCAAGCGCATGCTGACATTAACAGGTGCGTGCTAACGCCCCCTCCCTGATTGCAAGAAACAACTCCAAGAATAAAAATTGAAGATCCTCACTCTTCTTGCATGTGTGCATGGCAGGCAAGGGGCGGATGTGCGGGGGTACATGGCATGGTCATGGATGGACAACTTCGAGTGGCAGATGGGGTACTCACGCCGCTTCGGCCTCGTGCATGTGGACCGCACTAATGGGTTGAAGAGAACACCCAAGGAATCCGCGCTTTGGTGGCAGAGGCTCCTATCAGGGATACCTGTGGACCGGTCGTAGATGCGTGCTTGTTTGCACAGATTGATAGTACAATACCCTTTTGAGGTGAAACAATGTACCAACAGTTTGCTAACATACCGTCATTCCCCGGATAGTAGACAGTGTTGAATAGTAGACAGGGGTTGTCTATTATCCGGGTGTCTCTTATAAACAGGCTAGCCTCATTATAAGACACCTATTTGTGTGTACGGGTTATGCCAGTGTAAGGGTTAGGGGCAATTGTATAACGAGGGGGTATCTTCTAAACGGTTCTTTGTCCATTTATAAGACTTATAAGACACCCAAAACCTCCCCAAATACAAGACAACCCGAGCATTTTTTTCTAGTGTACGAGATAAGACATATATGTCTTATATCCGGGCGATGACGGTAGGTGCTCCCCCTGAAAGCTTGCTCAGGAGTGTACGGCACCCCAAGAATACCTTCCAGACCTCCCCCCAAGAAGTGCTTAAATCCAACAGCATGTGGCTCTGAAGGGCTGATTGAACCGGTATTGTCTTGTGTCGTTTTAGTGGGTGTCAGAAGACAGAGTCTCAACTGAAACCTGTCAAAACCGGCTACCCTGACCCCCATAAGCTACCTAGGTGTATACATGGGTGAGCATTTCAAAGTAATGATACCGTATGGAATTCCCGATTGCAGGTGTAGCCGCTCTCTGTAACAGAAGTCCTTGCAGCCTACCAGATGGAACACATACACTAAATTGACATGGAATGGAAAACACAGCATCATACGGTAGAATTACCGGTATGTTGGTATAAAACCTCACATGAAGACTCAACAGTAGGAAGACTGGCAAGTCAGTAGGTGTTTTCTGAAACCTTGCCAGCGTTCCTGCCCCTCATACTTTGACATACTTTAGCTACGATACTTGCTCAAAGCTATCTAGGCAAGTGAGGGAAAAACTCTCACACTCCTCTCAAGCTTGGCTCACAATCATCCTCACGAGCTTGATGCACCACAAGCAGCAGCAGCAGTAGCAGCGTCCTCATAATGACTTTATCAAGCCATAAGCCACTGTGACATAATGGTTTAAACACCAGCAGCAGCAGCAGCAGCAGTAGCAACAGCGGGCATCTTGGCCCCCATGAGCTGCCCGCCCCACGTCACACCTGCTGCGCTGCTGCCCGCGAGCACAGCGTACCCGCTCACTGTGCTGTTCACGTCGCCATCACGACCAAGAAATTTTCTTGAAAATGCACCTGCAGGCGGCCACTCCGCTCCCTCCTGGTGCTGCTGCCCCCCCTGCTTCTGTCCCCCTGCCTGGCCACGCAACCCACTGCACGCATCAGCAGCTCCCGCCCCACACCCATGCCCACGCGCCTCCCGCCTTGCCGTTCCGCGCGTACCCCACAGAACCCCCTTGTGCTGCTTCCGCCGTTGTGCTCGCTGCCACTCGTGCGCGGAAGCGAGGCATCGAGGAGAACCACGGGCAGTTCGTCGACAGTGAGAGCATCCGCGTTCTCGAGGAATGCGTCGAGGCACGCCTCCGCGTGCCACCACCCCGCACGCTGCTGCCAATCTGCCGCGGCGAGCAGCAGCACGAGGATGACCAGACGCGGACACCTGACCAGTAGCAGCTACCTGAGGAGGCGCAGTAGTCAGTGTGTACAGACTCGACCCTGGCCGACGGGTGAACGTGGCTAGGTGACGGCCAGTCCGGGAGCACGTACAGATCGCCACACGCTGCCCTCCAGGGGTAAAGGTATCAACCCATTCATCCTGGAGAACGAGGGGAGGTAAAAACCTGACAGTGAGCTAGACGGAACCGCCGGACACGGGAGAACAGTGGTGGAACGTGCAAGAACTGGGCCCCTTGAGACTGCAACAGGTGCAGGGAGTGGTGTGAGTGCGGTATTGTCGAGAAAGAAGCAGCGGAAAGCACCTGAGTCAAGCGTGAAGGTGTGCAAGGCCTCAACAGCACAGTACCAAAGAGAGCAGACTCAACCACTACTGCCCAAGCATACGTAATAGGCGGGACACCACGAGTGATGCGAGTGGAGCGACGCAGCGGTGCAGCGATCATCCCAGAAGCCAACACACGACCACCATCTCTAATTCCCCACATCTCCTGCTCCCCTGTCTACGGCTCCCCAGTCTGCTGCTCCCCTGGCTGCTGGTCCACTATCTGCTGTTCCCCAATGTGCTCCTCCCTTATCTACTACTCCCCTGTCTGCTGCTCCCCTGTCTGCCGCTCCCCTATCTCCTGTCTCCCACTCTGCTGCACTCCATCCATACTGTACTCGTCCAGCAGCTGCTCAGACACAAGGCGCTGCCCGTCGGTGATTAGCACAGACGACGGCACCACTGTCCCCTCCTTACCAGCAGGCGGCGCCGTGGAAGACGAAGAGGAGGGTGGAGCAGGTGCAGGAGGGATGGAGGGTGGAAGGTGAGAGGGAATAAAAGGAGGAGGAGGGGTAGCCAAGGGGGTTGAGGATGGAGGAGGCACGGTAGGAGGGACCACACGAGGGTACACTGAAGGAGGAGGTGGGGTGGGGACTGAGATAGGGACATAGGGCATAGCAGGAGGTGCAACAACTTCCTCCTCCTCCACCTCCTCCTCAAGAGTGCCTGGGAGAAGTGAAGGAAGGGGCTCATAGCGCATCGGATGCCCCACATGCTCCCGCTGATGCCAAGCCTTCCATCCTGCCAGGGACATGGTCTCATAGAAAACAGCTTCCACAGTGGTGATGAGGCGGTTGGACTCCTAGTCCAGCTCGTTCCAGCCCTTGCTCGCTGGTGACACCCCCAAGTGCAACCCCCAGCGAGCCTTAGGCGCCAGCTTCCCCCCACGCTGCGACTGAGGCACCATGTACTGCACCATGCAGCCCCAGACACGCACCATACTGACATCCGGTTTGCGTTGAAAGGTGAGCTCGTACGGCGTGATCCCAGAGGGCGGCGAGGCATGCTCCACATGGTTGCGCACCCAAACAGCCTGCGCAGCACCAGGTGCCACCAGTGATGCTGCACACCCATGTGCAGAAACATCGTCTGCACAGTCTCCACAATGCTGCGCATTTCCCACTCCGCCATCCCGTTCTGCTCTGGCATGTACGGGCACGTATGGAGGATGCCTTTTTCGTCGAGGAAGAGCGTGAAGACGTGTCCTAGGAATTCGCCACCCCGATCAGTGCGCAGCGCCTTCACCATGGTCTTGCACTGCCGCTCTGCCATCGGGAGCCACTTCTGGAACGCCGCCAGCGCATCACTCTTCTGAGCCAAAGGGTAGGCCCAAACGTACCGCGACTTGCGAACCTTTAGCACCAAGAAGTAGTGGCTGCCGTCCTTAGCTGCTTCACGAAAAGGGCCGCACATGTCAGCATGCACCACTCCGAGCAGCTCATCCTACTCCTCACCCACAGAACGAAAGGTATGACAGGTAGCAAGAGGGTGCAGCCGCGCAGCAAGAGGGTGCCTCTGCGCAGCGTGGAAGTCAAGGGCCAGGGAGGCTCTTCAAGGATGAAGCACATGCCTCAAGTGTCACCTTCCTGGAATGTGCAGAGCAGGAGAGCGACGAGGAGGAGGAGAAGGAGGTGTACAAGGTGGTATGGGTGGAGGCGATGTGACTGCTCAAATTGAAGTGAGTGACACCTGATTTCTCCCTGCGTGCAGTGCCTTTGCACTGCATGCAAGCCTTTGCGCTGCATACTGTGCTCTTATATTGCATGAATTCCGTTTCCACATTCCTTTTACCCAAGTTGCCTGTTTTTCCTCTTCCATTGCTTGCCCGTATGCCTCTGCCTAGGCAGTGCACGCAGCGCCAAAGTTGTGCGTGTTTCCATCTTCCCACTCCCTCGTGGCCTCCACATGTGTACAAGATGGCACGGGTGGAGGCAGTGCTCCCACGTGGCTTAGTTTTAAGTGAGTGATTTTCCATTGCCTCTTCATGCAATGACATTGCCCCTGCGTGCAATGCGTTTTCCAACGCATGAGATGCCCTCCACCTTCCTTGGCTTTCACATGCACCATTCTTCCCTTGCTTGGAAACAACAGGGTGCGTGCTTTTTTCCCTTGCTGACCATGCTGTGTCAAGTCCTTTCTGCTGGTCACCTCTCGTTTCCATATTGCTCTGTTCTCCCTTGTCGGTGCCCCTCCCTACTCCTCCCTACTCCTCTATCCTCCTCTCTGCTCTATTGAGTCATGCTCCTACCTTTATTTTCCGCTGGTCTTGCACATACACATGCATATCGTGCCCACTTCATGTACCCTTAGGTGTGGTTTGGACTCTAATCATGAGTCCCTTTTCCTTGTGCCAGATCTCTTCCTTGCTTGTTCATTGCGAGATTACTCTGTTTGCTGTAATGACCTAAGTCATCCCCACTTCTCTTTTCACCTCACCCCTATCCCTTCCTTCCCTCGTCCCTCTCCTCCATTCGTGCAGGTGCCTGCATTAGCGCGGAATGAGCGATGCAGCGCAGCCATCACATGGCATGGGCGTGCACGGGGAGAGTACAAGTTGGGGGGTCGTGTCTCAAAATAGTGAGCCCAATCCACCTTGGTTGCTTCATTCGTTTCTTTTGGTTTTGCATTGTTTGCTCTTGCACTTGTGCTAGCTCGTTGGTTGCTTTAGGAAATTTTCATCTCCCCCAGTGCATTACTGTTATGCTGTTTCATGCACATCTCAGCCACTGGAATGAACTCAAAGCACAATGCTCAATCCGTTTTGAAAGGTATTTCCGTAGATGGCCCTTTATGTACCGCCTTAGGTGCCCCCAGGTGTCCCTCTCAGGTGCTCGCTGGGTACCCCATCAGAACTGGTTTGGGCTAGAAGCATAATATTCTATGTTCCCTTCCCTTATGCCTTCCCTTCAAGTCAAGGGAGAGCAAGTGAGTTTCAGCTGCTGCAGGTGAGTTCCATGCCTTCCCCATAACTTCCCCATTGCCTCCCCTTGACACTCCCACCTTTGGCCACTTCCACTTCTATCCTCCATAGTTGTGAGGGGAAGTGTGCGGGGTTACATCTGCATTGATACTTACCGTATATTTCTATCGCCCATTGTTTTATTCATACATTTTTTTCCTTCAAATGTTTCACTTCTCCCATTGCTGGCAGAGGATATACCCACTTCTACAGCCTATCACGATTCACCATTTGGAATGGGGATTTGAGTGCAAGCGACCGCATGTGAAGGTTGATCACGCCACCACACGCAACCAAACTGGAAGTGGAAAGCTTGACAATCAGTGAAGCACCAACGTGGTAAAGGATGCGGTATAGGTTGCTCCCAACGTCGTTGTGGGCGACTGACAGGCAGTTTTTAGTAACAAAGCAATGCCATTGATACAATTGATATACTCAAGGCTAGAATAGAAAATCATCCAGTTGTATCACACATGGATTCTAGTGATAAATTTGGAATACACATGCTTATATTGATGTAACGCTGATTCCATAGTTACACACAAAAGATCAAAACCAACAATAACCCAACCACACCCCATCACTCCAACCCCAGGGTCCGCAGCACCAGCAGCAGCTCCAACTCCAGGGTCCGTAGCACCAGCAGCAGCTCCAACGCCAGGGTCCGCAGCACCAGCAGCAGCTCCAGCGCCAGTGTCCGCAGCACCAGCAGCAGCTAACGCCGCCCCCCCCCTTCCCTTCCGCAGCTTCCGCCGTGGGGGGGGGGATGTGGGGGTGGCGGGTGTGAGTTGCCTGCAGCCCGTCCTTTCCCTCCCTTCAGCGGGGTCCGCCGTGAGGGGGGGAAGAGGTTGCGGGGGGGAGGGTGAGGGGAAAGGGGGAGAGTGTGAGGGAGTGGAGAGAGAGATTCTGCCGAGCCAGCAGCCGCCCCTCCTCCTCTCTCTCTCACTGCAGCATGTGCTGCCGTGGGGGGGAGGGTGAGACATGTAGCGGAAGTCAGCTAGGCATCTGCAGCTGCCGCCCGCTGCTACCGTGGCACCTCCTGCTGCCGCCCCTGCCTCCACCTGCTGTTTCTTCTGCTGTCTTCTGCTGTTGAGCGGCAGGTGCTGCCGTTGAGCCCTGCTGTGTCTCCACAAGGTGCCGCCGCACGCACCCGCTCTCCAGGCGACCTGCCGCCACATGCACATTTTGTCTGTTGCTTCTACCTTGGCTGAGGGGTTGGTGCAGCTGAATCTGCCACCACTGCACCGGTTGCCACTGCTCTTGCCTGTTGATGCTGTTTTCTCTATTCGTGGTGTACCCATCCAGGATGTGTTGCTGCACAAACTCCTGCTGCAGGCAGTTATGGGGGAGTGTTAGAATATATCTGTAACTGCCTGTAGCTGTAGTTTAGTGTAGTTATTATAAACTGTTGGTGGTGCACCTTCTTTGCATGCTTTGTTTGCTATTTGTACCTCGCTCAATAGTGAATTCATCCTCTTTGGCTAAACTCTCACGACATGTTTCTCTCTCAAGTCTCCTCCTACCCCAAACCCTAGTGTTCACTTAATCTACTATTCTAACAAAATAGAGCGAGTACTGGGTGGGAACACGGAGGAACAGAGGGGTGCGTAGGCAATCAAGGAGCACTTGATGGCATCACCATAATGGGAGATCCGCCTGTCAGAATCCCAGCCACTAACCACTGGGATAAAAGGGCTTGTTTGTGTAGCGGGTGAGTGCGCCCATAACCCCCCAGGCCAACATGCCTGTAACCCTTCCCTAGGATCAATCGGGGATCTCCAGTGGACCTCTGACACCCCCCCGCACTGGGATGCCCGAGGTGCACACACCGGGATTCGAACCCGAGACCTTCGCTCTGATACCATGTCAGAATCCCAGCCACTAACCACTGGGATAAAAGGGCTTGTTTGTGTAGCGGGTGAGTGCGCCCATAACCCCCCAGGCCAACATGCCTGTAACCCTTCCCTAGGATCAATCGGGGATCCCCAGTGGACCTCTGACACCGCCTGGAGAGGTTTGACAGCAGTAGCACATGCAGCTGTCCATAAGCCGTGAAGCACGCCAGAAGCTTCCCTAAAGCTGACACTACTATGCGCTGCACTGCAATTGATGGTTTTGTAGATGCAGGTACAACGACCAAGAAACAGAAAAAATCTTACCTGTCATAAAGCATGAAAGCTTCATTTTAGTGCTCCTGTTCCCAAGATAATTTGGTTTGCCTTTATGTTGAATTCGGGCCTCCCATCCAAACTTCCTTCGTGTCACTCCGCGAAAATTTCGCTGAGTAGCCATCCTGGCAATCCGAGGACTGGAACAGATGTAAAGAGAGGGAAAGCGGAAAAAATGTTAGGGATTCGTATAAGGAGCGATGGTGGCAATAACGCGGGTGACAATAACGCTGGCGACAATCACGCTGGCGACAATCACGCTGGTGGCTATCACGGTGACGGACGACAACAGCACATGCATGGGAAGGACACAGTGACGCAATTTACCTACAACGGCGAAAAATTGACGTGCGTGACGGCGAAGTAACGGATCGAAAAAAACAAGAGGCGACAATATCGTCTTAGGGTTGCGAAGCTTTTTACGTAACTGTAAGTACACATTTTATACAATTTATTAATCTGTACATAATAGTGTAGTATGACATTGACTTGGCGTTTTTTTCCTACATGCCAAAGATTCAGACGAACGTATCCCAGGATTCGAACCTGAAACCTTTCGATTCTTCGGTTCTTCTTCAACGACTGCGCTACCATTAATCTGACGTTTGAACATCGTAAATTGTATACTACTCGTGGTTTTGCGACGAATCTGACCCTTAGGGTTTTCTCGTCCTTTTTTTCTCCCTCCTTCCTCTCGCTGGTTAAGCTTCCCGCTAGTCACGCTTGACCTACTAGTTCCTACTAAGGACGCGGTTCAAGTGAGAAGATCGCTGGCTCGCGCTGCAAAATCGAACCTCGAAACTGGTCTGGCGGATCAATAGGCGAAACGCGTCGCTCACGTGGTTGTAACGAACGTCGGCGCTTGATGTGTTGGCTGTTCCACAATAGAGAAAGTGGTTTTGCCTGCGACACGGTCTATGAAGAAGTCCCTTCGCGCGAAAGCACTGTCAACAGGAGTTGTATGTTGGCCCCGTCCTCGCTTGGGCGGAGCCGACTTCGTGGTCGGGTGTAGGGTGCAGCCGACCTGCAGCAGTGGGCGAGTTGGTCGACGATTTTGGTCGACCTGCACGGGGAGCCACTGCATGGGCGCCGACTTCGGGAGGGCGCCAACTTCTTCTGGTCGACCTGGGACGTCGACCAGACCTTCTGGTCGACCTGGTAAGTCGACCAGGCCTTCTGGTCGACCAGGAGTGACGTCGACTTGGAGCTGGTCGACCAGGGGATAGTGGTCGACCTGGGGAGGTCGACTGGAGGTGGCCGTCGACTTGGGAGGTCGACCGGCACGTACCAGAGGCAGTGGTCGACCTGGGAGGTCGACCGGAAGTGGTCGTCGACCTGGGTGGTCGACGGGCACGCACTGGAGCCTCTGGTCGACCTGGTTGCCCGGTCGACCAGGTTACCTGGGTGACGAGGTGCTGCGAAGGCTTGCGATGGTCGCCCAGGTGGTTTTGGCGAGGACGACCTCGGTGATGGTATCCCGAGGTCGACATGGTTCATCAGAAGTTACGGACTCATCCGAAGGCAGAGCTGAGAGCGAGTGACCGGTAGGCAGAGGAGTGGACTGAGGCGAGGAGTACGTGAAGGATGCTGCAACTGGATGCACTCGCCTCAAGTGGACGACTGGAGTGTATGCGTACTCCGTGATTCCGCTTGAAGCGCTGCTTCGCCACGTCCATGTGGTGAAGGCGTTCCATCTGGACAGTACCTATCTCCTAAATAAGTATCATATGTAATACATTATCTTGTAATAAAATAGCCAGCTTATTAATGCACTATCAAACTTAATTGAAGTCAAGGCCAAACCAATCTAATCCAAATTGATAACTATTTTGGCAAGCCACGAAAAACCGACAATGTACGACATTCCGAACTTGCTATCCAACTCCAACAAACAAACGCGGTCCGATTTCGGTCCGTGATTGGTCGCGATTTCGTTTCGGAACTTCGCCAACCAAAACACCTGAAATGTACACCCCTTCGAACCCCCTTAAAAAACACAGGTTTTTTGTGATGTTTTCGTGCATGGAATGGCAATATGGATGTCCAATAGTGCATTGATCCGTACAGCATTGCAGCATACATTGTTTCTTACATGACCAAGGCGAGTAAAGGTATGAGCGTTATGATGCGGCAAGCTGTTAATACGACGAGATAACAGAACGGTGGTATTAAGACATTCTTGCGTTTTGTTGGTAATGCGATGCTTAATCCGCAAGAGGTTTGTGTGGAGATAACTTTAGCAACGGGAGCTAGACTACGGGCTAGGCACGGAAGCTCATGTGATCTCTGCGTTCGTTCCTTAGTCGTTTCCTTGTGCGCACACTACTTGCTAGTTCACGGGGAGAATTGGCAAGAGTTCCACTAGGAAAAAGTTCACAACAATGGTACAACGAAGTTGGCAAGACTAGACTACATCAGAGCTAGCATGCAGGCAAGTCTACTGCCAGTGCAGCACGGTCGACCGCGTGCCAGCACGACCTGGTCGACCGCGTTCCAGCAGTGCAGAGTCGCGGCTTGCCAATGCTGCAAGTCGACGGCGTGCCAACATCGCAGGTTGACGGCGTGCCAACGTTGCTCCCGCAGGACAGCAGCGCACCTACTTCGCAGGTGCTCGCAGTTGATTGGCGTGCAGTGCCTCGTCACCTGCACAGCGCACACACCAAATCTTCCACGTGCTGACGACCACCTCTGATCAGCCACGTCGACCTCGGGATACCACCACCGAGGTCGTCCTCGCCAAAACCACCTGGGCGACTGTCGCGCACCTCCGCAGGGCTTCGTCACCTAGGTAACCTGGTCGACCGGGCAACCACGTCGACCAGACACTGTTGTATGTGCCCGTCGACCTCCTAGGTCGACGGCCGCCTCCAGTCGGACTCACCAGGTTTACCACTACCCCTGGTCGACCAGCTCCAGGTCGACGTCACTCCTGGTCGACCAACCAAGTCGACCAGAAGGCCTGGTCGACCAACCAGGTCGACCAGCAGGTCTGGTCGACCAACCAAGTCAACCAGCAGCTCCGTTAGCCGACCACCCAAGTCGGCTGCCCCAAGTTGGCGTCACCAAGTCGACGCCCTCTGCAGGTCGACTTCCCAGGTCGACCACCCGAAGTTGGCGCCCTCCCGAAGTCGGCGCCCATGCAGTGGCTCCCCGTGCAGGTCGACCAACCTCGTCGACCAGCTTGCCCACTGCTGCAGGTCGGCTGCACCCCTACACCCGACCACAAAGTCGGCTCCGCCCAAGCGAGGACGAGGCCAACACACAACTCCCGTTTACACTCTCCTGCCGCGTTCACGCTTGGGCCTCCAGCCCACACGGCAGCACTTCTCGGAGAAAACCTCGGCGGCGCGCACACAACATACAGCACGCCGGTCACCACCGCACCAGCCATGCAAGAGGGCATGGCACCTACTGCTGCACGTCGTTGTCGCCGTCGCCCACCTCAGCCAGGCGCACCTGGCCGACTGCGACGGAGCACCGGTTGAAGGCCGGGTAGTGCAGCGCCTTCGTGAGGAAGTCGGCCGGCTGCTCCGCGGTCGGAATGTACTGCAGCGCAAACTTCCCCCGCTTCACCATGTGCTGCAGCCAGGCCTGTCGCCACTCCATGTGCTTGAGGTTGCCCATCAACCCCATGCCCTCGGCGACTGTGATGGCCGACTTGTTGTCCACCCGGAGGACAGTCGGCTTCCCGGCGTCCAGCTGCCGGAACTCTGCCAGGAGGAAGCGAAGTCGGCGTCCCTCCTTGCCGGCTTCGACGGCCGCCACGTACTCCGACTCGGTCGACGACAGCGTCGCGCACTTGATGCGCTGGCTCGACCAAGAGACGGCGGCTCCTCCGTAGGCAAACACGTAGCCACCTGTGCTCGTCCGGTTCTGCTTGTCGCCAGCGTCGTCGGCGTCCACGTAGCCGACCAGCTCCAGCGACTCCGGACCACCGCCGAACTCCAGGGCGGTGTCACGTGTGTTGGCGAGGTAGGCGAGGCAGCGGTCGACCTCGCGCCAATGCTGGTCGCTCCTCACCGTAAGGCCGCTCCCCAGTTTGCTGCAGGCGAAGGCGATGTCCGGCCTCGTCGTCGTCGCCGCGAACTGCAGCGAGCCGACCTTCTGCTGGTACTCCTCCTCCTGTCGCTCCTGCGCCTCCTCGTCGTTGAAGGTGAGCTCGGCGTAGGCGTTGACCGAGACTGGCATCTTCGGAGTCCGGCCGCCCTGCTCCTCGTCGATGAAGCGCCTACGCAGCTTGTCGGCGTAGCCCTGCTGGTGCAGCCACAGCTTCCTCGCCGACCTGTCGCGCACGATCTCCAGCCCGAGGTACTTCTGCACCGGCGAGATCTCGCGCAGCTCGAAGGCGGCTTCCAGCAGCTCCTTCAGCTCCTTCAGCATCGCGGTGCTGCTGCTGGCGGCGAGCAGGTCGTCGACGTAGACTAGCACCCAGCAGGTCACCTTGTCCTCGCCGACCTTGAAGTAGAGGGCCTCGTCGACCTGGCTCTTCTTCCAGCCAGCACCGACCAGCACGTCGTTAAGTGCCAAGTACCACAGCAGTGGCGACTGCTTCAGCCCGTAGAGGCTCTTCAGCAGCTTGCACACCCGGCCGGACCCGTCGTTGAAGTAGTCCGGCTGGTACATGTACAGCACCCGGTCGAGCTTGCTCTGCAGGAAGGCGTTCTTCATGTCGAGCTGCATCAGGTTCAGGTCGAGGACGGCGACGATGCTGAGAAAGATCCTCAGCGTGACGTAGCTGCTCACCGGCGCGTACGTCTCGTCGTACTCGGCGCCATACACCTACGTGAAGCCCTTCACGACCAGCCTCGCCTAATCGCGCTCGACGGTGTCGTCGATGTGGTACTTCATTGTCAACACCCTTCGGTTCTTCATGATGTTCACTCCCGGCGGGCGTTCGACCAGCTCCCATGTGCCGTTGCTGATAAGACTGCAGATCTCCTCCTCCATGGCGGCCTTCACCGCCGGGCCCTTCCAGCTCGCCAGCGCCTCCTTCACCGTCATCGTCGAGATGTCCCAGCGGTGCTCGGGGTCGGCTAGCATGTCGTTGTCGAGCTCCGAAAATTCCTCATCCTCGTCGGCGTCATCGTACTGCAGGTCGTCCTCCTCGTCGACCACGGTATACATCGTGGTGAAGGCGGCCGGGATGAAGAAGTCGGGAGGCCTCCGAAGTCGACCTGACTTCCGGGGTTCAGGACCTGACTTCCGGGGTTCAGGCGGAGCCTCCGCCACGTCACGGTCGGTGGGCTCCTCGTCGCCCAACTGCTCCCCTCCATCTTCAGTGCCGCCGCCGGTCTCGTCGTCCCGCTGGACCTCAGTCGGCGTCCCGACCGACTTCTCCCCTGAGGTCAGCTCCCCTGCCGACTGCCAGGTCGCCGACTGCTCCTTGGTCGGCCTTGCTGCTGTCTGCTCCCCTGTCGGTGGCGTATTCCTGCTCAGCCTGCTGCTTCCCCGGCGGACACTCTGTCGACCTCACTCCCAAGGCGACTTGCTGGGCATCACGTCGGCCACCGGCGATGCTCTTGGTCGGCGCCACAGGCGACGCCCCACTGCTCCCCTCATCGCCGGAGGCCGACACCGGAGTCAGCCCACGCAGGTCGGCGACAAGGGGAGGGGAAGGGGAAGGAGAGAGGACGACCTCGTCGTCCTCAGCAGCAAGCTCACCGACCTCGGCGAGCAGGGGCAGCGTCACCGTCGAGGTGTCGGTGGGCGAGGTGGTCGGCGTCCGTCTTGACACCAGTCCGAGCGCCGACTTCCACTCCTCCAACGACATGTCCTCGTAGAACACCACGTCCGACGTGGTGACTACCCGGTTGTCAACAATGTCGAGGAGCTCCTAGCCCTTTCTCGCCTCCGACACGCCGAGGTGAAGGCCCCACTTAGCCTTCAGCTTCAGCTTCCCACCACGCTGCTGCTCGGGGACGAGGAACTGCGCCATGCAGCCCCACATGCGCGCCAGCGACAAGTCGGGCTTCGTCCTGGTGAACAGCTGGTACGGCGTCGTCTTCGGCGTGGCCGACCGCTCCAGGCAGTTGCGGACCCAGACGGCCTGCCGCAGAGCGAGGTGCCACCAGTGGTGCTGCACGCCCATGTGCAGCAGCATCGTCCGCACTGACTCCACCACCCTCAGCATCCCCCGCTCCGCCATGCCGTTCTGCTGCGGGGTGTAGGGGCAGGTCAGGTCGTGGACGATCCCCTTGCCGTCCACGAAGGCAGTGAACTCCCGGCCGAGGAACTCCCCTCCTCGGTCAGAGCGTAGCTGCAACACCGACTTCTTCGTCTGCCGCTCCACCAGCACCAGCCACTTCTGGAACTCCAGCAGCACGTCCGACTTCTTGGCGACCGGCCTCACCCACACATAGCGGGTCTTACGGTCCTTCAGCAGCAGGAAGTACAGGCTGCCGTCCTTGGCAGCCACCCGGAATGGCCCGCACAAGTCGATGTGCACGACAGCCAGCACGTCGTCGGCGTCGGAGCCCTGGTCGGGGAAGGTGTGCCGCGCCAACTGTTGTGTGATGCAACCATATGCATTCACGTCTGTCTGCCTCCCATCATGTGTTCGTACGTTGCATGCGTGGTGTGAGCGTGTGCAAGAAATTTGTGTTTTGTGTGGTTTGGATCTTTTCGAGTGATTGTGAATGCTATCTTGCTTGAACAGGTGTCGGAAATGACTCCTCTGCTCAAGAGCTTTCCGACGGTCCAAGAATCGTCGCAATCGGAGCAAGAACAAGAAAGTTACGAACGTTGAAGTTCGTATGCTTTTGATATTTGGTTGTGGCGACTATGGGAAGTTGTGGGGTTGACTTTATAAGGGGTACAGACTTTTGGGGTTAGGTCATTCGAACCCATCACTGTAGATGCTGCCAAGTGGTTGGGTGAAACCAAACCAGGTTGGCAAGTGTGGCCAAGTTGGCATGAGGTGGATTGTGGAGGTTGGGATAGTGACAAAAGTGAAAGTGGGGTTGCCTATGGAGAGGGGAATTGTGTGGCATGGGGTTTCCTTGGTTGGGGACTCCCTTGGGACCTTCCCTCTCGTCCTCCTCATCCCCTCCTACCTGGTTTAGTGCTACTCTAACACTCTTGTGTGTAACTTGTGAAAACTTGTGTGAATCTTTGAGGATAATTGTGATTGAGTTAAGCTTGTGGCAGCATACCCCCTAGTGCGCCGAAATTGATAACTCGAGATATACTCCATCATTTGATACGATTCAAATTGGGAAAGATAGCATTGGTCAAGCGCTAGTTAGTGCTAGCGCTAGTTAGTTCTTTCCTTTGACGGAATTCTTACAGTTAGTTTTTCGTCGACGACGTTTCTTGTGAAGTCGCGGTTTCTGTCCAGAATTCTAAGCCAACGATTTTGAGTTATTTGGGCACCTAAACGTTATAGACTCCGTCATTAATATCTAACACCAGCTTCCCGCCGACGCACGAAACACACGGCGAGTCAGCGCCGGACACTGACGTGAGGTCCAGCCCAGTGGCGACCTCGTGCTTCGCCGAGCGCAGGATGGTGTCCATGCCGACCTGTGCAAGTCGCGCATGCATCCTGTCCGGCGTCGACTTCGTCTTCGAGACAATCGCCCGCAAGGCCACAACCTCCGGCGTAGCCGACGTCGACCTCGTTGAGCAGGGACGCAGGTCGGTGCAGAGAACACGGCCGGAGTATGTTGCCCGGCCGACCAAGCACCTCTCCTGCTGCCGAGACGAGCAGCATCCCGTCGCCATCCTCCTGCAGCTTCACGCCGTGCTCCTTCAGCTGGCCGGACGATAGCAGGTTGGCCCGCACACCCGGGACGTACAGCACATCGGGGATGAGTACCTTCTTCCCGGCCTCCCCTTGCAGCGCAACCGTGCCCCGGCCCTTGACGTCTTGCAGCGCCCCATTGAAGCCACGCACGTGCTTCACGTCGCCGCTTGGCCCCAAGTCGACGAAGGCGTCCTTCGTCCCCATCAGGTGGTGCGAGCAGCCGCTGTCGAGCAGGACCACCGCCGGGTTAGCCTGCACAGCTGCCGCCACCGCCTGGAAGTCCTCGCCGGCCTCCGGCGCCAGCGAGACGGTCGGCTCCACGACGCCGACCAGAGAGCACGACGCCGACTTGTCGTCCTGCCCCTTGCCGCCAGCAGAGGAGTCGGCGTCCTTCGCCGAGGTCGACGACTTGGTCGACTTCTCCTTGCGCGACTGGTTTCCTCCTCGACGAGGACGACGACTGCCAGACCTCCCGCGGCCTCCCTTGGCATCGTCGTCGTCGGAGTCACTGCGGTCGGGGCACTCGAAGGAGAGGTGGTCGGGGCTGTGGCAGATCCAGCACTCCCGACGTCGGCCTCCTCCTCCTCGACCGTTGTCCTTGGTCGACTTCTTCTTGTCGACTTCCTTGGCCGGCTTCCAGCCACTGCTACCACCGCCGCCGGACTGTCCGCGCTGCCGCGGTCGCCCGCCTTGCTTCGCCGGGGCGACTAAGTTCGTCTGTGCCAAGAGCTCCTGGGAACGCTTTGCCTCCTGCATCGCCTCGTCCTGCAGGATGTACGAGGTCAACGTGTCCTCGTTGAGCGTCGCCCGCGTGCTCGGCGCCATCGACAGCCGCTTCAGCAGGTTGTAGCTGCTCGGGAGTCCCTGCATGACATGGGTGACGTACGACGCCGTCGAGTACTCCGCACCGGCCATCCTGATGGTGGCGAGAATTCGCCGGGCCCGGTTGCAGTAGTCGGTCGCCGTCTCCTCGTCGCCCATACGCAGGTGCGTCAGCTGCCCCTCCAGCTGGGCGATGAACAAGTCGTCGGTGACTTGGTAGGTCGACTCGATGAAGTGCCACGCCTGGTGGCCGGCGTCGAGGTACTCTCGGCACCACTTCAAGGCAATCTGCACGCCCGGCGAGCAGCACCGTGAGATGACCGTGAAGGTCAACAGCTCCATGGCGTGGAACTCAGCTCGCAAGTCGGGGTCGTCCTGCGTTGCCACGGTACCGCGAGCAAAGTTGATCAGCCCGGCCATCTCCAGCTGAGGCTCGATGGCCTCCTTCCAGGTGAGAATGTCCGGTCGACCGACCAGCGGGGGAGTGACTAAGGTTCTGTTCGGTGTAAACTTGAAGTAGCCGTAGCTCGGTGCAATCCCGCCTGCTGTCACCTGGGTCGCCGACATCGGCAAAGATCCACTTCGTCGACCTCCGACGTCACCCTGCGAGGACCCTGCAGCCGCCGACGACCGCATCCCTCGCGCCCGAACGCCGCCGACTTCATCGGCGTGAATCACACCACGCTGTTTCGACGACGTGCCTCCCGCACTACTGCCGACGTGGTCGCCCCTACTGTTGACGCCCACGTCGACGCCGCCTTCGTCGTTCACCGGTCGAGGAGACGCAGGCCGAGAAGGGTGCTCCGTCGCCCACACGGAACGGATGCCAGCGTCGACGACCGCCCAAGGGATGTCGCCGAACTCCTTCGCCTCATGGCGTCTCGTCGCGCTCTCTAGCCGTGCCTCCAGGGTGTCCACCACCCCCGTGTCACCTACGGCGCCTACCACGGTGAATACCACACAGCTGCCGGCCTATGAACAACTTAGGTAAGGTGCCACTAAGTCGACTAGACTGAAAGGTAAGTCGTTGTGCCGTCCACGCTCACCGCACCATGCGGAGATAACTTTAGCAACGGGAGCTAGACTACGGGCTAGGCACGTGTGATCTCCGTGTTCGATCCTTAGTCGTTTCCTTGTGCGCACACTACTTGCTAGTTCACGGGAAGAATCGGCAAGAGTTCCACTAGGAAAAAGTTCACAACAATGGTACAACGAAGTTGGCAAGACTAGACTACATCAGAGCTAGCATGCAGGCAAGTCTACTGCCAGCGCAGCACGGTCGACCACGTGCCAGCACGACCTGGTTGACAGCGCTCCAACAGTGCAGAGTCGCGGCTTGCCAATGCTGCAAGTCGACGGCGTGCCAACATCGCAGGTTGACGGCGTGCCAACGCTGCTCCCGCAGGACAGCAGCGCACCTACTTCGCAGGTGCTCGCAGTTGATTGGCGTGCAGTGCCTCGTCACCTGCACAGCGCACACACCAGATCTTCTACGTGCTGACGACCACCTCTGATCAGCCACGTCGACCTCGGGATACCACCACCGAGGTCGTCCTCGCCAAAACCACCTGGGCGACTGTCGTGCACCTCCGCAGGGCTTCGTCACCCAGGTAACCTGGTCGACCGGGCAACTACGTTGACCAGACACTCCTTCATGTGCCCGCCGACCTCCTAGGTTGACGGCCACCTCCAGTCGACCTCACCAGGTCGACCACTACCCCAGGTCGACCAGCTCCAGGTCGATGTCACTCCTGGTCGACCAACCAACTAAGTCGACCAGAAGGCCTGGTTGACCAACCAGGTCGACCAGCAGGTCTGGTCGACCAACCAAGTCGACCAGCAGCTCCGTGAGCCAACCACCCAAGTCGGCTGCCCCAAGTTGGCGTCACCAAGTCGACGCCCTCTGCAGGTCGACTTCCCAGGTCGACCACCCGAAGTTGGCGCCCTCCCGAAGTAGGCACCCATGCAGTGGCTCCCCGTGCAGGTCGACCAACCTCGTCGACCAGCTCGCCCACTACTGCAGGTCGGCTGCACCCCTACACCCGACCACGAAGTCGGCTCCGCCCAAGCGAGGACGAGGCCAACACACAACTCCCGTTGACTGTTTGTGCACAAGAGGCTTGTTACGTATTGCTTGGACTAAAGTATTGCATGTCAACACGTTGAGTTTAGTTTTGTAAATACAGCCCTGCCTATCGAGCGATTATTGACCCTTTAGAGAGTTCCAGGCATTAGATCAAGATAGTACAAATATCTATCAGCCGTAATCCCTATTAGAACGATTCAAGTGTAGACCAACCGCTCTAGAAACGACATGCCTGGCGAATTTAGCTTATAAGTTTGAAATTGCATTGCGATCGACAAGTGTAGATAATGCTGTCAAGATAGCAGGCGAAAACGAGAAACAGCAAAGAGGAGTTTTCACTAGCAGGCAGTTGAGTACATATAGCAAACCCTATTTCGGGCTGTACTCACTATAGAGTACCCCACTGCAGGCTAGACAAACATATCATTCTGACAAACCCCCATAGTCAAAGTAAGGTACAATCAACACAACAAGCAGGCAAAGCAGTAGTTCACAATGATAAGCAAAGCTAGAGACTATCACAGAGGGCAAGTGAGGAGGAGGAGAAACTGTGGGGCGAGAAGATGGGAGGCGACGGCTGAAGCTGCAGACACACGGGCAACAGGAGTGCGCAGAACTGTCGCTACCAGGCTAAACCCGGACTACACGGCGACAGGCGCAGCTGGCTCTCTGTGCTCCCAGGAGTGCTCACACTGTGGCTACCGGGCGCAGAGCCCCGGACTACTCAGGCCACAGGGGGTCGTGGCTCTCTTGACTGCCAGGAGTGCTCACACTGTAGCTATCGGGCGTAGAGCCCCGGACTACTCAGGCCACAGGGGGTCGTGGCTCTCTGGACTTCAGGCGCTGCGGACGACAAGACGACTGCCTCCACTCAACTTCCCCCAGCTGTCCCACACCCGTGTCACACACCCCCTGCTGCACCTCTAGCACTGCTCACACGCCACCCCCCTCGTACAACTCCGACGGCTCCAACACATCCACCCCCCTCAGCGGCAGCTGCAGCAGTGGGAGACGGAGGAGGAGGAGGAGCAGGGGACGGCTCACACATACGGCACCCCCACACTCTCCACCCCCAAACCCTAAAACAGGAGCGCGGGCAGCAGCAGGGGTGGGGCGCGGTCAGCAGCTCGGGGAACGGCGTGTGCAGGCCGAACGAACCGCGCGCGGGCCGCCCGGGCCGCGCACGGACCTGGCGCAGCCAGTAAGGGCCGCGCGCGGGCCTGGCGCAGCCCGTACGGGCCGCGCGCGGGCCTGGCGCAGGCCGTACGGGCCGCGCGCGGGCTGTACGGGCCGCGCGCGGGCCTGGCGCAGCCCATACAGGCCGCGTGTGGGCCTGGCGCAGCCCGTACGGGCCGCGCGCGGGCCTGGCGCAGGTCGTACGGGCCGCGCGCGGCCCGCGCGGGGCCCAGGGGCGCTTCGACGGGCGACGGGGGGCGCTTCGACGGGCGACGGGGGGCGACGCGCGGGTCGACGGGGTAGGAAACCGCCGCGCGCCTCGGGACGCAAGGCGAGCAGAAAACCGCCGCGCGATTCGTGCGTGCGGCGAGCAGAAAACCGCCACGCGCCCCGAGCGCGTGGCGGGAAGAAAAAAAAACCGTCGCGCGCCACGGGGCGCGCGACACACAAGACAGCAGCGGAAGCATTGGGCAGGACCACCCACAGGATCGACCCAGGAGGGTCGACCTGCTCTGATAGCATGTCAAGATAGCAGGCGAAAACGAGAAACAGCAAAGAGGAGTTTTCACTAGCAGGCAGTTGAGTACATATAGCAAACCCTAATTCGGGCTGTACTCGCTATAGAGTACCCCACTGCAGGCTAGACAAACATATCATTTTGACAAATGCGAGCTTGATTGGCCCCGACTTATCTAACAAAAGAAGACACTACTACTGTCATAAGAAGTGTAAAATCTTGCGATTTGTAAATTATCACAAATAGCATGATTTATGGAATTATATACGAGAACGTGTCCTACTATTCTATCAATCGAAACGTACAAAATCTTTAAAAATGCGATTAAAGCAAAGGAGGCCGAGTATACGAGTGGAAATGATTCTTGGGCGATAGCTTTCAAGGAGGCTGAGCTAAATGAAGGAGAAAATCCTAGTGGCACGTCTAAATCAAACTATGATGACCAAATCGCCATACGAAATGAGCTGAACATGGACGGACCCTAGAGAAGAACATCTGACATTTCTGTCCATATAAATGTTGAAGAATCTGAATACTTGAGGCTAGAGAATTCACTAAACGCCGAGCAACGTTCAGTGTGCGATCATATTGTACACCATATTCGCTCGGAAAAATCGCATGTGCGGATGTTCGTAACAGTCGGCGCCGGAGTGGGAAAACTTTGGTGCTCATCAATGTTGTGACGGAAAGGAATTCTTGAATTTTCAATGCGTCTATTTATACGAACCCGTGTTCAATAAAAGTTTTGAAAATGGCACCGTCAGGTATTGCTGCGTTCATGATACCTGTTTTTCAGAATAAATGTCTTTTTAATCTAACATCTTACACATTGCGTTCACGTTTTTGTGACGTTTCAGTTGTTCTTGTTGACAAAGTCTCATTGCTCGATAAGCACATGTTTCACTGGTTGGATTGGCGTTTGAGAGAGCTACGAGGTGTGCAACAAACACCGTCTGGAGGGTTACACTTAATTTTTGTCGGAGATTTGTGGTGCATGTTGTAATCAACGTGGATACTACTGACGATATTGCGAACGGTATGTCTGGGACAGTAAAAATGCTTTCTTCAGTTGAAACGGGTGAGATCATTGTCCTCTGAGTGTTTTTTTATAATGCTCATATTGGAACGAGGATGCGACATGATTACTATCAACTTTTTTTTCGCTGTGGAAAGTTTCCGATCATCGATAGCGGCAAAATATGGAGTTTTGCATCAATCGTAGGTATGATACGGTAGCAATGTTACAATTTCCTCTTCGTCGAAGTGACACCATTAGTGTGCATCAAAGTCAAGGTTCTATGTTTAGTTCTGGTGTGGTTCATTTCCATCAACATCTTTTTCATCATATGGCTTAAGTTGCGTTGAGTGGAATTTTATCGTCACAATCATTATATTTAGAGAACTTTTATGTAGAGTCAATCAACGTACACAAAGAAGTAGTAAGAGACATGGAGCGCCTACGGAAGTCAAGCCTATTTATAATTCCAGTACCAATGAATCTTATTGCGTCAAAACCTGTACGAGAAAGGTTTGCTTTTCGTAATGTGTGCAAATTCAGAGTGGACTACTGTAATAGCTTTAAACTACTTAGCTCATTTGATTTTGTAGTCTTACTTGAGACACATCTTTCCAGGGACCAATCTCATGACTGCGTTTTACAACTTATCTATATTTTGCCAGAATTCTACGTTTGGAGGATTACTTGCTGCTTTTGATAATAAGCTCGTCACATTGCTTTTTCATGGGATATACAATCATATTGAGCTTGCTGTTCTTGAATATCCCTCTATGCCGATGACATATGTTATTGTCAGAATGTTATTCTCTAGCCTGTAGTGGGGTGCTCTATAGCGAGTACAACCCATCTAGGGTTTGCTATATGTATCCTCATTGCTGCTAGTGAAAACCCTCTCCTTTTTTTGCCTAAACTGTCTCTTGCCTAGCTAGGACTCTCCTAGCTATGGCTCCTAACTCTACCTACTATTTTAACATGGTATCAGAGCATCTATGCTCCTGGCCTGTGGGCCCCACTGCTGCTTCCGCTGCCCTACTCTGTGTCGCGCGCCCAGTGGCGCGCGACCTTCAAGCGCGCGGCGGTTCTCTGCCCGCCGTGCGCCCCGAGGCGCGCGGCGGTTTCCTGCTGTGGGGGAGCCCGCGCGCGCCCCGCCCGTCTGTCGCGACGCCCTGGGGAGCCCGCGAGCGCCCCGCCCGTCCGTCGCGACGCCCTGGGGAGCCCGCGAGCGCCCCGCCCGTCCGTCGCGACGCACTGGGGAGCCCGCGAGCGCCCGCCTGTTCGTCGCGACGTCTTGGGGGGCCCGCGCGCGCCCCGCCAGTTCGTCGCGGCGCCCTTGGGAGCCCGCGCGCGCCCCGCCTGGCCGTCGTGGCGCCCTGGGGGGTCGCGCGCGCGTCCCTCCCGCCCGTCCGTCGCGGCGCCCTGGGCAGCAGCGCGCGCCACCCCCCCTCCACCCGCCCACCCGTCCGTTCTGGCGCCCTAGGGGTCGCGCGCCGTCCCCCCTCACCATCCCCCGCGCTCCTGCCCCTATCCCACCCGTTTTAGGGTTTCTGGGGTGCGGAGTGTGGGGGTGGTGGTTGTGGGGGCGTCGGTTGTGCGCTGTGCCGTCCCCTCCTCCTCCTCCTCCTTCGTCTCCCACTGCTGCAGCTGTCGCTGAGGGGGGTGGATGAGTGGGAGACTAGGGTTTAGGGTTTAAGGGGGGTGCCTTGGGAGTGGAGCTAGGGTTGGAGGAGTGGGTGTGTGTCGAGGGTGTGGGGCAGCTGGAGGAGGTTGTGTGAAGGTAGCTGTCGTGTCGCCTGCAGCGCCTGTAGTCCGTCGCCCTTGCTTCGGTAGCCAGTGAGCCTGTTGCACCAGTCGCCAGTGGGTCCGTTGCTCCTGGCGCTCGCCTTAGCCGCGGAGCCAGTCACTCCAGTAGTCCGTCGCCCTTGCTTCGGTAGCCACTGAGTCAGCCGCTCCTGTGCCCGTGCCTCTGCAGCTTCAGTCGTTGCCTCCCATCTTCTCTCCTCTCGCCAGCCCTCCTCCTCCTCGCTTGCCCTCTGTGACTGCCTCTAGCTTTGCTCATAATTGTGAACTCCTGCTATGCCTGCTCATTGTGCTGATTACACCCCACTTTGGCTATGGGGGTGTGTCAGAATGTTATTCTCTAGCCTGTAGTGGGGTGCTCTATAGCGAGTACAACCCATCTAGGGTTTGCTATATGTATCCTCATTGCTGCTAGTGAAAACCCTCTTCTTTTGCCTAAACTGTCTCTTGCCTAGCTAGGACTCTCCTAGCTATGGCTTCTAACTCTACCTACTATTTTAACATTTATATGCATCTATCGCAATCCACGTTCAGCTCCAATGTCTTACTAATCATAATTGCAAACCATATTTGACCGTATTCCAGCCACAAATACTATTATCAGCGCTGTCCTGAACTTCGATTACAAGGCTTGCTGCCAAAACGATTGGACCACAGCCTGAATCACGCAAACTTAACTCAATGCGTTCAAATATCTAATATTATTCAAAATTCTCTTATTGACCACGTTTGGCTGGCACAGCTTTATTTTGCGGGGATAACCACTACAACGGGAGCTAGACTATGGGCTAGGCACGGATGCTCGTGTGATCTCTGCGTTCGTTCGTTCCTTAGTCGTTTTCCTAGTGCACACACTGCTTGCTAGTTCACGAGGCAATTTGGCAAGAGTTTCACTAAGAAAGGTTGACAACAATGGTACAATGAAGTTGACAAGGTGGGACTACATCAGAGCTAGCATGCAAACAAGTCTACTGCCAGCGCAGCACGGTCGACCGCGTGCCAGCACGACTTGGTCGACCGCGTTCCAGCAGTGCAGAGTCGCGGCTTGCCAACGCTGCAAGTCGACGGCGTGCGAGCGTCGCAGGTTGACGGCGTGCCAACGTTGCTCCCGCAGGACAGCAGCGCACCTACTTCGCAGGTGCTTGCAGATGATTGGCGTGCAGTGCCTCGTCACCTGCACAACGCACACACCTCATCAACTTCGTGCTGACGATTGCTTCTGATCAGCCACGTCGACCTCGGGATACCACCACCGAGGTCATCCTCGCCAAAAACACCTGGGCGACCGTCGCACTCCTCCGCAGAACCTCGTCACCCAGGTAACCTTGTCGACTGGGCAACCAGGTCGATCAGCAACTCCAGTATGTGCCCGTCGACCTCCCCAGGTCGACCACTACCCCCTGGTCGACCAGCTCCAGGTCGACGTCACTCCTGGTCGACCAGCTCCTCGTCGACCAGCATAGTTGTTAGCCGACCCCAAAGTCGGCTACCCGAAGTCAGCGTCACCAAGTTGACGCCATGCTACTCGACGCCCAGCAGCTCGGCTTCCGTCGTGGTCGACGTCGGCCCCTCCTTCGTCAACCATCATGTTCGGTCGACCACCAGGTCGACATCACGCCTGGTCGACCAGCCACCAAGTCGACCAGCAGGCCTGGTCGACCAACCAAGTCGACCAGCAGGCCTGTCAGCCGTCCACCCTAGTCGGCTGCCCCAAGTTGGCGTCACCAGGTCGACGCCCTCTGCAGGTCGACTTCCCAGGTCGACCACCCGAAGTTAGCGCCCTCCCGAAGTCGGCGCCCATGCAGTGGCTCCCCGTGCAGGTCGACCAACCTCGTCGACCAGCTCGCCCACTGCTGCAGGTCGGCTGCACCCCTACACTCGACCACGAAGTCGGCTCCGCCCAAGCGAGGACGGGGCCACACAACAACTCCCGTTGTCATATTCGACGCTGAAGTCTTTGTTGGTGAGTCATATTTCAGTTATCATTTTCCAATATATACTCTCGTAAGATGAAAATGCACATGTGTTTATTTTCGTACATGGTTGCTGCTCCATTTGATGTGAGGACACTTAGAACGGTAGGAACTTTGTGCCCTCTTAAACCCTTCCTCAATTCGTGCTCAATGCTTGCTTCATTTTACATTTTGTCATGCTATATTGTCTTCTAAAAAATTCCTCACACAGACTTGCATTCTCTTCTTTTCCCATACATATTTGCCTTGTACGCATGCACTTTGTTTGTATCATTTTTCGTTTCATCTAATGCCTCATGCAATATTTGTATGTTTTATGTTCGAACATTCATATGCTTCATCCAACCGTCACCTTTATACTTTCCTGTCCTAACGTCCGCTCATACATAGCTTCTATGTCTCATAGTTTCTATAGTACGTTCTTTCTGTTTTCTTGTACATGATCAATCTCTTGCATCTGTTTTCACTACGTTTCTTAAACTTGATATAACATGATCTTGTGTTCCTGTTATCATACACGTATGGTATGTTTCCATCTTTGTCATAAAAGTTCTTTCTTGTAGACTAAGATATGCCACTTCATTTGAGCATGCACATTCTTGTTATAACTCTGTCTATCGAAATTATACTCGCTTCTTAATTCACACTTTAGCCGTCTTTCTGCTGCGTACATTTTCCTTCCCTATCGTTCACGCTACATTCCTATCGTATACTTGCATCACAATCGAACAATCTCTGTTCAACAATTATCTCTTGTGATACTCATTCATTCTCTCTTTTTTTTTCATTTATAAATACCATGAACACATATATTTCTTGTTAACGGCTTAAATTCTTGTATGCACTACATGTGAGTTTCATGTATGTGTGTTTTATTCTTTTTGGAGCAGCGTCCCAGTGTTGCAAGTTTCACCAAATTGATGGCTCTTCTGCCAGATGGCAAAAAACCACTGAACTTCATGGTACGTGTGATGGTCGTCGATGCTCGACCGCACGACACCAATAGGCACATGGCAGCAAAGTTTCCAGTAAAGGTTTTTTTGATGGACGAGGAGGGAAAGATTATGAGACTGCTGATGTGGGCGGAAATGAAGCCCCCCGCACCTTGGTCTGTAGAGAAGTGTTACAGGACAATTGGACAGTTTGTGCATGGAGCGACATATGACATTTGCTCCATCAAATGCAGAATCTACAAGAATCCAGAGTGAGTTGATTTTGTACATCATGTGCAGTTGATAGATGTAAGTGTCCAATTTGATCATGTAGTTTGATTTGTTTTGTTTCTTTTTTCTTGCTCTTTCTATTGAGCTATCTTTTCATAGTGCATTCATGTACTATTGTTGTAATTGTAGTGGTCATGTAGAAATATCGTTGATAAGCTATCAATGTTCCTTCTTTCATTCATGTCCACTGCGGAGAGTCACTACACAACGGGAGTGGACTACGGAGGAGGGCACGGGGTTGTGCGAGTGATCGTAGCGCTCTGCTAGAGTTCTTACAACTTGCAAAAGAAAGTTGAAGGTTGACAACAGTTTCCACTAAGGAAGTTGAATGAACATTGAAAAGTTAGAGTACAATTGAGGCATGCAGAATGATATGACTAGAATGGCATGCAACACCTAGCAAGGGCGAAATCTGCCAGCGCAGCAGAAGAGCGGCTTGCCAACGCTGCAGCAGAGTGATATGCTAGAGTTGCACTGCGCGCGGTCTGCCAGCACTGCAGTCGCAGGTGACTATCTGCAGTTGTAGATAACTGATCTGCAGTCGCAGGTTGTCTATCTGCGCAGATGTGCGCACCTACCAAGTAGGTGCAAGTTGGCGATTTCACCGTCAGGCACATTACGCAGGTGCCATGTAGAAAATGTGTCGTCGGTTTCACCAAGTACGCACCGTCGACCACGCGATGCCCTTCCGTAGGTTGAACTTCGCCGAAACCTCCTGGGCGAAAGTTCGCACGCCTTCGCAGAGTTTCGCACAACTCTAAAACTTCGGTCGATCAGCTCGCCATCGCTCGGTCGAACAGCGTTCGCCGAGCAGAGCTCCTCAACCAGAACTCTTCGACCAGAGTTCTTCGACCAATATCGTTGACCAACGCTCTTCGACGGGAGCTCGTCGTGCAGAGATCGTCGACCAGAGCTTGTCATGCAGAGCTCGTTGGCCGGATTATGTCGAGCAGAGCCTACTCGACCGCAACCTCCGTCAGACTGCAGAAGCTCATTTCGTCGACCAATCCGTCGCGAACTTCTCGTCGACGATCAAGCGAGGGTGGGGCCATTTCCTTCGACACTCCACTGCCGCACTCACGTTTGGGCACCCCACACACAAGGTCCACCCAGAACCCAGAGGGATAGAATACAAGGAGAAAGTCTGTCTGCGTGCACCCGGAGGTTATCGTTTGGGAGGTTGCGAGGGAGTGGTCAGTCCGAAGGGCATTACCGTGTGTTCGAATGATCCGTATGTCAGAATATTATGCTCTAGCCTGTAGTGGGGTGCTCTGTAGCGAGTACAACCCTTCTAGGGTTTGCTATTTGTATCCCCATTCTTGCTAGTGCAACCCCTCTCTTTCGCCTAAACTCTCTTGCCTAGCTAGGACTCTCCTAGCTATGGCTCCTAAGACTACCGCTTATCTCAACATGGCATCAGAGCTTAACGTTCCTGGCCTGTGGGCCCACTTCACTGCTTCCGCTGCTACTGCTACTCCCTGTCCGCCGCGCGCCCCGTGGTGCGCGGCGTCGAAACTAGGGTTTTCAGCCCGCCGTGCGCCCCGAGGCGCGCGGCGGTTTTCTGCCCGCCGTGCGCCCCGAGGCGCGCGGCGGTTCTCTGCCCGCCGTGTGCCCCGAGGCGCGCGACGGGTTCCTGCCCCGTCACTCGGCACGTCGCCCCCGGGAGGCGCTGCGACGGGCGACGGGGACCCGCGCGTCGCCCCCCGTCGCCCGTCGTGGCCTGCGCGCGGCCCGTACACCCGGCGCGCGGCCCGTACGGGCTGCGCCAGGCCTGCGCGCGGCCCGTACGGGCTGCGCCAGGCCCGCGCGCGGCCCGTACGGGCTGCGCCAGGCCCGCGCGCGGCCCGTACGGGCTGCGCCAGGCACGCGCGCGGCCCGTACGGGCTGCGCCAGTCCCGCGCGCGGCTCGGACCGCCTGCGCGCGGTTCGGGAGGCTGTGCCAGGCCCGTGGGCGCCCCGTTCTTCGCTGCCCCTGTCCTCCCCGCTGTCCCCCGTGCTTCTGAAGGCGCCCCACCCCTCCTTCTGCCCGTTCTCCTGGATTAGGGTTTGGGGTTGGGGGGTATGGGGGTGCAGCTTCTGTGTGCCGTTCCCTGCTCCTCCTCCTCCTCCGTCTCCCTGTGCTGCAGCTGCCGCTGAGGGGGGTGGACCTGTTGGAGCCGTCGGAGTGGTACTAAGGGGGGGTGAAGGGGGAGTGGAGCTAGCGGTGTAGCAGCGGGTGTGTGTCGAGGGATGTGGGACTGTTGGGGGAGGTTGAGGGGAGGTTGCCGTCGTGTCGTACGCAGCGCCTGTACTCCGGGGCACTCACTCCCGGTAGCTCAGAGAGCCGGTTGCGCCGTCGCCTGTGGGTCCGTTGCTCCTGCTGCTCGTCTTAGCCGCGGAGCCTGTTACTCCTGTACTCCGGGGCACTCACTCCCGGTAGCCACTGTGTCGCACCAGAGCCGTCTGTTGCCCGTGTGACTGCAGCTTCAGTCGTCGCCTCCCATCTACTCTCCTCTCGCCAGCCCTCCTCCTCCTCACTTCCCCGTTGTGACTACCACTAGCTTTGCTCATAATTGTGAACTTTAAACTATTGCTTCTTAAACTTGTGCTCAGAATGTGTGGTGACATTGTGATCCACCCTGAGCTTGTACTGCTTTGCTTGCTCTGCTGATTACACCCCACTTTGGCTATGGGGGTGTGTCAGAATATTATGCTCTAGCCTGTAGTGGGGTGCTCTGTAGCGAGTACAACCCTTCTAGGGTTTGCTATTTGTATCCCCATTCTTGCTAGTGCAACCCCTCTCTTTCGCCTAAACTCTCTTGCCTAGCTAGGACTCTCCTAGCTATGGCTCCTAAGACTACCGCTTATCTCAACACCGTAGCATGTTCAAAAAGCGGTTTTCGGATAGTCGGGCGGGTGGACGCGGATCTGGTGGTAACCTCCTCGAAGGTCGAATTTTGAGAAAACATGGGCTGTGCGTAGTTGGTCTATAGTCCGTCGGCTCGCGGGATGGGGTAACGGGACTTGATGGTAACTCTGTTCTGTGTGCGGTAGTTGATGCATTTGCAAAATCCCCCGTCTTTTTTCAGTGTGAACAGTATCAATGTGGCAAAAGGCGACGAACCCGGGTGAATGAAATTCTTCTCGAGCACGTAATCGAGCTGCTTCCGTAATTCGTCCAGTTCGAACCTAGGAAATCAAGCAATTCATGCATGCATAAAATAAACCTATGCTAGAAATAGCATAATAAAGTCTAAGCATCAATCATTGTTAGTCTTAAAACGTACTAGCCTAGTCTCTAATCGCCTTTCTAACACTGCCAGCACTCTCCTCGGGGTCACCTCTGAGGGTCCCTGGGTGCCTGACTTAATGTCAGCCCCTATCCAAGGGTCCGAGTGTGTAGAGAGAGAGCTTGCAGTGGTAGCTTGGTTGTCGCAGCAGGCGTTCCTTTCTAGGCGTTGTCAAAGCTTTGAACACTAAAGGCGTTATTGCAGCAAGCACGAGAAAAGAAATCCACTCAAGTTATGTCTAGGACAAGCAAGGACAAAAACCTTTATACTAGGGCTTGATAATTCTAGTTTCCTACCCTGTTTTACGTTTCTCTGTTTCCATACATTGAGCTTTCCCTCCAGATTATTTCCTGACCTGGCACGCTCTCGAAGCGTTGCCGAAATAATTCGAAAAAACGCACGCGCCGAGTTCCGACGGCGGCGATTCGAACATTACACTTCGCGCCATTTATGAACGGTTACGATGAAGCCCGTTTGAATTCTGCACAAGTCAATTTGAACACGGGTAATTACCTTATGGGTAACCAGCTTGTAGCCCAATGGCGTCAGCAGTAACCTACGTGGCTCAATGGTACCCGTTAGATCATCCGCGCCCCTTCGTGGTACCCATCTTCCCTCCGTGGTACCCATCTTCCCTGCGTGGTACTCATCAACTGTGCGTGAATTCCCTGACTGGTACCGCAAAATTGCAACTGAGCAGAATACCGTACAACAAGGGTTGTACTAGCGTATACAAGTTCAACAAAGTTAGAAGCCCGAAGTGCCACATAATCGACTCAACACATCAAACGCATTAAATATTATATAGTGTCGAAAAAATATGGATGCCTTAAAAACCATCATTATGTAAGGTTTTTAGACTCAAAAAAATCCGCAGAATTACTTGTTTCATTACGTAAATCTGATACAAAAAAGAACAATAAAAAATATGTTAAAAGAAAAAAAAAACAGAAAACCTGAAAAATAAACGGAAAATATTTGCGTTCGTATACAAAAACACCTTACACATAATGTGTATGATGATTTGAGGATACATTGAATTCCTTTCCTTTTTTGTCTCCAAAAACAAATAAATGATCGTTTTAATTATTTCTGCTTTTCTATGTGGCCATGGGGGCACGTGCTAAAATTATTTGCATACGGCCTTAGGAACTGTGTTCGAATAACCGAAAGATCTTGTTTTTCTAGGTTGCACTCTGTCCATTTTAAGGCACGTTCAAATATGTATGTTGAAGGGTATTTATGTTCACGTTGAGATTGTAAACGATTGTACACTATACTGAAAAAGGCACTGAAACCCTTGTTGTACGGTGTACTGCTCGGTTGAAATGTTGCGGTACCAGTCAGGGAATTCGTGTACAGTTGATGGGTACCACCCAGGGAAGATGGGTACCACGGAGGGAAAATGGGTACCACGAAGGGGCGCGCATGATCTGACGGGTACCATCGAGCCACGTAGGTTACTGCTAACCATGCTCGATGTTGGTTACCCGGAATGTAATTACCCAATGAACACGCTGCATGAGCAGCGACCAATCAGATCCGTTCAGAAGTCGCAGCGCGAGCAGCTGATTGCTCGCTAATGAACCGAACTCGCCGCACGAACATCAGCTAATCCCATTCCCCCAAGACTAGTGGTACGAACAGCTGCAAACTCACTTCTTAATTCGAACTTGCATCTTGGGCAAGAACCGCTCGCTCTCATTGGTCCAGAAAGCACCCAACTCGAACTTGCGCCCACCCAAATCCGAACTCACCTTTTGAGCAGCGAACTGCAACCTCATTGGTCAATGTTCAGTTTCCCCTCCCACTCTGAACACCACGTTTTCATCCCTTCCTTGCTCCCATTCGTCAAAATCAAGGGGCTGAACTGATTTCGCCCCTCCCACTCAAAACACCACCATTTCCCCCATGGCTTGCTCTCTTTGGTCGAGACCTCAGTTGACTTCGTCTCGAAAGTAGGAAATCCGTTTCCGCTTCATCCCCAAGCTAAATATCCTTGCGCATCCCATATAAAGTGAAATCGGCTGATTGACTTACAGAAAAAGTTTCTGTAATCAACAAGCATAGCTGGCATAGTCGTCGTACTCTCACACCTGGTTCAAGTTCTGTCCTGTGGTCGTGCGGTCGCTGAGGTGGCAGTCTTGTCGGCAAGTCGTAAGGGAAAATCCCACTGTACTGATTCAATAATGCTGCCAGGCCATCCGGGATGTTGGCAAGCAGTTTCTGTATATCGCTTCCCTCGTCTGCTCCCTTGGCTTCACGAATGTCAACCGCATACACGTCAGCTCCTGCCGCTACGGCGCGTTTCATCGTGATCGCGTTGACACGCACCGACGAAGACTCAGGCGAGCCCGAGCGATGTAAGGCGATGTTGTTACCGTTCACTCGCACAGTGCAGTCACCCATCGTCCAGTTGATTTGTACATTGCGTCATCGCAACCAATCACGGCCGAGTAAAATGTCAGTTCCGATGAAGGTCTTTCCGAGCATTTACTGGCTAAACATGAAATTACCCCCGCATCGAATCCGAACTGGGTACACTCATTCCCGTATCGCTAGCGGCGTGCCGTAAACTAGTCTTGCATCAATTTCAGGTTAAAATATGCCCAGTGGCAGTTTCAGTTTCCGTGCTGTGGCAATGTTGATCTGGCTATGGTGTCAGAATCCCAACCACTAACCATTGGGATAAAAGGGCTTGTTTATATAGCGGGTGAGTGCGCCCATAACCCCCCAGGCCGACGTGCCTGTAACCCTTCCCTAGGATCATCGGGGATCTCCAGTGGACCTCTGACACCCCCCCGCACTGGGATGCCCGAAGTGCACACACCGGGATTCGAACCTGAGACCTTCGCTCTGATACCATGTCAGAATCCCAACCACTAACCATTGGGATAAAAGGGCTTGTTTATATAGCGGGTGAGTGCGCCCATAACCCCCCAGGCCGACGTGCCTGTAACCCTTCCCTAGGATCATCGGGGATCTCCAGTGGACCTCTGACATATGGCTGGCTCCCCGTCTATGAAGATCTTAACTAAATCTATCCCAATTTTCCCACTAAGCAGTATGGGGGTGTCTACCGTAGTACCCTCCTTGTTCGGCCGGGTGTGGTCGTTTGCCTGACCCGGCACAATCACTCGGTGAGGGTCGGTTGGGTCGGGCGAGCGGCGTGACCTGTCAGTAGAGGGCGTGTCTGCTACTGAGTGCCAGTGTTTCCATGCTGCTTGGTCTGTTTTTGTTGCTCAGCTTCTTCCTTTCTCTTAGCGTTTTCCGTTTATTCGCTTTCGTGGTGTCCCGACCGATTGCACACGAAGCAACGCCCTTTAAACGGTACGGCAGCGGCATTCGCAGCGACGGCTCGTATCGTGGCGTGCGCATTCGTCCTACGAGATCGATGTCCCCTGTTGTTTTTGTAGGACCCCGGTCTTGGTCGGCGTAAAAAGTCTAGCTGAACCATAGCGAGAATGTATTGGATTTTTGTCACGTTGCGGAGCTGGATTTCTTGGGCGATTTCATGTTTCACACCACCGACGTAGCGGTCGAATCGTACGCCCTCGTGCATGTAGCCCATCTGCTCACACGGTGCCAGGAATCTGCTGGTGTAGTCTTGGACGGAACCGAGCTGGCGCCGCGATCGAAGCCTCGATGTGCTCAAATCGTGCGTGCAGACCTGCACACCACGCGTCCCATGTGTGATAATGGGGCACCTCCACAAAATACGACGGCGCCCAGGTCCAGTTTGTCCTTCCCATGTCGGTAGAGTCGCGTAGTCCATCGGCTTCGTGACGATGATGTGCCACCAATCCATGGCGGGTCCTCGCAGCAGCGACACGGCGTAGCGAATCTTCGCCGAGTCCTCCGAGATGTAGTTCGCGTAAAAAAACGCGTTCATGATGAATAACCACGCCTGAACGGTAGGACCACCCCGTTGACTCGGGTCAAAGCAAGGCGGATGATGCGGCTTTAGCGGCATCGGTAACGGCAATGCTGACAAGCCGGTTGGCACCGTAATCGTGACGCGGTGTTGGCTTCTGGCCGCATTCGTTGCTCCAGGGTGTGTCGCGCCGTGGTCGTCGTCTCCGTCGTTGCGGGCGACGCCATCACTAGCTGCGCTCGAGGGTTTCCCCACGCATCCATATTGTGATGCCTGTCGTGCGGGTTGTCCGTGTGTGCCTTGCGTCTGTGATTGCGCCTGCTGTGCTCGTGCGACATCATTTTGCAGGGATGCACGTTCTGCTGTCAGCGCCGCAAATCCTTCGAAGCTTTCATGCAGCTGCTGCAGCAGTTCGTTCAAACACTCTTGCGTGAGCGTTGTGACGTCGATATGCTCGGCCATCTTGAAGGGTGTCAGCTCAGCTTAGTCAAGACGGAGTCGTGGCTGCACGCATTTACGCGAGAATGCAAGGACGGGCTCCTAGGTGCTAAGGGGCATGAGTCCCTTCGAGTAAGAATCAAAAGTTGATTTCCTGGGGTGCGGAGATGCGCGGTCCGAAAAGAAAGTGGCTCTAATAACCAAGTGTTACGAGTGCGATGGTCGAGATAGCGAGGATTGCACTAGGTGTTGAAGGAGTACAAAGTATGAGCGAAGGCATGAGCGTGCGAAGACATGCAACGGTTACGCGATGCGTGCGAGCTAGGTAGTGCTAGTATAGCTTCGAGATTCGGGCTAGTCCCGAAGCGTAGGCCGACTCGGCTGGGGCAGCGGTGCATGGTTTGGTGAAACATTGCGCGCAAAGCTGGCCAAGCCTCGTTAGCAGTAACGGGCGAACAACGGCTGCTGCTGTACGCGATGTTGACGGTCGCAGTAAGGAATGTCGAGAAAATTCCTTCCAGGCAGATGCAAGTGACCTAACATACTCATGATTAGTATATGGGAAACACCAACTCTAACACAGTTTGCTACAAATCAGGGCAATTATTACTATGAAACACACACTAACAGAATAAGGGAGTTCTGAAAAGACATAATCGGTCGTAAAAAAATTCTCAGGCAATCAGACCATATTATGGGAAAACACCCCTACAACTCCCACCAAGCAGCGATGAGAAGTACCCCAATCCTCAGTCGGGCCACAGGACACCAACAGCATTCGCCTCATTCACTCGTCTCTCGCCCCCCTGCCATGTTCTACCCACCCCAAACCTCTATCTCCCCTGCCCTCTCGCTGCCCGCAACAATTGTATCTCCCTTCGGACTTCACGCACCACGTCCCAAACCTCTGCTCGTTCCCTCTCTGCCTCCTCCCGAACCTTCTCCACCTGCATCAAAACCTGCTCCCATGCTCCTCGCCCAGCCTCTTCCTGACCGTCGCCTGGCTGGTCCGGAAGGAGGTCCTGACTGGGTGCCCCTGCCAACTGCATGCGATGGGAGATCTGAAGCTTGCTGCTCAGCTGCTCGCGCAGTTGGTCCTTTGCCGCCTCGCCTCCCTCCGTGCTGTCGGCGGGCGGTGCACTCTCCCCCAGCTCGGACAGCAGCACCGCCACCAGCGCTGCCACGTCCATGGGGTCCCCCTCGTGCTCGTCAGATAGAGAGCGCCGCTGCAGGGGCGGATGGCATGGCATGGCATGCGAGAGAAAGGCAACGAGTCTGAGAGGCAATCCCCCGCCTCCCATGGCGTTTGCAGGTCTGAGGAGTGCTGGTGGTAAGAATGACAGACTGATTGGAGACACAGGAGCATGTGGGAAGATGCATGGGAAAGATGGAGATCGCGCAGGACTGTTAAATGCAAGTTATGAGCATCTCCAACGGGTGTGCATGCGATGCTCATCCCATCCCTTGACGTGCATGCAATGCTCATCCCATCCCTTGACGTGCATGCAATGCTCATCCCATCCCTTGACGTGCATGCAATGCTTATCCCATCCCTTGACGTGCATGCAACGCTCATTCCATCCCTTGACGTGCACATAGTCCCCCCAATGTCACCATGCGGGCGTGTGCGCGGCGCAGGACGGCAGAGAGCGAGTGGGCGTTGAGGTGCCTCTCCCCCACCACCACCACAGTCTCGCGCTCATCCAGCGTCTTCAGTCGCCAGAAGCTCCGCCGCCTCTGCATGGCCGGCTCCACCATGCTGCCAACCGTGCTGCCAGCATCAGCAGCAGCGGTGCTACCAGCATCAGCAGCAGCGGTGGTGGAAGCATGGGCGTCCAGCTGAGTGTTGGTGCTGCCGCCTGCCCGGGTCTTTGCGACCCCACCACTTGCCAGCAACCCCTTCGTGCTCTCAGCCCGGCTTAAGTTAGACTCTTCAGCTCCCACCATCGCTAACACTTGTTGCTGCGCCTCAATACGATCCCCTTTTTCCTCCCTTCCCACCACCTCCACCCCATTTATCCCCGGTTTGCTATCACGAACAACATCCTCCAGCCTGTCCCCATCAGTTTCACGCCTGCTGCCTCTCGTCTCCTTGCCGCACTGAAGGCTCGACGCAAAGCACTGCTGGCCGGACTGCCGAAGGCTCTTCTGCGGAGTGGTGGACAATGTGAAGGGAATGAGGTGGCAGTGGGACACAAATGAAGGTGGCAGTGGGACACAAATGAAGGAGGCAGTGGTACACAAATGAAGGTGGCAGTGGTACACAAATGAAGGTGGCAGTGGTACACAGGGACGCAGCTCCGGAATCAATGTGTGGAAGCTTAGGTAGGCAAACCCCTGGCACAGCAGATTGTGGTCTTAAGGTGATGAAGAAAAGAAAATCTAATCCTAGGACATCCTAAGGATTAGACTTGAGTTAGACCTGAACCAGTCGTCCCTCATTGCCACATTGTCTCAAAGCAGGCTAGACCACACTGGTTTGGTCGGGACCCGCAGGGGAACCATGTGGTTAAAGATTGGAAGTCAGAGTTCAAAAAGCACTCTGGCAGGTCATGCGTGTCATCATGCGGGTCAAACACGCCCCTATTTTTGGATGGAAATAGTAGTCGGAGCTAAGAAATAACTCTCAATTGCATTCCCACATTTTTGCAACTTCCTGCTCACCTCCCTGCCCGCCACCTCCCTGACCGCTCTCACCTCCCTGCTGGCTCACCTCGAGGACAGCGTGGGCGGTGTTCTCTGCTCCGAGGCGAATGAGGTGGTGCAGCAGGCGGCTGTATCTTCTGTACGGCGATGCCACGCGGCGGAAGAAGCGCACCACAATCCAATACATGTCCTGGTAGATCGCCGGTGCCTTCTCCGATGACTCCTGCCCACCAGTACACGTGGGCCAGCCAAGGTGGGCGGGAGGGCGGGAGGGAGGGAGGGAGGGGGGGAGGGAGGGCGGGAGGGAGGGAGGGAGGGAAAGAGGGAGGGAGGGAGGGAGGGAGGGTGGGTTAAGATAGGTTGGGAGAAGTATTACAACGCACTTCAACCACATGTGATGCTAGGGACAAAACGAGGTGTGAAAAGGGGGTGTCAAGGTGACGACGAAGAGGAAGGCAAAGAGCACAAAGAAGATGATGCTGACAAAGGAGAACCACAACACCATTTCCACCAGCGTTGAATCACCTTGTCTGGCGTTGACCGCCATTGCCTGACATTGACTAGCGTTGACCTTTGTTGACTGACCTTGACTGGCGTTGACCTTTGTTGACTGACCTTGACTGGCGTTGACCTGTGTTGACTGACCTTGACTGCCATGAAGGCATCCACGATGATGGCGATGAGGAAGTTGAAGAGGATGAAGCAGAAGATGATGACGAAGGAGAACCAGAACACCATGGCTGCCACGTACTGCCACCCCACCATCTGCTGGAACCACGACACGTAGAACTGCCCGACGATCATGTAGAAGCAGTTCTGCAGGGACAACCACAGCGTGCTGAACTGCACTTGGGGGAAAGGAGGGCGGTGAAGAAGGGAGATTCACATCCTTAACAAATGAGTGACATATCATTACCACCTATGCAATTCTGCACTTCCAAGCACTCTGCATCTACACCTCTGTTGTCAGGAGGTGGCTTCCCATGCCAGCCTTGTGGAAAATTCACGAGGGCTCTCCTTCACGAGGGCTCTCCTTCACGAGGGATC
This sequence comes from Closterium sp. Yama58-4, assembly GCA_947470075.1. Classification (NCBI taxonomy): domain Eukaryota; kingdom Viridiplantae; phylum Streptophyta; class Zygnematophyceae; order Desmidiales; family Closteriaceae; genus Closterium; species Closterium sp. Yama58-4. Next base: position 674,098 of record CANIUD010000858.1, on the reverse strand, counting down.
TCCTTCACGAGGGCTCTCCTTCACGAGGGCTCTCCTTCACGAGCTGACCGTGCCTACGTGACGCTTTTGGCCTCGCCCACCTCCCCACATCAGTTCAAGGAGGGGGGGAGGGGAGGGGGGTTTGCAAGATGCTTTTCTTCTTCAGAAGCAACGCCCACCCCCCTAGCCACCCACTCCCCACACAGATTTTTGTTTAGAAAGAAGAGTACAAATAAAGCAAAAAAAACCATGGAACAGGACGAATTGGACATCTGGGCTGAACAGATGCATGCAAGCAGCACACACCTGCTCCAAGGTCATCCCAAAGACCATGTAGCCGTAGATGGCGTATGCCATGAAGACAACGAAGAAGAGAATGAAGAAGTGGAGGAGAGACGGCATGGCGACGCGGAGGGAGCGAGTCATGATGCCCATGTTGGGCTGAAAGTCCATCAGCTTCAAGAGGCGCAGCACTATGATGAACACACTGGTGGGGTGGACGGGACAGTGACACATTCGGTCAGGCAGATGAACGGCAAGAAAGATGAGACACTTGTCGGAGGAGGCTCATGGCGTGATGGGGGCCTCAGATAACAGGCGTTCTAGAGAAAGACGGAGGCAGCATGCAAAATGGGGGACTGGAGTGTGAGGGAAGAGGGAAGAGAGGAGAGAGGGAAGTGAGGAAAGTGGAAAGAGAGGAAAGAGGGAAGAGAGGAAAGAGGGAAGAGAGAGGAAAGAGAGAGGATATGGTGGATGTGGAGAGGCGGGAGAGGAAAGGGAGATGGGAGAGGGGGGAAAAATGGGAGAGGGAGGGGATGGGAACAAGTGGGGAGATGGGAGAGGGGGCCAGGAGAGCGAAAACAGGGGAGATAGGGGAGAGGGGGGGGAGAAGGGAGAAGAAGTAGAGAGGGCGAAGAGGGGAATGAGAGAGGTGGGGGAGAAAGGAGATGAGGAGAGGGGAAAGGAGGGAAACAGAAGAGAGAGGGGAACGAAGTAGAAATGGGATGGGGGAGCAATATGGTGAGTCCAAGAGTTCAAAACATGTGGCAAGTGGTATCACAACTATGGAGGCAGGGCATGTAAGGGGAGAAGCGAGACTGACTTGATGCCCTGAAGGGCGAAGTAGACGGCGCAGAGGTTGGTGACGAAGCCAAGCGTGTCCACGGCTGACATGGCGGCCTGATAGCCCACGGGTGGGTTGGGCAGCGACCAGTAGCGCGGGTTGTCGTCGAGCGTGTATTAGATGTCATAGTGAGGCTGGATGGTGAACCCTTGCGCTCGCATCACCGCCACTGATATCCTGTGCGTGCCATGGCAGCAAGTGCCATGGCAGCAAGTGCGAGAAAGAGACATAGGTTTGTCACTCCATGGATGTAAGCAGTAGGTGACTGAACCACCACACTCAATCCACACTCACCACTTAACTCTTTCCCATTTTTTGTCACCCCATGCATTGCCACCCCAAGCATCGCCACCCCATGCATCGCCAACCCATGTAGACTGGGGAGGGCAGACTTCATGCAACACTTGGGACTCGCAATTGGAATGAAGAGGAAGGTGACTGGCGTGGGCCGTATGCCGTATACCCAATGCACTCTTGCAATATAAGCATCACATGAATGATCCACCACACTCAATCCCCACCTCACCACTTCAACTTGTCCCAGACCTTTTCACCCCATGCCTCTACACACCATGCCTCGCCACCCCAAGCGTCGCCACCCGATGCCTCTTCACCCCAAGCGTTGCCACCCCATGCCTCTTCACCCCAAGCGTCGCCACCCCATGTGTACTGACCAGATGGCGATGCAGGTGATCTGGAGGGCGATGGAGAGCCAGTCCACCCAGTTCCAGCCCCTGCTTGCGTAGAGCCAGAAGGAGCGGCGCTGCACCTTCCACGTCCACACCATCTCCTTCACCTCCTCCACGTTGCTCCACTCCACGCCACCGCCGCCACAAAGAGCAGCTCGACCACGAGGCGCGCCACGTTGGTGGTGTGATTCATGTTGTAGTACTCCACGTTCACCGGCTGCACCTGGAACACTGCCTCCATGCTGCCGCCCGCCTGCACCGTCACCGTGGCCTTGGTGGCCGTGAACAGATGCTCGTTGGCTGGCCGGCAAAGGGAGGGGGGGAGTGGAGGGGGGAGTGGAGGGGGGAGGGGGGGGGGGACGGAGAGGGTGCGTGCACATGCAGACAAGAGAGAGAAGCTCACACAGGCTGAAAGCCAGTCGACCAACACAATGCTCGCATACAGGGTGAATACACAAGCACACAACACAGGGTTCACAGTACATTGCGGGCGATGAGGCCGACAGTACCATTGCGGGTGATGAGGCCAACAGTACCATTGCGGATGATGAGGCCGACAGTACCATTGCGGGTGATGAGGCCGAGAGTACCATTGCGGATGATGAGGCCGACAGTACCATCGCGGGTGATGAGGCCGACGTTGATGGTGCGCGTATAGTTGTCGATGAAGAAGCCGTCCACCAAGTACTGCAGCCGCCGCGTTGCCCCCGCGTTATCCAGATTCACGTCAAACACGATCGGGAACTGCCCGCTGCCCGGCTGTGGACACAAAGAGTGTTGGGTTGGAAGCGCAAGGGAGCGCAAGGGAGCAAGAGAGGCAGCAGTTGGACTGCGAATGCGAGACAAGTCAAGGCTCATCGAGGTTCATAAATTTCAACTCAAGACTCGACTCAAGGCATCAGCAGCACCAATGGAGCCTGAATCGGCCCAACAACCTAGCTTAGAGATGCAGCAGCTGCTGGTGGGTGCCTGGAATGCCCAAAGGGAGGACCCCGGGTTGGCTACGCTAACTTACTGAGTACGGAAACATGGTAACACGGTTACATGCACTGTAGCAGAAGACAGTGCACACGGGTGAAGGCAAGGCAAGGTGTGACTGACGAGCTGCTGGAAGCCGAAGGGCAGCCCCTTGGCGTTGAGCTCAAAGGGGTTGGCGAAGGGCTGGTTGGTGAAGGCAGTGGTGTTGGTGACGGCGACATTGGGGTTGTAGAGCGACGACGACGGCAGGAACACCGGGTTCACCCCAAACGCTCTCGCCGACTCCCCCCCCACACATGCCTCCTGGAAGTGGAACCTGCCATGCCGTGCCGGAGTGAGGCAGGAGAGGGCAGGAGGCAAGCGGAGGAAGGAGAGGAATGGTGGACGTGGGCTGGCACGCACACAAGCAGCGTGAGAGGGCTTGGTACAAAAGGGGCCGGGGCTGGAGAATATGGATATGGTCGGGTGGTAATCTCTTGATTGCTGATGCTTGGGTTGGGGTGAGGAGTGTGACTGACCTGCTGTTGGCACAGCGATCGGAGCTCCAGCGGTACTGCACGATGACCAGACCTACGAGCACACTGGGGGATGCGAGCCACGCGCAGTACATGCAGGGGGGAACACAGCGCAAGGCACAGTGAGTAAGAGGAGCACGCAACACAGTGGTCAGGCCTGTCACTGAAGGAAGTAACTGGGTAGGCAGCGTGCAGAGAGGCGAAATGCAAAGAGGAAGCATGACACAGTGAAAGAAACAGCATATGCTGTACTGGAGAACCATGCGGCACCTGTTGTACTGGGAGACAGTGCGGCACCTGTTGTACTGGGAGACAGTGCGGCACCTGTTGTACTGGGAGACAGTGCGCGGCAGAGAGGCGTTTGTGGAGGGAGTGGCGTCGAGGGGATGCACGTTGGGGCCGAAACGGCGCAGACTGAAGGGCACCTTGATGGCCTCCCCCACTCCCGCCGCCTCACAGCACGCTGTGGAGCACGGAGGGGAGAGGGAAGAACAGGTAGGAGGAGGGAGGACGGGAAAGTGGGAGGACGAGGGGAGGTAGGAAGAGGGGGGGAATATGGTGGAGAGAGGAGGGGAGTGCAATCACCAAGCAAATTTGCCAATGGCAGCAGTGTGGTACATGGAAGCACACACTGCATGCAAGCACGCATTTCACGACCCGGATGCCCTACCCGCTAAGGCTGAGTGAAATGAACATGGCTGTTTGGATGGAGGGACATGGAGGTATGGTTGAGCAGAGTGAATGCATCTTTTCACTTTACCTCCATCAACCCCGCGCATTTGCAGCACGGAGCATTCACACCACTGCACATCTGCTCCCCCTCCTCCTCCGCTACCAGCGCTGCCAGTGGTGCTGCCGCCAGCCCCAGCAGCGTGGGCAGTGGCGCAGGCACAGTTGCCGCCATCGAAGTCGCAGGCAGCCACGTTGCATGCGGGGTCGCAGCGGCCATTGGCCAGCATGGCCAGCGCACACGCGGGCGCACAGCGCGACGCCAGCAGCTGCTCGTACGGCCGCACAGGCGTGCTCGGTGGCGGCTCTGCTGGGGGGCAGGCAGGGGGTGGGCAGGGCGAGGGCAGTGCATGGCGAGAGGCGAGGGCATTGCATGGAGACAGGCGAGGGCTGAGCATGGAGACAGGCGAGGGCAGTGCATGTAGACAGGCGAGGATGGGGAGGGGCAAGTGAATAAGTGCAAGGATGGTTGCAGTGAGCGTTGCAGAATAGAGGTCGAGATGGCAGGGGCCGTGCAGAGGGGGGGGAGAGCAACGATGAGATGAGGCAGCTTGAAGGGCAGATGGCATGTGCATGCATGTGTGTGCGAGTGGTTGTCACATGGCAGTGCCTGGCATGGGCACACCTGGGTGGGGGATGGCGCCTGGGTGGGGGGTGGCAGTGCCTTGCAGGGAAGGGCGCACCTGGGTGGGGGGTGGCACCTGGGTGGGGGGTGGCAGTGCCTTGTAGGGAAGGGGGCACCTGGGTGGGGGTTGGCGTGGAGGAGAGTGGAGGCGAGCGAGTGCGGCGAGTCCTTGACGGTCATGTCCCGCACCGTGCCAAACACCTTGGTGTACGTGAAATGCGCCGCTGATGTGTCGCCACGCCACCCTGTCGGCAGGAGCGTGGGGAGTTATGAGGAGTGTGTGGAGCATGAGGGAGGAGCATGAGGAGCGTGTGGAGCATGAGGGAGGAGCATGAGGAGCGTGTGGAGCATGAGGAGCGTGTGGGAGTTATGAGGAGCGTGTGGGAGCACGAGGGGGGAGCGTGGGAATCACCACCAATGCAAGCAGTCAATGCAAGCAGTCAATGCAATGTAGTCAGGAGAGCAGCGGTCAATGCAATGTAGTCAGGAGAGCAGCGGTCAATGCAATGTAGTCAGGAGAGCAGCGGTCAATGCAATGTAGTCAGGAGAGCAGCAGTCAATGCAATGTAGTCAGGAGAGCAGCAGGCCAGGAAAGGGCGCGAGGAATGGAGGAGGGGGCACGTGGGACACATGTGTTGTGCGGGTGTCTCGGTTGAGGGAAAGCTTACCTCTCCGAATTAGAGCACACAATTCACACATGCGTCCAACCACTCCATAGGTGCCACGTCATCACTCCAATGTACTCACGCAGCACGCATGGCACAGGCTCATCCGTCGCATCTCCGAGCCCGATGTTGTCCCATGCACACGTTGCAAGCCGTGATAGGCCGAGGCGACCTGCTCCAAACCCAAGAAACGGCTCTGAGCCCACCGGTCCTGCAGTGGAGGCGTGAAGAGGGGAGCAGTGGAGGAGTGAAGAGGGGAGCAGTGGAGGAGTGAAGAGGGGAGCAGTGGAGGTGTGAAGAGGGGAGGAGTGGAGGAGTGAAGAGGGGAGCAGTGGAGGAGTGCAGAGGGGAGCAGTTGAGGAGTGAAGAGGGGAGCAGTGGAGAGCAGTGGAGGAGTGAAGAGGGGAGCAGTGGAGGAGTGAAGAGGGGAGCAGTGGAGAAGTGAAGGGGGGAGCAGTGGAGGAGTGCGGGAGGGAGAAGCCCGAGAATTTCAGGTGGGAAACAAAAAGATGGGAACGATGAGGAACAGCTGGGCCTCCGATGGTTGCACTGCAGCAATCAGGTGCCTCATGCCACACTGGTTCTTTCATAAAAGTCGATGGGCATGAGCATCAACAAACAACTGACTGGGAAACCATGACTCGGGGAAGGCTATCTTTTTCAGGGTTTAGGGTTTAGGGTTTAGGGTCCCTGATTTGACCTGCACCATGACTCGGTTTAGGCTATCTTTTTCAGGCCGTCCATGGGGTGCAGGCCGTCCATGGGGTGCAGGCCGTCCATGGGGTGCAGGCCGTCCATGGGGTGCAGGCCGTCCATGGGGTGCAGGCCGTCCATGGGGTGCAGGCCGTCCATGGGGTGCAGGCCGTCCATGGGGTGCAGGCCGTCCATGGGGTGCAGGCCGTCCATGGGGTGCAGGCCGTCCATGGGGTGCAGGCCGTCCATGGGGTGCAGGCCGTCCATGCGGTGCAGGCCGTCCATGCGGTGCAGGCCGTCCATGCGGCGCTACAGGCGCACCTCTGAGCTTGCTACAGGCGCACCTCTGAGCTCGCTACAGGCGCACCTCTAAGCTCGCTACAGGCGCACCTCTGAGCTCGCTACAGGCGCACCTCTGAGCTCGCTACAGGCGCACCTCTGCGCTCGCTACAGGCGCACCTCTGAGCTCGCTACAGGCGCACCTCTGAGCTTGCTACAGGCGCACCTCTGCGCTCGCTACAGGCGCACCTCTGAGCTCGCTACAGGCGCACCTGTGAGCTCGTGGTAATTGTCGTCATTCCACACCCACGTGACCCGCTGGCCGTTAGCGATGGCACGGCGGGCAAAGGAGGTCGAGTCCCACAGCACTGTGAAGTCGGCTGTGGGGGGAGATGGAGGGAGAGGGGAGGAAAGAGAGAGAGGGAGGTTCAAAGAGATGGAGGGAAGGAGGGAAGTGAAGAGGAGAAGCAATAGGGGGTGGGAACGAGCTGAAGCGAAGTGAGTGAGTGATTGGGCTAATGGAGAGTGACGATGCAGAGAGGGCCACACGAGAGGAGAGGAGAACATCGCGAGAAGAAGAAGGCGGGAACTATTGGTGCAAGAGAAAGAATTTTGAGAGGCAGAAACGGGAGGTATAGAACAAGAAGGAGGGTTGTCCATTGCCAGAAGATTACGACAGCTGAGAGAAGCAGTGAATGGGGTGAGTGAGAACGCAGAGGGCACCTTGGGGGCAGGAAGAAGCATCGGACGAGACGACTGCATCATCATAGGCATGCAGCAGGCGGGTGGCAGACTGGACGGCATCGTCTGGCATCTTCAGCACGACTGACTGCAGCGCGATGATGAGGATTTGGATGAAGAGAGACTGCTGGGTGGCAGAGAAGCGCCGAGATGGACTGCGCATGCGTGAATGAAAGCAGGGGATTGGGGTGGGATGAGCAGGGGATTGGGGTGGGATGAGCAGGGGATTGGGGTGGGATGAGCAGGGGATTGGGGTGGGATGAGCAGGGGATTGGGGTGGGATGAGCAGGGGATTAGGGTGGGATGAGCAGGGGATTGGGGTGGGATGAGCAGGGGATTGGGGTGGGATGAGCAGGGGATTGGGGTGGGATGAGCAGGGGATTGGGGTGGGATGAGCAGGGGATTGGGGTGGGATGAGCAGGGGATTGGGGTGGGATGAGCAGGGGATTGGGGTGGGATGAGCAGGGGATTGGGGTGGGATGAGCACCCGTACGTGCGGTGGGTCCCCCCTCCCAGCCCCCGTACGTGCGGTGGGTCCCCCCTCAAAGCCACTCTCAGCCCCCCTGCCAGCCCCTGTCGCTCGAATGTAATCCACCAGCTCTGCTTGCTTCTTCAACTGCCGCCCAGAGGAAGATTCTGTGAAGTTGCAGAGAGGGTTGTTGGCCACAGGGCCGCCAAAGAGAGTGCAGAGGAAAGCGACGAGGCGACTGCGAGAGGCAAGGGAGAGGCTCTTGGCCGGTGAGGACCACATCAGCGACCCGCCGCCACTGCCCATGCTGCTGCTGCTGCTGCTGCTGCTGCTGCTGCTGCTGCTGGTATCAGCGACAGCGCTGCTGCTGGCATAGCTGGCTCCACCTGTCGGCCCGGCCAGGCAGTTCTCCTTCACTGCAGTGTACAGCGCCCGCGCCACTGCCACCTGGCACGCCCTGATTCGCTCGCCTTCGGAAGTCCCGAGGCTCTCCCAAACGAGCAGCTGGTCTCGCGTGATTGTCGGAGGGGCAGACGCTGCAGGGCAGGGCGGATGCAGGGAAAGGGGGGTGCAGGGAAGGGCGGGTGCAGGGAAGGGCGGGTGCAGGGAAGGGTGGGTGCATGGATAGGCGAAGGTTAAGGCAATGTGTGAAGGAGACAGCAAGGCTCTGCGACTTTTGAGGTGAGGAGCCCATTGCAATGCAGAGGAGAATCTTGACATGCCTAAAGGAGAGAGGACGGAAGGCTAAGCAATGAACAGAATCTCCTTTGTGCTTGAGCGATTGGAGGCACGAGCAGAACCTCAATTCCACTCAACCTGAACTGGCAGGCAAAATCAAACCCAACCAAACTAATCCGGTTCGGGTGGAACCAGCCTGAATAGCTCATGGTGCAATATCCGAGTCTTCAAGGTGCAGTTCAAGTTGAACAGCTGTGGTTCCGGTTGAACCAGTTTCGTTTGTTTCAAGTATGTGAACAACTGTGTGTCTAAGCAGCCATAGGCTTACACCCCAGAAATCAATAGGGGACCCGTCAATAGGGAACCCGTCAATAGGGAACCCGTCAATAGGGAACCCGTCAACTGGGGCCCATACAACGAGGGTCGCAGTGCAGAGCCGTGTGGAACGGGTGAAAGAGGCTCAACCAACTCAACCCGAATTGGATGGTGTACAACAAAACGGCAACGGCTGGTTCATGATGGACCAACGCTCAGTGCTGTGCAGATCAAGCAGGTTTGGAGATGAGATAGGCGTGGTGGGGGAGATGAGATGGGCGTGGTGGGGGAGATGAGATGGGCGTGGTGGGGGAGATGAGATGGGCGTGGTGGGGGAGATGAGATGGGCTTGGTGGGGGAGATGAGATGGCGTGGTGGAGGAGATGAGATGGGCGTGGTGGGGGAGAGGGCGAGGAACGAGCAAGGCGAAGAGAAGAGAGAAGCGGGAAAAGAAGTGAAGACTTGGGTGGGAGAGCAGCAGGCACCTGGTGGCGATGGTGGCAGGCTGTGAGGGCCCTGCCGTGGCAAAAGACGGCTGCTAGAGGTGCTGGTGGGAGTGGCAGAGACGTGTGCCCCCCCCACGGCATGCTGCTGCCCTGCTGCTTCAAGCGGCCCATGCTGCTGCGCCCACGTCTCCTGCAGCTGCTGCCTCACCTGCTGGTGGTGCTGCACGTGGCAGCAGCGAGCACAGGAGAGGAGAGGAGGGGTCAGTGCAGAGCGGAGGAGGGGGCGGTGGAGAAGCGGAGGAAAGAGGGCAGTGACCAAGTGGGCAGCAGTGGAGTGCAAGGGACAGTGCAGACAGTGCAGAAAGTGCAGTGCGCACCTGGAGGACAGATGTCATGAGGCTCTGCTGATTTGTGTCATCGGGGACCGACGCAGAAATGAGAAGACGGGCAGACGATGGGCCTGCTTCTGCTTCTTCTGCTGCTGCTGTTGCTGCGTTTGCCTGACCATCGGTAACAGCAGTTCCTAAGAGGATGTCTGCACACAAGACCAAGATGCAAAAAGTAGTCTTTTTCTTATTCGAAAATTGACTGTAATGTACGGTATTATAGAAACTGATGGTAAAAAACGAGATTTTTTTTTTTTTTTTTAAAGAGAACAAATTGGGTGGAAAAACATATCGTGGGGTGGGGTCAGGAGGGTGGGGGGAAGGGCAGGAGGGGGGGGAGGGCAGGAGGACGCACCAGTGCATGAGGGCGTCTGGACGAATGGCTCGAAGAGAGTGAATGCCTGTGAGGCGAGGCTGACGAGGGCAGAGAGGGCAGAGAGGGGAGAGGGGGGAGAGACACAAGAGAGGTCGGGCCATGTGTTGTAAGGTCGGGCCATGTGTTGTAAGGAAGGTCGGGCCATGTGTTGTAAGGAAGGTCGGGCCATGTGTTGTAAGGTCGGGCCATGTGTTGTAAGGTCGAGCCATATGTTGTAAGGTCGGGCCATGTGTTGGAAGGTCGGGCCATGTGTTGTAAGGAAGGTCGGGCCATGTGTTGTAAGGAAGGTCGGGCCATGTGTTGTAAGGTCGGGCCATGTGTTGTAAGGTCGGGCCATGTGTTGTAAGGTCGGGCCATGTGTTGTAAGGTCGGGCCATGTGTTGTAAGGTCGGGCCATGTGTTGTAAGGTCGGGCCATGTGTTGTAAGGTCGGGCCATGTGTTGTAAGGTCGGGCCATGTGTTGTAAGGTCGGGCCATGTGTTGTAAGGTCGGGCCATGTGTTGTAAGGTCGGGCCATGTGTTGTAAGGTCGGGCCATGTGTTGTAAGGTCGGGCCATGTGTTGTAAGTTCGGGCCATGTGTTGTAAGTTCGGGCCATGTCACTGCTTCACATCACACCTACTCAAGAGCAGTGTTCACCAAGCAGTGCCGATGATCATCCTCCCCGGCATTTGAGGCCAATCAAATAGTCATGTTTTGAATTCAAACAAGGTTTGGAACTCTATGGACAATACACGCAGCGTTTCTGGACGAACGGGACACACGGGAGTGATTGCAGCGTACCGGGGGGCAGGAGACGTTGTCGGGTGGGAGGAAGGAGGTGGCGGGCAGCATGGCGTTGCAGGCCTGGAAGCAGCTGCCCAGAGCCAAGGACGCCACCCGCATGGGCGGAGGGGCGCCACCGCTGCTAGAGCTGCTGCTGTTGGTGCATAGCTGTGGAAGGCAGAGAGTCCAAACCGCGCAAGTCTGGGACAAAGAGGGGAGGAGACGGATGGGGATGAGAGAAAGGCAGAGAGAGGATAAGGGGCAGGCAAGGTTGTGTGAGGAGCACTGCATCGTGCCTTCCACCTCACATCCCTCCACCTCACATCCCTCCACCTCACATCCCTCCACCTCACATCCCTCCACCTCACATCCTTCCACCTCACATCCCTCCACCTCACATCCCTCCACCTCACATCCCTCCACCTCACATCCCTCCACCTCACAGCCTGCCATACCGCTGCCCATTCTTCTCCCCATGTGCCACACAGTGGTCCACAAATCCCAGACGCCAGCAGCACGTTGCCCCCATCATGCCACTCAGCACATGCCACTCAGCACATGCCACTCAGCACGTGCCACTCAGCACGTGCAACTCAGCACACCCACCCAGTAATAGCGGGCCAGTATTGCAACAGCACCCCTCTGCACCATACTGCACAGGGATGTCATGCACCATACTGCAGCAGGGGGGTACCATGCCAGCCTGCCTAAGGCTCCTCGCCATCATACCTGTCTGCACCGCTGCAGACCGCTCTCGCCATCCGGCACACAGCCATCGATGAGCGCCAGCAGCACGTTAGCGCCCGTGCCGTTGGACGGCCGCACCCCCCCCTTCCCGCCCGCCGAGGGGGGCGGCGCTGCAGAGGGCGAGGAGGCGGGGGCGCCGGTGCTAGAGGGGGGAGGCGCAGGAGTGGGTGAGGAGGGTGGTGCTGCTGATGCTGCTGCTGCTGCTGCCACAGCTGGGTCGAGAGAGGCTGAAGGGAACTGTGGTCCATGGGGAGTGGTGGTGGGCTGAGACTCGTACACGTACACGCTCACCCCGCCGTGAGGTGCAGTGAGTGAGACGAACCAGTCGTTGTCTGGCCGATGCAGCGTGAGCGCCTGCCAGCCTGCCACCTCCGTGAACTCCTACGGACCCTCGAACCTGGTTTCAGGGTTGAGTGGGTAAGGGAAAGAATCCTATGATGTCATGTGAAGGTAAAAAACCAAATTCTCATGCGTATACCACTCACTCACACACTAACTCACACATGCATGTGTACTCACACAAACATTGCCTCGCTCGCACTGTACACACACTTTCACACGGAATGAATCACGCAGTGCGGTGCTGGCGGCTCACCAGCAGACGTCGCGGATGGCGGTGGAGCAGAGGTTCCAGGAGGAGGCAGCCATGGCGTCGCGCGAGGCAAAGCGCCAGCGCAGTGCCAGCGTGACGGGCGTCACGTTGCTGGCCACCCCGCAGTCTAGGGCGCACCCGAAGCGACCCACCGCTGGCACCTCCGTGGGGGGGGTGCACGTGCCGTCGCCACACTGCGGGTCCGTCCAGACGGCCTGAGCAGAGGGGAGAGGGGGGGAGAGTGGGGAGCCGGGTGGGGTAGGAAGGGGAGGACGCGGAGAGGGAACCTGGCTGTTGATATTTTGGGTTGACTGGTCCACAGTTGGAGCAGCTGAATTGGTCCCACTGCTGTGTGCCGCCGCCACACTGCGGGTCGGTCCATACTCCTCCCCTGCGCGCTGCTGCGCCTTTTCCGAACCAATCGCTCCATCCCCCCATTCTACTGCAACTTCTTGCCCTCTACAGCCGCGATCGTACTTACCAACCCTAAATCAGTGGCAAGGACTTGGGGGAAAGGAGGCGGTGGAACAACCAACGCCGTGAGAAGATTTGAACAACAGTTTGATACTAGTAGACTGCGTATGACTCGAGAGGTTGGGCGAAAAGGTAGTATTGACCTCGGTGCTTACATGAAAGGGTTGAAGGCACCCGCCGCACGTCTGAACAACCCCGCTTGGCGCAGAAGGCGGGCGACCTAAACCGCGGATCACTGTACATCGGGAAGGTTTCGTTGGGACAGCGTTTGCTCCCATGATGATGGCCCGCGAACTGTTTGATGCCATCAACTCTGCTGGACTATCCCTCCGCCGCTTGAGCCAGCATGGACCTTCACGACATCCTGGATGTGTGCAACATGTCATCGTGCATGTGGTAGTTCCACCTTCCGCTAAATTGACAATGATGACATAGTAAGTGTAACGCATCGCCCTCCTACCCTACGAGCATTTCCTAGCTAAAGCACTACCTAAGCAAGGTATCGACTTACGGGAAGAAGAGGTTGGAGGAGATGAGTGGTGATTGGTCCACAATTGTGGACCACCACCACTAAAAGACAAGCATGGTTGGAAATCAACCCAACCTCCACATTGGATGTAATTCCAACCAATAGCATTTGAGCATTGCTGTTACAAATTTCAACATGTAACAAAACCAACCTTATCACAAAACTATCTCTCTCATTGGTTGCTAATCCAACCATTGTGCCACCTAAGCAAGCTTACCCTAAGGAGCTCCTTGCCCTTGTTGCCATGGAGGAAGTGGAGCTCCCCAAGGAGGTCTAGGAGGGGTTTGAGCTAACCAAGCTCATTCTCAACTCCCAACTTCCAATTAACCAAAATGGAAATGGGATTCTCTCTCAAGTCCAAGACTTCTCCCTCACAAGTGCTCCAAGCATCTTCTACCTTCTCGGTGAAGCCACATTTTCACTTCTAAGGCTTCACCAACCAAGCTTCCAAGACTTGAGGCTACTAGTAGGACTAGTCTTTATTGTGTGTGTGTGTTCTTGGCGTTTTATAAGCCTACCATTGACCCTTTTTGTGGGCATTCATTTATGAGCCCGGGTCTTTGTTGTGAGTTTAAGGGCATTGTAATATAAGCCCGTGTTACATTTGGTATTTAGAGCTTTGGTTATCCTTGGCCCTGTGTGGCTAACTAGAATTTTTTTTTTTAGAGGAGTTTCTAGATCTTAGACCTAGAATAGTCTCAAGCTCTTTCTTTAAGAAGAGTTGAGAAACTCCCAAGATCAAGAAGTCTTCTTCAAGGATTTCCAAGATATAAAAGCTCTTTGAGCTTTAAGAGAATTTATTTCTCAGCCCACCTTCTTGGTGGAAGACTCATTGCTATTTTTATAATAACAGAGTGTTACAGATCTAAGAGATTTGTTAAAAGATTCCTCTAAATTTGCTCCTTGAGCAATTTGGGGGAACTCTCTCTATTTCCTTCTTGGAAAAGAAGACTTATTTAACAACTCTTATTCTGTAATTTTCTCTTTGTGAGAATATTGATATATTAAAAGATTACGGAAATTTTCAAAATTTCTTGCCTATCACTTAAGTGATAGAGGACTCTTCTTAAGATCATAATTTTTAACAAAGAAGAAACACTCTCCTTAAACTCCATCTCTTCAACCCCTCTATGGCTACTCCTCATGAGGAAGCACCCAAGGAGGATGTCCCTATGACCTCAGTTGATAATCTGGAAGATTTTCCAGACGTTGACCTTAATGCTGAGGATGGCATAGGGGACCTTCCTGAAGAGGAAGAAGAACTGGGAAACCAGGAGGAGAATGGAGAACAGGAAGGGCTTGATAATGCCGGCACTGATGATAACTTCCCGGAGGAGTTTGAAAAACTTCAAACCACGGTGGCCGAGCAAGCATCTTCCTTGCTGCAGCAGAAACGCAGGGTTAATGAGCTTGAGGCTCAAATTGCTGAGCAGAAAGTTTCAATTAAAACAATCCAGGCTCAGCTTACCAAAGTCATTGCCGAGGCTCGTCAGTTTAAGAGGTCTCTTGGCCTCAAGAACAACCAGATCAAGAGCCTTGAGGACACCCTGCAGCAGCTAAGTGCTACGTGCATCAGTCTCGAATCGACTTGCACGACGCTGGACGCGCAGTATAGGGAGCTCAGGAGGAGGCCGATTTATCGCCCCCCTCCTAACAATGGGCAGAACTCTACTTCTGCCAGAGCTCCAACGGAGCAGCCGATGTCGCCTGACGCACCCGCATTTGGGTCGCTCCCCACTGGCTTGCCGAATTTCATTCATGGCAAGACGAACGTGGAATCTTGGCTTCATCACGTGGAGGAAATGCTTTCCATCCACAACGTGCGCCCTGATGCACGCGTTATTGCTGCTATTGGTGCTCGATGAGACTGCGCGCAACACAGTCTACAGCACTATGAAGCTCGCTGGAGCAACGTCGGCCACCTTCGGATGGTCCGATTTCTGCAGCGCGATGAAGGACGCTTTCCATGTGCAAAAGAGCATCAAGAGCATACAGTGCGGAATTCGCACTGTTCAGGAGTATGCTAATGAGTTCGAACGGACCATGCTGCTCCTGACTGTCGCTCTCACTGAGAACGAGGCAATGTCGTTGTTCTACAAAGGCTTACCCCAGTGGCTTCGCGAGAGGCTCGTGCTGGGCATGAACCAGTACACTACGTACAAGGAACTCAAGACTGCTGTCATTGAGCTTGACGTGAGCGTCCGCACCTGCCTCAAGGCCGTCAAGGGTAACCTGCAGAGCGGGGATGAGGGCCCTAGTGGCCAGAATGATGTGGCGCAGCCTTCCAATGGGAAAGGCCCTTGGAAGAAGAGGCCATTCCAGCCGCAGAGCCAGCAGAATGGGCCACAGCCTAAGAAGCCTTTTCACAAGGGTGGCCAGCAGAGGAACGGAACTCCTTTCTGCACCTACTGCAAGAAGTTTGGCCATACGAAGGGGCAGTGCCGTTCGCTGAAAAGGTCTGAGGATTCTGGCAAGCCGCAGCAGGCGAACAAGAAGGGAGATGGACCTTCGGGCTCGCGCCAGGATTTTCACAAGTCCAACTAGGGTGTGGGTACCTAGCTGGACAGGTAGATCGAGGTGATGACGCTTACGTCCCTCGTGACGATGATCTATTAAAGCTAGAGAAACTTGCTGAGTGCAAAATCTCTTATTTGTTTGCTTCTTCTTTGAATGAAAATTCTGTTTTCCTACCTCGATTGCACCCACTTACACAACTATCTATCGAAACACTCAAAGATAAGTTCTCTGTCATTTGCTGCAACGTAGATGCATTGCCCTCCGTAATGGAACTGGTGGGTCGTTGCACCCAGGAGCACCCATTGACTTCGGTCAGTCTGGTGACTCGAACCATCAAAGGCAAACGCTTCCCCATGCTTAAGGGATGGACGGTACTTGCCGCGTGGGACAAGGGATATCACATGTGGTGGCCTGGCAGTCGATCCTATGGTCGAGCAAAGCACAATGTCAAGGCTTACTATCTCCCACCAACTCGCATCGTTGCATGCCCCATTCGACCAAAACATCAACAAAACCTATTGCTGGTGGGTCGAATAGACGGGGATGAAGCAAAGATTCTTGTTGATACGGGCGCGACTGTTTCTCTTTTCGATGAAAACAGAGCCACAAGTCGTGGGGTCCTCGTTGAAGGGCCGTCTTGCCCCATTCGTCTTGGTGACGATCGAGTCATCCCAAGCAAAGGGCAGACACGTATCAATATGGCTATAATGGGTGTTAAACAAACTACGAGAGCACAAATTCTATGCTCGCTTATGGAAGTGTCACTTCTATAAGCGCGAACTAGAATATCTGGGACAATCTCGTGGGGAACAGTGGGTTGAAAGTCGATCCCAAGAAAGTGGCGGCTGTTGAGAACTGGCCCGTTCCACAGGACGTGGGTCAAGTCAGGTCCTTTCTGGGCTTAGCCAATTATTTTCGCCGTTTCTTGGAGAATTATTCAACCATCGTTGCCCCATTGACCGCACTTACTCGAAAGGGTACAGCGTGGGAATGGTCCAGACAATGCCAAGAGGCATTTGAAGCGGTCAAACAAAAGTTGACCAATGCTCCCGTTCTGGTATTACCAGATCCAACAAAACCCTACGAGATAGTCACAGACGCCTCAACAGTAGGGATTGGCGCATTCCTCCTGCAAGAAGGACGCCCTGTGGCATACGAGAGTAGAAAGCTCTCCCCGGCAGAGCAGCGCTATACGACGTCCGAACAAGAAGTGTTGGCAGTCGTCCATGCGCTACGAACATGGCGATGTTACTTGGAAGGTGTGGACTTTGTTGTCACAACTGACCATTGTCCAAACACCTACTTTTCCAGCCAAGCCACCCTCACTCGTCGCCAAGCCCGATGGGCTGAACTCCTAAGCGGATTCACCTACGATATTCGATATCGAGCAGGCTCGACGAACATGGCTGATCCCCTCAGCAGACAGCCGATAGGGGCAGCAAACGGGCTAGAGGACACCGAACATGCTGCCGTTTTTGCAGCTTACTTTGGTATCCTCGCTGTCGCCCGAGTAAGTGAGATTACCTTCAGTGGTTTTCTGAAACGAATCCGCACAGGCTATCAGATTGATTCCTGGTTTCAGAACCCACAAAATACGAAGGATCTCTCATGGGAGCATGAGCTCTGGTGGCATGGAAAAGAAATTGTCGTACCACACGTGGGGAACCTGCGGAATGACATCTTACAAGAAGTGCATGCCAGTAAATACAGTGGACACCTCGGAGTTAAGAAAACCAGATGGGCATTGTCTGACGTATACTGGTGGCCAGGGTTGGGCAATGAAGTCCAGCAGTTTGTTACACGCTGCGACACGTGTGCACGTAATAAACCGAGCACACAAAAACCCGGTGGTTTGCTTCAACCACTTGCAATCCCTGATGAACCTTAGGAGACCACGTGTATCAATGGATTTCATCACTGACCTCCCTAAAACACGAGATGGTCATACAGCGATCCTCGTCTTCGTAGATCGTTTGACCAAGATGGTGCACTTCGTGCCTACAACCACTGACGTATCAGCGGAAGATACGGCTAAGTTGTTTGTGGCACATGTTTTCCATTTACATGGTTTACCTCGTGTGCTAGTGTCTGACCGAGACCCTCGTTTCACAAGCCGTTTCTGGCAAGAGGTCATTCGGACACTGGGAACGAAGCTGAAAATGTCGTCTGCATTCCATCCTCAAACAAATGGGCAGACCGAGCGCACAAATCGCACTCTTGAACAAATGCTTCGTTCGTTTATTGGCCCAACACAAGATGATTGGGATGAGCTGTTGCCAGTAGTGGAATTTGCTGTCAACAACTCGGTGCATGAGAGCACCCACGAAAAACCTTTCATCTTAAATTGTGGTCGGCACCCCACAACACCTGCTACGCATGGGGTTAGTCGCTTGAAAATTCCAGCCGCTAAGGACTTTATTGGCAAGCAGCAAGAAGCGCTTAAGTCTGCTCGTCGTTGGTTGCAACTTGCCCAACAACGCCAAAAGTCTTATGCTGACATGAAACGCCGGGACGTCTCTTTTCAAGAGGGAGAGAGAGTATTATTGAGTACGAAAAACATTCGACTCAAACTACCTGGGGCACGAAAGCTGTTTCCTCGTTGGATTGGGCCATTCGAGGTTATCAGCCAGGTTGGGGCGGTGGCTTATAAGCTTAAGCTACCAGACACCTTGCAGATTCACAACGTCTTCCACGTGTCTCTGTTAAACAAGTATGTTGCCGAAGGCACGTACCAACCACCGCCAACCATCGTCCTGGGTGAGGAACTATATTATGAAGTCGAGCGTGTGCTCATGCACCGTGATCGACAACGCGACCGTAAAACAAAACGTGAGTTCCTCATTAAGTAGAAGGGCTATGGACCTGAACACAATTCTTGGGAGCCAGAGGAAAACTTGACTGAAACAGCATTTCAAGCTTACGTGGAAGACTTGGCTCTCCGAGCAGCCCCACAGCCAGTAGATGGTGTTGACCCTGGCCGTACTGTGGTGCGTCGTGCTCGCAACACTCGCCCCAAGAAGCACTCCAAGGCAACGGGGACGTTGCCAACTGGAGGGGGAGGAGTGTAACGCATCACCCTCCTACCCTACGAGCATTTCCTAGCTAAAGCACTACCTAAGCAAGGTATCGACTTACGGGAAGAAGAGGTTGGAGGAGATGAGTGGTGATTGGTCCACAATTGTGGACCACCACCACTAAAAGACAAGCATGGTTGGGAATCAACCCAACCTCCACATTGGATGTAATTCCAACCAATAGCATATGAGCATTGCTGTTACAAATTTCAACATGTAACAAAACCAACCTTATCACAAAACTATCTCTCTCATTGGTTGCTAATCCAACCATTGTGCCACCTAAGCAAGCTTACCCCAAGGAGCTCCTTGCCCTTGTTGCCATGGAGGAAGTGGAGCTCCCCAAGGAGGTCTAGGAGGGGTTTGAGCTAACCAAGCTCATTCTCAACTCCCAACTTCCAATTAACCAAAATGGAAATGGGATTCTCTCTCTAAGTCCAAGACTTCTCCCTCACAAGTGCTCCAAGCATCTACTACCTTCTCGGTGAAGCTACATTTTCACTTCTAAGGCTTCACCAACCAAGCTTCCAAGACTTGAGGCTACTAGTAGGACTAGACTTTATTGTGTGTGTGTGTTGGCGTTTTATAAGCCTACCATTGACACTTTTTGTGGGCATTCATTTATAAGCCCGGGTCTTTGTTGTGAGTTTAAGGGCATTGTCATATAAGCCCGTGTTACAGTAAGTTTGACCAAATCATCCACTCGTCTGTACGCTCGCCCTACATCATGTATCCCCTCCATGCCACTGCTCCTTTCGTTGACCATCGAAAATAGACTCTGAAAACGCTCCTTGTCTGCTCGCTTGCACCAGCTGACAGCTCTCCGACGTGACTCGTCAAGCCCCTCACACCCTTTGGTAGTACGAAGCGTGCGAACTCGCAAGGGTTACAAAACTGATCTGCAATGCACTACATGTTCGTTTGAAGAGATTGCCACTTGGAAATGATGCTCTTCCGTAGGCGTTAAATTTCGAAAAAAAAATGGGTCCGCGGAATTTTCGTTGATAAGTAAGATTCTGCCTATCTAGGTTTGGTGATACGAGAGGTCCCGCCAAACCTGTTTGTGCCAAATTTAACGCTTACGCCTCCAGAACACCACTTATGGGGCGCACGAATTTAACGGGGTGAAGGCTCCAGGATGCTGCATCTTCTGGCAAATGTCCGCACAACTTGTGCGTTCCCAATTCAACCTCGAAAGCTAGAATCAGCCAGCGCATAAGTTGTACGGGGCAGCAATTTGAGGGGTTGAGAGATTTGGTGAGACTTCGAGGCAATATCTGTCCAGGAAATTGAGAAATGAGGCATTGGATGCGGCGAGAAGCAACTTGGAAGGACTTGCCCGTACATTTCATGCGGAAGCATTAACGCCTACAGAACAGCGCCAATATTTTGGGTATCTGCAATGGTTAGCTTGTCTTAGAATGCTCCATCGTACCATTCCTCAGAGTGGAACAAGTTGTATAATTGCAGGAAAACTTATAAGGTGTGCATCACTCCTGATACAACCGAAGGATCAAGTGAATAAAATAAGTCTGCTGAATCTAGGAGGAGAAAATGAAGTCTCTGTGTTGACCTTGTTGTATTATAGTTGAAAGAAACTAGCAAACTAGCTAGCCATGTAATCTGAGGGGTACATTCTCTTATTAACAGTCTTGCATAACAACAGTAACCATGACTATTGCCTTTCTCGACAGTTACCATGTTGTAGCGAACAACTATCGTACGGTTACTACGGTGGTCAAGGGTCACGACCGTTGACTACCCTCGACGGTTGACCTTCGGGTGACCCTCGACCTTCCGCATGCTCTATATGAGCTATTGTGGTACTGATATAGTGCCTGGTTCTACTGACAACTGATGCGTTAGTGGGATACCTTCGGGAATGCTTATAATAACCTTTCGGTTATTCCAACACTCCCCTTTATTCATGAAGGTGAGCCACGTGGGATTTATTGGTGATCCTGTCAAGATTACAAGACTGGAATGATTGAACTAACAGAGAAATCAGTACAAATAGCTAACCCTAGAATTGTGTACCCCATACAGGCTAACCCACTGTAGCCTAACAAACCAAACATATATAATGTTTGACACACCCCCATAGGCAAAGTGGGGGAGACCTAGGGGTCACAAGACCAGTCAAGGCAAAGTAAGGCAAACAAGCTCAGGGTGGATCTCGAGGATTCCACACAAATTCCGAGCACAAACAAGCGGTCACAAGACCAGTTCACATGCAGGTTTATAATAGAGCAAGACGTACAATGATCACAACCTAGCAAGAGTAAACATGCAGGTATATAAATATATAGTGATCACAGTACAGGCAAAGTCAAGAAGTGAGCAAGTGAGGGCCAGTAGGCACAAGACCTAACAGAGTACAGAAGCGCTGATGGTCACAAGGCTGGAGTGCCTTGGTGAACACATCAGCAGTGTTGGCCTCAGTGGCCACGTAACGCAGACGAAGCTGACCGCGCTGCTGCAGCTCTCGAGCAAGGAAGTACCGCAGAGCAATGTGCTTCGTTCTGTGCTCCAGTCTGTGCTCCTCACACAAGGCAATGGCAGCCTTGTTGTCGACGTACAGCACTGGAGGAGAACGAGGCCGCTCTCCGAGGTCGGTCAGCAGGTAGGTCAGCCAGCGCAGCTCCTGAGCAGCCATGGCTGTGGCGTAGATCTCAGCCTCACAACTGGAGCTGAGAACAGAAGACGAACGAGTAGAACGCCAAGAAACTGAGCCAGAGCCAAGGCTGAAGGTGTAACCCTGTGACGACCGCTGAGTAGCCTGGTCGTCTGCCCAAGAAGCATCTGAGTGCCCTGTGAGAACAACCCGGTCCCGCCCTCCAAGCACAAGCCCCATGCCCGACGTACTGCACAAGTAGCGCAACACCCTCTTAGCAGCATCCATGTGCTCCTTCCTGTGACGGCCAGGAGCGACATAGCGTGCTAAGATGCTAAGGGGGTATGCAAGGTCAGGTCGAGTGCAGGTCATCAGGTACATGAGGCAGCCCACAAGCTCTGGATACGGGCCACTCGACTCTACGGACTCATCCGAAGGCAGAGCTGAGAGCGAGTGACCGGTAGGCAGAGGAGTGGACTGAGGCGAGGAGTACGTGAAGCGGAAGCGCTGGAGAACCTGCTGCACCATGTGTGACTGAGTCAAGGTGATGGTGCGCCGTGCTCTGTCCCGGGTGATCCGCAAGCCAAGATAGCTTGTCAGCTCACCCAGGTCTGTGCACGTGTGTCTCCTCTGCAGCTCCGACTTCACGTGGGCGAGTGCCGCTGTGTCAGCTGTGGCAAAGACCAAGTCGTCAACGTACACGAGGATGTAGAACGGCGGCAGCGAGGTGTCGGTGCGTAGAAACAGCGACGGGTCAGCAGTAGAGGGAGCGAACCCAAGAGCCGCAAGCGTCGTCCTCAGTGTGTCGTGCCACTCACGTGGCGCCTGGCGGAGACCGTAGACCGGCCGCTGAAGCCTCCACTGGGTGCCAGGAGGAACCGACCCAGTGAAACCAGGAGGGCGGCGCAACCAGATCTCCTCGTGCAGGCTGCCCTGCAAGAAAGCAGTGCTGAAGTCAAGTGAGTGAAGCTCGTAGTCGCGGTGAGCGGCTATGTGCAGCAGCACCCGAAGAGTGGTCATCTTCGGGGTGGGGGAGAAGGTCTGGAAGAAGTCGACTCCCTCTCGCTGACTGAAGCCTCGAGCCACGTAGCGTGCCTTGAAGACAGGAGGAGAACCCGGCGGCCGCTTCACCCTGAAAATCCACATGCCACTGACGATGTTCGCCCCAGGAGGGGGAACGTCGTCGACGTAGGTGCCTGTGGACTTCCAGGAAGCCATCTCTGCGTCCATGGCTGTCTGCCACTGAGAGGAGTAGGGACCCGCCATCGCCTCAGCGTAAGAGCGCGGGGTCGGGATGTCTGGTGCATCCGGGTCTCCCTCAGGGGCAACAAGCATGGACACGAGATGGGGCAAAGCAGCAGCAAAGCACTGGAACTCCTCCTGTCTGTCCTCAAGGACGTCCGTGCCAAGAGCACACTCACCCCCGACGGACGGAGGACAGGCAGACTCAGACTCAGACTCAGCGACAAGGCTGGCAGCGTAGTCTAAGCGACAGCGAGCAGCAAAGTCAACCAGCTCAGCGACCAGAGCAGACGCAGCAGAGGACTCAAAGGTCGGGTCAGTGACAACTGTAGCGAGGAGACGCGTAACAGTGGGACTGGCCGCACGACGGGAGTCAGACTCCGGGTCAGGAAGAGTAGGAAGAGATGACGCAGGAGGAGACGGCAGCGGGACACGCTGCGGAGCAGTGGAGGGACGCAAGGTCATGTAGTGAGTGCCAGGGACAGGAGGGGGACGCTCACGTGGGATACGACGACCAGTGCGAGTAGTACGAACAGGCGACGCAGGACGAGACTCAGGCTCACGACGCTCTGTAAGACCTCCTGTGGGACCAGTGTAAGGAGAGGGAGCAGGGAGAGGCGAGGCAGGCGGTAACTGTGACTGCGGTGGGACAGGCAGAGGACACTCGACGGTGGGAGGAGGACTAGGAGGAGGAGCCTGACCAAGAACCTGCTGAAGGAGTGGTACGAAGTACGGTCGCGGCCGCACAGCGTCTCCAGAACCAGCAGGGACACCAGCGGCAGCCCCAACGCCCGAGTCCTCAGCACCAGCAGCAGCTCCAACACCCGGGTCCTCAACACCAGCAGCAGCTCCAACGCCCGAGTCCTCAGCACCAGCAGCAGCTCCAACGCCCGGGTCCTCAGCACCAGCAGCAGCTCCAACGCCCGGGTCCTCAGTACCAGCAGCAGAGCCACCGGTCAGGTCCTCAGCACCAGCAGTAGCGCCGCCGGTCGGGTCCTCAGCACCAACAGCAGCTCCAACGCCCGGGTCCTCAGCACCAGCAGCAGCTCCAGCGTCCGGGTCCTCAGCACCAGCAACAGCGCCACCGCTCGGGTCCGCTGCACCAGGAGCACCACTCCGAAGACTGCAGCGCCGTGTGTACCACTCTCGGATCACCTGAATGGGGGGGAGCTCCTGGGTAGGAGGGGAAGTACTGGGACGAGCTCCAGAAGCACCTCTCCGGAGGCGGCAGTACTCGAGGTACCTCTCCTGCAGCTGCTGGGAGGAGAGGGCTCCTCCAGGTGTAGTACGCTCAGGCTCAGCACCCGAAGACTCAGCACCCCCAGACTCAGCAGCCCCAGACTCAGCACCACCAGGCTCCGCACCTCCAGGCTCCGCACCTCCAGGCTCAGCACCCCCAGGCTCCGCACGTCCAGGCTCTGCACCCCCAGACTCAGCACCCCCAGACTCAGCACCCCCAGGCTCAGCACCCCCAGACGCAGGACGCGAGTCAACAGCTACCTCGACAGGCTCACCCGGGTCTACCTGGGACACACCTGAGGGAGCGGCACCCTGAGGGGGGAGGGGGTCTGGTACCTCAGCACCTGGAGCGAGGAAGAGAGGCGGGGGGGGGAGCGGGGCAGTGCGGTAGGGGAAGAGGCGGTAGAAGGGGACGGACTCGTCAAAAGTGACGTCCTGAGAGGCCAGAACCCGGCGCGAGGTGACGTGGTAAAACTGCCATCCAGGCGCGTCAGGCACAAAGCCAAGAAAGACACAGGGAACGGCGCGACGCGAGAGCTTGTCCGCGGACGTGTCGCGGACAAAAGCTCGAGATCCCCAGATCCGGAAACGCGACGCATCGCCAACCTCTCCCGTCCACCGCAGAGTCGGGGAAGTCTCCGGCAAGGAGACACGGGGCCAGAGGTTGAGCTGATGCGCAGCGTATCGGACCGCAAACGGCCACAGAAAGTGGGGAGCAGCCGCATGGGTCAGGGAGGTACGAGCGACCTCCATGACTAGGCCAATGCGGCGCTCAGCGACCCCATTCTGCTGCGGAGAGGCCGGAAGCGTGAACGACTGCTCAATACCGTGCTCAGCACAGTAGGCTGCCAAGAGGTCGGAGGCGAACTCACCACCTCTGTCAGAGTGCAAGCGCAGGACAGGAAAGTCCGAGTGAAAGCGCTTGCCTAGCTGGAGACGGGCTCGACTGATCCAGGGGATCAAAACACCAGGGACGTCACCCTTGGCGCGCAAGGGGAAGACTGTGGTGTAGCGCGAGTAGTCGTCAACAACTATCAGGAAGTACCTCTCCTGACCCTGACCACGGACGCGGGCTGGGCCCCACACGTCCATGTGGAGCGTCTGCAAGGGAGCAGTCGTCGGGGGAAAGGAGGAGGAGTGAGGAGCGGCGCGCTGCCGCCCCTCGACACAGGGAATGCAGTCAGGAGCAGGGGAGTCGGGAAGGGGAGGGAGCACCCTGGGAAGACCAGCAACAAGGTCCCGTTTGTGCATGGCCCGAAGGCGCTGCACAGACGGGTGACCAAGGCGGTGGTGCCAGAGGACAGTCTCATGCGCCAGAGAGCGACACGAGCAGGGGGCGGATAGCTGACCTGACGCAGACGCAGACGCAGCTACCTGAGGGGACTCAGTGGTCAGTGTGTACAGGTCCGACCCCGGCTCTCGAGTGAAAGTAGCCAGGTGGCGGCCCGTCCGAGCACACGTGCAGTGTGTCACACGCTCGTAGGCAGGGGTGAACTGGTGAACACCCCCGTCCTGCAGCGCACAACCTGCCACCAAGTTCGTAGAGAACGAGGGGAGGTAGAGACCTGAGAGCGTGCCGGACGGAACCGCTGGACACGGAAGTGTAGTGGAGGAGGTCGCAATGACCGGACCCCCAGAGGGGTCAGCAAGAGAGACAGCAACCGGCCGAGCTAGTGGCTCAAGGACAGTGCGGTCACGAAAGAAAGAGCGAGAAGCACCTGAGTCCAGTGTGAAGGTGTGGAGTGCTGCAGTCGACTCAGTACCAGGGGGCACAGACGCACTAGCACCTAGGGCAGCTGCTGCAGCAGGACCTGTGGGAGCAGACACACTAGCACCTAGAGCAGCAGCTGGGCTGGCCTGAATGCCCGGGTCGGGCGGAACACGCAAGTACTGGGCACCCTCTCCACTAATAGACATCGCATACATAGCAGTGAGAATAGCATCAAAGTCTAAAGCCCAGATATCAACACCCTTCTTTTCCAGCTCAGGCCAGCGGGGGAGCTCAGTAGACCCAGGAAACTGGATGCGCCACGCGTCAGTCAGGCGCTGGAAGCAGCGCTGCGTGGGGTGCGACCTCCCACATGGCTGGCCAGTGCGGTCACCAGTGCGGATGACGTACGTGCAAGTGTACCCACGCTGCGCGTACCACTCACGGGCGGCCTGGAGGGTCGGGGCGTGCTGCTGACTCTGGCCACCTCCAGCGTCTCCACGGCCACCACCGCCACCGCCACCGCCACCGCCTCGGCCACCTCCACCCCTGCCACGGCCACGACCGCCACCGCCGCCGCTGCCACCTCCGCCTCTGCCACCACCCCCGCCGCCGCTGTCACCACCCCCACTGCCGCCACTAGCCTCTCCAGACCCACCGCCACCTCCACTGTCTCCACCCCCGCCTCCCCCGCCTCCACCCCCACCCTTGCCCCCCCTGCTCTTGCGGCGCCCGCTCGAAGCAGACGCAGCCCCGACCTTCTCAGCACCAAGGAGGTCGACAGCAGCAGCAGTGGCGACAGAGGGGAGAAGGGGGGAAGGGGAACACCCCTCGAAGAAGGGGGTGCGGGGCTCGCCACGAGAGGCACCTACGGCGACGATGCTCGCCTCAGCTGCAAGTAGGTCCTTCTCGAGGAGGGCAATGGTGAGCTCAGTAGGGGAGCGAGCTAGAAAGGAGTCCCTGACTGCACGCAGAGAGTCAGGGAGGCGGGTGACAATGTGGTAGAGGGTGAGCCAGAGCGGGGGGGGGTTGCTAGCAAGGAACTCGGCAGGCATGGCAGCGCGAAAACGGGCCTCACTAGTCTTGAGGTGGGTGATGAGATCAGCGACAGTGTGAAAGGAGGCCAGGTCGGGGAACAGGTAGGGCAGGGAGAGGCGGCCTAGGGTGGCAGACGCAGGCGAGGAGTAGCGAGCAACTACGGCTGTGTACAGTTCCTTAGCAGTCTTGCACTGGCCGAAGTGCTCGCGCTCATCTAGCGGCAGGGAGTTGCGGATAGCAAAGCGAGCGTGTGCGTCGCGGGTCTGCCACTGGGAGCGCAGTGTGCTAGCAGCAGAGGAGTCAGGGGCAGTAGCATGGCCTAGGGCGTGGTCGTACAGTGAAATGTCTTCCTTGGCAGTGAGCTGTAGGAAAAGGTGCAGATCATCGAGCCAGGTGTCAAATTTCACTGGGCGGCCCTCAGCGTCGAAGGCTAGAACAGGAGCAGTAGCCATGGTAGCAGGAGGAGGAAGAGTAAGTAATAAACGTGGCAGTGACAGTAGCAGCAGGGCAAGGCAAGGCCGGGGCAGTCGAGACAGCGGCAGCAGATGCTGCAGGTTCGGCTACGGCTGCTGCTGCTGGGTCGGCGGCGGCTGCTGCTGCAGAGGCAGCGGCGGCTGATTCTGCTGTAGCTGCGGCGGCCGCTGCTGTAGATTGCGGCGGCTGCTGCTGCCGTAGATGCGGCGGCGGCCGCTGCTGTAGATGATGCGGCAGCTGCTGCCGCTGTAGATGCAGCGGCGGCTGCTGCAGAAGGCGCGGCGGCTGCTGCTGCTGGAGATGCAGCGGCGGCTGCTGCTGCTGTGGATGCAGCGGCGGCTGCTGCAGAAGATGCGGCGGCTGCTGCTGCTGTAGCTGCAGCGGCGGCTGTTGCAGTAGATGTGGCGGCTGCAGCTGCTGTAGATGCAGCGGCGGCCGCGGCAGGAGAGGCGGCGGCGGCTGCTGCAGCAGTTGCGACGGCCGCGACTGCAGTCTCTGCCGCGGCTGTTGCTGAAGGCCCGACCGCGGCGACGAAGGCGCGGGGGGGTCGAGCGCAGCACGGAGCAGCGCGACGGGCCGCGCTCGAAGAAAAAAGAGCCGCGCGCGCCGGCGGCTAGCTAGGCGCGCGCGAAAAATGGCCGCGCGCGGGCTGCTGGCTGGTCGCGCGCACGAAATAGGCCGCGCGCGGGCGGCTAGCAGATCGCGCGCGGTAAAAAAAAGGGATAGCGCACTAGGGGCGCAATAGGAGGCGCACTGAGGGCGCAATAGGAGGCGCACTAGGGGCGCTTGATAGGTATGTAGGTAGTTAGGTGGGCCCTTAAAAACGGTCCTAGGGAAGGACCTGCTCTGAAACCATGTCAAGATTACAAGACTGGAATGATTGAACTAACAGAGAAATCAGTACAAATAGCTAACCCTAGAATTGTGTACCCCATACAGGCTAACCCACTGTAGCCTAACAAACCAAACATATATAATGTTTGACAGATCCCGCAGAGGTTGATGCAGCGCTGGTACTACTGGCGTGACAATTTCTTGAAGAAATAGCGAAGAAGAAGAAGAAGAAGAAGAAGAAGAAGAAGAAGAAGAAGAAGAAAGAAGAAGAAGAAGAAGAAGAAGAAGAAGAAGAAGAAGAAGAAGAAGAAGAAGAAGAAGAAGAAGAAGAAGAAGAAGAAGAAGAAGAAAAGAAGAAGAAGAAAAGAAGAAGAAGAAGAAGAAGAAGTAGCGAACTGCGATCTGCTTCGTGCGGTTTACGAACCAGGCTTGTTCGCGATCTTGATCGCGCTCTGATTGTCGCAGAGTAACGTGAAGTGTCCGTTCATCGTCATTTTCGCTTCTTCCAGGAGCCCCATTAGATACAGTCCTTCGCGAACAGGTGCACTGGCAGCGATGAACTCAGCTTCAGCTGACGAAAGGGCGATAAGTTCCTGCTTCTGAGAGTTCCAGGAGATGATTCCAGCAGGTTGGATTTGGAAGATGAATCCTGTGCGGAAGCGCTTGTTGTCAACGTCTCCTGCGTGGTCAGCATCTACGTAGCCATGAAGCTGCAGAGTAGCGGTGAGGTTAGCTTTGTAGGTGAGGCCGACGTCAAGAGTGGAGATGAAGTACTGCAGTGCTAGGCGTAGGTCCACTAGATTCTCCCCTTCAGGTCTCTTCACGTACTGTGCGAGCTGGCTTGCGACGTAGGAGAGATCGGGCCGGCACGTGACGGCGGCGAACAAGAGACATCCTAGCTGCTGTTGATAGAGCCGATGATCGTCGATAGAGAGAGGTGTGGTGTCCAGCTCATAATTAGGAGGAGTGCGGTAGGGAGTGGTGAGGTTGATTGGTGCGATGGCGAACCGCTTCGCGAGTGTTTCGGCGTATTTGGCGGCGGAGATGTGAATAGAAGATGCGGACTGAGTGACATTAAGTCCCAAGAACTGTGTGACGTTGTGATTGATCGTCACCTCGAGCTTCTCCGTTATATCAGCTTCGAACTGGTCCAACAGCTCCGTGTCGTCACCGGTGTAGAGGAGATCGTTGACGTAGGCGACGAGGAGAATAAACTTGCCACGCGATTCTCGTCAGTACATTCCGATGTCATGTGGTAGTTGGACGATACCGAGCTCGTTAAGAACCGAATGGAGATACTGCTGCCACAGACGAGGTGCTTTCTTGATCCCGTAAAGGGATTTCTGGAGGAGGCACACGGCGCCATTGGTTTCTTCGAAGGCATGCGGCTGCTCGACGAAGATGATGGCGTCAACATGAGCGTACAGAAAGGCGTTGTTGATATCGATTTGACAAAGCGGTCGCTATTTGACGGCTGCGATGCAGATGAGAATGCGCACCGAGGTGTGGCGTCCGACAGGTGC
Source organism: Closterium sp. Yama58-4 (assembly GCA_947470075.1). NCBI lineage: Eukaryota > Viridiplantae > Streptophyta > Zygnematophyceae > Desmidiales > Closteriaceae > Closterium > Closterium sp. Yama58-4. The sequence continues at coordinate 645,043 of CANIUD010000858.1, read as the reverse complement.
GAAGGTGAGAGTGAAATCCACCAGGTGCGTTTGCTCGAAACCGCGCAGCACCCATCGCGCTTTCTACTTATCGATGGAACCATCCGCCAGAGTTTTGATGCGGAAGACCCATTTGCCGCTGAGAATTCTTCTCCCCATTGCCGACCGATGACCGAGGGACCAGCTTCCAGGTGCCACGCCGCTGTAGCAACGCAAATTATGCGGCCATGGCTGCCCTCCATTTGTCACTGTCGGGGCCAGACAGAGCTTGGCGAACAGTGGTTATTCGTGGCGAACAGCTACGGCGAGTCCGAGGACGCGAAGTCCAGTTTCGTTGGTCTTTTTGTAGTGGAGGCGGTCGTAGTCGTGGAAGCTGGTAACTTCGAGTACGTCGTCGTCACTTTCGTTGCCGAGGCGGAGGGTATCTTGAAAGGTGTTGGGTTGTGGTAACTCTGCATACGGGGATCAGCGCACCCCACTGGTGTAGTTGTGAGCTTCGCGAGTCGTATTGTCCGTATCAAATTGGTGTACAGGGATGAAGGTTGGAGTTTGGAGCGGGCTTGTAAGGGGGATGCTGGGTGCAGTATCCATCGGGGTGACATCGGTCGCGTCTGCATCTTCCGCCAGGTCAGCTTCGTCGTGTGACGTGGTGAAGCTGCGGTGTCCCTCGAAAACCTTCTCTGGCGCCTTGTCAGCTTCCCAGTGGTCCTGGAACAGTGGCAGGGTCAGCTTCTCGTAGAAGATGCAGTCACGTGATTTTGTCACTTCGTGTGTCGCGTAGTCCAGTACGATCCACGTCTTGTATTCCTTTTCGATTCCGAGGTGGATCCACCATCATGCAGCCGAACACCCAAAGCAGTCGTGTGTCCGCTTTCCTGCCCATCCATGCCCTGTAACTGGAATTGTTGTTCTTGAGGCTTTGGGAGGACAGCAAGTTGTGCAGCAAGTTGTGCAGTCAAACAGCGTGATTCATCGCAAACGGCCAATATTTGGTTGGGATGGCCGACTGCTTCGTCAGGGCCCTCATCCGTGTAGCGAAGCTCCAGTTTGTCCGTTCTGCTACTCCTTGTTGCTCGTGAGCGTAGGGCAGGGACACCAGTTGCTCAATCCCCTTCTACTTGAAAAGTTCCTTGAACTCCGTTAAGAAAAACTCCAAACCCCCGTCTGTCTGGTAGCTCTTCAGCTTTAGCCCGGATTGACGCTCAGCCCGCTTCATCCACGCCACGAAGCACTCGAAGCCAAGAGAGCGACAGTCGGTATTAATAGCCCAGACGTAGTGCGTGCACGCGTCGATGAAGGTAAGCGTGTATAATTCACCGTCGAGTCCTTCGTGGCGGAGGATCATGAAGTTGTTGTAGACTTTTTCCAACGGCTTGTATGGTTCGTATCCCGGAGGTAAGTCGGGAAACGGCTTGTGGGTGAGCGACGCTGTTGGGCAGATGATGCATGGCGGGTCAGCTGAGTCCGCAAAGAGAAAACCTTCTCGAGGCAGGAGGAGCGCGCCGTTGTCGAAGACTCTGGCCTTAAGTGAATTCTTTAGTGTAGCGTGTGAGGGGTGTCCGAGGCGCTGGTGCCAGGTTTCACGATCCGCATGATTGTTGCACAAGATCCGGTCACTTTGAAGACTTACGACGATCTCAAATCTCAACTAAACGCAAATCCGCTTGGTAGGATTGCGCGCGCTGGTCTTAGCTACAACTTGATTTCATGGTCTAGAAAGTGAGAACGAATGAAAAACGTATAGCTACTGCTTTCACTAGAAAGGATGGAGGAAGAACAAACATTAAGCATAGAATGTGGAGTTGGGGGGTTTCAAGAGAACCTTGTGAGGGAAGGCTCTCCAAATGCTTGGGAAGGATGGTGGGAACCTTCCTAGCATCAAAGATGCAACCCTCATGATGAGGTCCTTGAGGTGTCACATGCAAAATCCAATCCAATTGAATTTTGCCTAGGTGTTGCAACAATTGCAACCCATGCTAGAAACTTCTAGCCACCCCAATCCAAAAGTCAAAGTTGCCTTCCTAACCACCCAACCAAAGATCCCTTTATAGTCATGACCCAATAATCGCCCACTTTAGTTAATATCCCAAATTAAGATAGAATTCCCAAATCTTGGAAATCTTGTAACTTGGGCGATCTTGGTCGGAATAAGGCGATCTTGGTATCGTTGGAAAGCTCTGGATTTCTCCTGCGCGATCAAGCATTTAGACTTGGAGAAAAATACAGAGGTGGTAAAATCCAACAGAAATGCATAATGGTTTATGCTCATACAAATGTCGCAAGCATGGATTGCACGAGCACACAGCAGGACGTTAGGATGACATGCACTCATACTGACGTGCATACAACCTTCTCGAGGCAGGAGGAGCGCGCCGTTGTCGAAGACTCTGGCCTTAAGTGAGTTCTTTAGTGTAGTGTGTGAGGGGTGTCCGAGGCGCTCGTGCCAGATTTCAGGATCCGCATGATAGCCGAGAGTCTTCTGATAATATTTGTGCCGTGCTGATGCGTCGTCCTGCTCTTTTCCAGGTCCCGTGTTAGCGGCGGCGTCGGCGTCAGCTGCAAAGGCTCGAACAGAGTTTTACTCCAGGAGGGCAGGCGGAATTCCGATGATGTCATCAGTGTCACCGGCATCGACTTGCTTGCTCGTGACGAGCAAATGTGTTGACGGTGGCGACTTAGGTCTTGGCCGATCATGGACGAAGAGTCCCGTCATTGGAATCTGAAAATAACTGTACTCAGCACCGATGACTTCAATTTCTTGCGGCTCTTGTTCTGGTGACGGCGGTTCGTCCTGTTAGAGACTAAGGACCGAGTCTATGAAGATTATGTGCCAAAATATCTCAAAATCGTCGGTCTTAGTTTTGTTATAGTCACAATAGGCTCCAATAGGCCTAGAACCAAAGATAGAGTGCACAGTCGGATTTCTGCACAGCGGCTTTAAACTATCATAGCTTTCTGGTCACAGCTCCAATTGACCTCATTCAACTTGGATCTGGAGCGTCTTAACGTGGCATACAACAAGCAATTTATGTCGCACGATTTCATCAAGAATTGACGACACAGCGTCAGTTTGAACGCCCGGCACTATGGCAGCAACATAGTCTTAGGAACACAATTACGAACAGCTAGGAAGAGTTACGAGTTGGGAAGGACTCCCAGCTCCTACAAACCCCAAGAGCCGAGGTACAGTGATGTGGAACAGTGCCACACTGTCCCCAACCAAGAAGGGTCTCGAAACTACCCTCCACAAGGGCCTACACCCATAGAAATGTTACACTACACATTGTAATGTAACTATCTTCAATATCTTGAGGTGTACCCTTTTGGCCAGCTTCGAAATCACTTGAAGCTTGCAACCAAGGCTCGGGTTCTTCATCACAAACTCAACCTTGAGTTCTTGATGGGTCTGCTGCACACACCTGCGACACGCCGAACGTTCGACAAGCGACAAAACAGAAACCGCGCACGGGACACACGACAAAATAGAAACCGCGCGCGAGACACAAATGACCGCATTAACACGCGGCTAGCGATAACTCGCTATTGACTCGACACACACACTCGACATCATGACCCATCATTCATACACCATTATAAGCATGAAATATATATTTATTTCATGCACTCATACCATTCCACGCACATACGCATGCATGCACACGCACATGGACAACAAGCCGAGTGCAAACCGTAGGGTTGCACCAACAAACTCCCCCTCGGGTTGTTGGCCTTAGGATCTTGCTCTCTCAGTTCAGAGCCATCCCAGCCAGCTTGCAACACTTCCAATGCTGCTGCTCCACCAGCCTCTTGGTCATCATGTCAGCTGGCTGCCCCGTCGTCTTCACGTAGCGCAACTCAACTTCACCCGCGGCCACCATGCTCCTTGTCCAGTGCCACTTCACCCTCATGTGCTTGGTCAGGCCGTGCAACACAAGGTTATTGGCTAGAGCAATGGCTCCCTGGCTGTCACAGTAGAGTGGGGTAGGTCCTTGCTGCTCCTCCCCCAATTCAGCCAACAAACGCCGCTGCCACACAATCTCCCGTACGGCACGGAAGAGTGCCATGTACTCGGATTCCACCGAGCTCAATGCTTGGTCCACCTGCTTCTTGCTCTCCCAAGCAGTTGGGCCTCCACCAGCACAGCGTATGAACCCTCCAACACTTGTCACACCATCCGCGCCCTTTTGGCGCCTTCGCGCCGCTGCCGAATGGTGCGGTGTTTGGCCATCCGCCACAGAGTATTGCAGCCCAACGGTCGGTGTTTGGCCAAGGTACTTGGCCACCCTCATTCCAGCAGCTACCTGCTCCTCATTAGGGCATTGCACAACCCTTGCCAGCTGCCCGGTAGCAAACGCGACATCCGGTCGTGTGTTGACTGCCGCGTACATGAGGCTGCCCACCAACGAGTGAAAACGGCGCCTCTCCTCTTCACCCACGCTCTCCTCCTCTGGTCCCTTCACACACTTGAACCCAGAAGGAAAGGGTGTAGCCACATGGCCTTCATTCTGCCCAAAGTTGGCAGCCAATGCCTCCAGAAACTAGCGTTGGTGCACCCGCATGCACCGCTTCTCCACATCACGCTCGATGTGAAGCCCGAGGTAAAAGTTCACGTCCCCAAGGGACTTGCACTTGAACTTGTCTTGCAGCTTCAGCATCACCTCCTTCACAAGGTCAAAGGAGGGTGAGAAGATCAGGATGTCGTCCACGTAGACCACCATGAAGCTCCTCTGCTCCCCCTCGCCAAGCATGAACAAGGAGTGATCGGCCGTTGAGGGAGTGAAGCCGATCTCCTCCAACACTTCGCGCAGCTTCAGGTACCATTGTCTAGGGGCCTGCTTCAGCCCATAGAGGGCCTTCTTCAACTTCCACACTCTGCCGCTGCCATCGTCAAACCCCTCTGGCTGCGCCATGAAAATCTCCTCCTCGAGGATTCCGTTGAGGAACGCCGTTACGATGTCTAGCTGCTTCACCACCCAACCTTTGATCGCGGCTCCCGCGAGTAGGGTTCGCAGCGTCGTCGGCTTCACCATAGGAGCAAACAGCTCCTTGTAGTCCACATTCTCCTTCTGCTGGTACCCCTTGGCCACCAGCCTAGACTTGTAGCGCTCGATCTTGCCGTCGGCGTCGGACTTGATCTTGAAGAGCCACTTGGACGTAATCGCCGTACGCCCCTCCGGTAGCTCCACCAACTCAAACGTGTCGTTCTCCTCGATGCTCTTCAGCTCACTCTCCATGGCCTTCTTCCACTCCTCAGCATCACTACTCTCCAAGGCTTCCTTGAGAGTTGCTGGTTCTCCCGGCATCTCCACCGGAGAGAAGAACGCGAAGGCACACTCCTCGTAGTCGCTTTCCTCGTCGTCTCCGACCATCATTGCCGCTCCGGCCAGGGCCGTCTTGCCCGGCTCTCCCGGCGCATCATATGTCAGCCTCTTAGGGGGTTGTACTTTCCCTTTCACTCTTCCTTCCTCAGCTGCAGGGACTTGAAGGCCTTGGCGTTGCTGCGGTGTAGCTCGGTTCCGTGGAGCACTCGTAGTGCGGGAAGGGAGTGTCGGTGCACGCTCGCTCACTTGCTGCACCTCCTCCTCTTCTTCCTCTGCATCCTTGGCCTCCTCTCCCCCATTCACAAGGGAAGATTGCCTTGTGGTGGTGCTGCCGCTGCTCAGCTCCAAAGGCAGCTCCACGTGCTCCAACCCGGAACTCTTCACCTCCCCAAACCGCACGCCTATCTTCGCCTCATTCTCCGCCTTCCAATCCTTGTACATGAAGTTCTCCATGAACTTGCAGTCCCTGCTCACCATGAAATTCTTGGTGAATGGGTCCCAAAGAAGCCACCCCTTGCTGTTTTGAGCCATGCCCAAGTGCACGGCCCACACCGCCTTGGCACCAAGCTTGTTGTGCCGAAGATGCTTAGGCACGAGCGCCATGCACATGCACCCGAACACCCGAAGCATATCCACCTTTGGCTTCCTTCCAAGCCACTCCACATAGGGCACCCATTTATCTGCTCCCACATGAGTCAAAACTCTGTTCTTGGCCACACACGCGCTCCGCACCGCATCAGGCCAGAAATAGTCGGGTAGCCCGGCTTCAATGAGCAACCCGCGTGCCGCCTCCGTGATCGTCTAGTTCGCTCGCTCGGCGATGCTGTTCATTGCAGGGGAGTATGGCATGGTGAGGGAGTGCCGAATACCATTCTTCTTCAGCCACAACCCAAACTCCTTGCTCAGGAACTCTCCCCCTCGATCGGTGCGGATTGACTTGACTAGACGGTCTTGTTGCCGCTCGGGAACCAATCCGTCTTCAACGTTTCAGCCACGTCGCTCTTCTTGGCCAGCACATACACCCAAGTCATGCGGGTGTAGACGTCGACAATGGTGAGGAAGTACTCTGCTCCAGCAGCTCCAAGCTTCAAGGGGCCCACCACGTCCATCACCACCTCATCAAGTGGTGCCTTAGCCGTCGCCTCCGAACTAGAGAACGGGAAACGGGTGAACTTGGCTTGCAAGCACGTTGGGCAGCCAAGCACCTCATCGGGCTCCCCCTTCACACGTATGCCAGCAACCATCTGATTCTTCACTAGCTGCTGCAAGATGGGCAGGGCCACATGCCCCATGCGCCGATGCAAAGTCAACCAATCACACTCCCCCGTAGCCGAAGTCGGATTGGAGAATGCCGCGCTCGCAATAGCGCCCCACATGCTCTCTCCGTAGTCCTCCTTCGCTGCTGCCTCGGGGTTCTCCTCACCCTTGTGCTGCTCCTTGGCTGCTGCACCACTCTCCTTATGGTCACACAGCTTGCTGGTCACTCCAGGTTTGCTCTTCTTGAGCTCGTTCTCCTTAGCGCGACCGTCCGCGCAATCGCCGCTACCAACCGCTTCACCTTTGGTGCTGACGCTTGCTGCCACTTGCCTCTCCTTAGGCATGGGGACCACAGGGATCTGCCACATCTCGTTGTAGACGTCCCTATCCTCGTGAAGGTCCCAAAGAATCCGGTCGCCAATCCTTGCGGTGTAGGTTTTGGAGCCCTTCGAGTTCGTGTCCATGCCGGCCTTTGCCAATCGCCGCACGGAAATCAGGTTCGCAGCAAGGCTGGGCACCCAAAGCACGTTCTTGAGGCCCACCATCTTCCCATCAGCACCCTTGAACATGGCCTTGCCCATGCCTTTCACCTCTGCTCGCTGCCCCAAAGCCGATGTGACATGCTTCACCGGTGACGGCTCGAGTTCGGTGAGCAAGTCGGGGCGAGGTGTCATGCTATAGGTAGCGCCGCTGTCGATCACCCAATAGTCCAGGGGGTGTAGGGTCACCTTCCCCATAGCTGCTGGCTCCTCAAGGTCTTCATCCTTCTCTGGACCAGCAGGTACTTGCGTCGACACGAAGTAGAATAGACCCGGGTAGCGATCGTCCTTCGGGTCCTTGTCGTTATCTCCACTCTTCATGTTCGCGGCTCCACCTCCGCGACCGCCACGGCCTCCACGGCCTCTTCCTCTCCCTCCTCCTGCTCCTCTACCCTCTTGGCCTTGAGCAGGGGTCCATCCTTCAGGGAGTTTGTAGCAATCGCGCCACATGTGTCCGCTCTTGTAGCATTCGCCGTCGAATCGGCCGCGACCGCGCCCGTAGCTCTTGTCGTCGCTGCCGTATCGGCCACTCCGCGGCCTCCGCCGAAGTTGCTGCCACCAGATCTTCCTCCCCCTCGTCCTCTGCCTCTTCCTCGGCCATATCCACGGCCAACACTCGCTGCCCCAGCGCCATCCGCACTCGCCAACTCACGGCGGCGGAAGTCCTCTTGTAGGATCGCGCGCTTCACGTCTTCAAGCGAGAGACGGGGCAGATCACGGTTGAGGTTGATGATGAGCGAGGACCACGACTCGGGGAGTAGGGCCAGCAACTTGGTCTTCTTCTGGAGCTCACTGTAGTTCAAATCAGCTCCCTCAATTCGTAGCGTCGCCATTTGCCGTTCCAACACCACAGCTACCGCCGCTGTTGCAGGAGCGTGTACACCCTTGAGAGCAGCCCATGCCTTTGGTCCCTTCTCTGGATCACGCTGGAAAGGCTTGATGTGACGGATCTGGTTGCTCCCCAATGCTTGCCCAAGTAGGAGATAGCCTTGTGCGCTCTTCCGCACCCACGGGCTCTTCTCCGGGTCGTTCTCGGGACGCTTCTCCGTTCCTTCCATCACCTCCAGCAGGTCATAGTGGTCAAACACGTTCTCCATTCTGAAGGACCATTCAGCAAAGTTGTCACCGTTGAACTTGTCAAGCCCGAACACTCTTGGTTCATCCCTTGAAGGTCCAAGAGTCGGTTGCACGGACGCCATGGCTGAATCACGGGCTTGGCCTTGTGCTTGGGCTTCTCCATTGCCTCCAGCACCTCTGCCACCCCTCTCTTCAGGTCCAGCCATCGTCGTAGCTGCTCCAAGGCGCTCTGATACCACTTGTTATAGTCACAATAGGCTCCAATAGGCCTAGAACCAAAGATAGAGTGCACAGTCGGATTTCTGCACAGCGGCTTTAAACGATCATAGCGATCTGGTCACAGCTCCAATTGACCTCATTCAACTTGGATCTGGAGCGTCTTAACGTGGCCTACGACAAGTCGCACGATTTCATCAAGAATTGACGACACAGCGTCAGTTTGAACGCCCAGCACTATGGCAGCAACATAGTCTTAGGAACACAATTACGAACAGCTAGGAAGAGTTACGAGTTGGGAAGGACTCCCAGCTCCTACAAACCTCAAGAGCCGATGTGCAGTGATGTGGAACAGTGCCACACTGTCCCCAACCAAGAAGGGTCTCGAAACTACCCTCCACAAGGGCCTACACCCATAGAAATGTTACACTACACATTGTAATGTAACTATCTTCAATATCTTGAGGTGTACCCTTTTGGCCAGCTTCGAAATCACTTGAAGCTTGCAACCAAGGCTCGGGTTCTTCATCACAAACTCAACCTTGAGTTCTTGATGGGTCTGCTGCACACACCTGCGACACGCCGAACGTTCGACAAGCGACAAAACAGAAACCGCGCACGGGACACACGACAAAATAGAAACCGCGCGCGAGACACAAATGACCGCATTAACACGCGGCTAGCGATAACTCGCTATTGACTCGACACACACACTCGACATCATGACCCATCAGTCATACACCATTATAAGCAAGGAATATATATTTATTTCATGCACTCATACCATTCCATGCACATACGCATGTACGCACACGCACACGGACAACAAGCCGAGTGCAAACCGTAGGGTTGCACCAACAAGTTTGTGGACAGAACCGTCGATTTCACAAGAAACGTAGTCGCTGAAAAGTTCACCGCTAAAATCTCAGAAAAACCAAGTATGTTGTAGCACTAGACCGTGGCTACAATTCCCAATTTCAATCACATCAAAAGGTGAACTAAATCTTGAGTTATCAATTTCGGAGCACAGGGGGGTATGCTGCCATAGAAAATTAACTCAATCACAAGAGTCTCAAAAGTTCTCAAAAGTGACACACAAGAAAGTTTGAGTGGCAATCAACCAGATAGAAGGGAAGAGGAGGACAAGAGGGAAGGTCCCAAGGGAGTCCCCAACCAAAGGAACCCTATGCCACACAATTCCCTTCCCCATAGGCAACCCAACTTTGACCTTTGTCACTATCCCAACCTCCACAATCCACCTCAACCCAACTTGGCCACACTTGCCAACCTGGTTTGGTTTCTCCCAACCACTTGGCAGCATCTACAGTGATGGGGACGAATTTCCCAACCCCCAAAAGTTTGTACCCCATATTGAGTCAACCCGCAAAGTTCCATAGTCGCTGCAACACAACCATAACATCGAACGAAACTTTCTTGTTCTTGCTCCAATCGCGGCGATATTTGATTCGTCGGAAAGCTCTTGAGCAGAGGAGTCATTTCAGACATATGCTCAAGCAAGATAACATTCACAGACACTCAGAAAATCCAATCGCATCAAACACAAATACTTGCACACACTCGCACGACGCATGCAACGCACAAACACATGATGGGAGGCAGACAGACGTGAATGCGAATGATAGCATCACACAACAAACTCTCTCTCTGGCTGCCAACCATCATCCCACATGCCATAGCTCAAGCATGCACCCTCAATGCACACTCATCCCAGCAAGCTTCATGCCCTTCCAATGCTCAGGTTCTGCCAGGCGCTTGGTGAGAATGTCAGCCGCCTGCTGCTGGGTCTTCACAATCTCCAGCCGCACCTCCTTATCCAGGAGCCTCCTTGTCCAATGCCACTTAGGACTGATGTGCTTTGTCAGGTCATGAAGACAAGCATTTTTTTGCCAGCTTCAACTGACTCGTTGTCACAGAAAATCACGGTCGGATCCTTTTGGCACACTCCGATCTCCTCCAACAAACGCCTCAGCCACACCACCTCCTTTGCCCCATGATGTCGGGCCACATACTCTGTCTCACACGAGGACAGCCCCACCTCGTTCTGCTTCTTGCTGCGCCAGCTCACTGCACCACCTCCAAACAGGCACACATAGCCTCCAATGCTGGTGCCATCCGCCTTCACAGAGTTGAAGCTAGCGTCGGTGTAGCAAGTCAAGAGCATCTCCCCCTTGCTCAAGTCAGCTGCACCCCTCTGCAGCCTCTGTCGCACAGCACTGTACTCCAAGCCCACTAATGCTGTAGCGCTCACATAGCGAACCAACCTCTTGGCCGCTTCCAGCTGCTCATGACTGGGGCGTGAAACCACACTCGCAAGCCTGGATGTTGCAAAGGCAATGTCAGGCCGCGTGTGGTTAGCCGCATAGTTGAGTGCCTCCACAATGGAGTGAAACAGCTTCCTGTCACTCTCACCCACCACCTCCTTATCGGCACAGGGCTCCACAGTGAACCCCGAAGGCAGTGGGGTGGCTGGCTTTCCTCCATCTTGCAGCCCATACTTCTCTGGTCCTAACAATACTTCCTCTGGTGCAACCTCAACACTCCCTTGTCAAGGCCTTTCTCCACATGCATCCCCAGGTAATACTTCACATCTCCCATCTTCGAGCACTTGAACTGCATCTCCAGCATCTCCTCCACATGCTCAATCATCGCAGCCGACTCAGAGAAGAGCAGGATGTTGTCCACGTGCACCAGGAGCATGAGAAACCCGCCCTTCTCTTGCATCAGAAACAGGCTGTGGTCGCACTCACTCTTCTTGAAAACCCTAGCCAGCAGTGTCTCCTCCAGCTTGTGGTACCATGCACGAGGAGCCTGCTTCAAGCCATATATGGTCTTCTTCAGCCTGCACACCCTGCCGCTCCCATCATCCAACCCCTCAGGCTGCAGCATGTACAGCTCCTCCAGAATGATCCCATTGAGGAAGGCAGTGGTAATGTCCATCTGCTTCACCCGCCATCCACGGTTTGCAGCCATTGCCAATGACACTCTCAGTGTTGTCCCTTTTCCCATAGGAGCATAGAGCTCGTTGAAGTCTTTTCCCTTTGTCTGCTGGGATCCCATGTTTCAATCTCCAGCAGTGAGTCGTACTCCTCCTTCACACTCTGCTTCCACTTCTCAGCATTGGGCCCACTCAAGGCCTCGGTAAGCGTCTTGGGCTCAGGGACGGCTGCCCAGTAGCAGTGCGCTATCTCCTCCTCATCACACTGCTCAGCCACACTCCCAGCCCGTACCACCTTTGGCTTCCCAAAGCTCGGATAGGACACACATCCCCTTAGGACAGTCAGCCGTACGTGCGGCACCTTGTGGAGCACCTTGCTACTGCGGCTGCTGCTGCTCCTCCACCTCAGGTTCTCCCCCATCCTCAGTCGACTCAGAGATCTCCTCCTCTGATACAATGACCTGCACTTTCCTTGAAGGCCGCTGCACCTCATCGGCCTCAATGATCAGTGGTGTAGTCGGAAGCTTTTGCTGCTGCTGCTTCCACTCCTTGTAATACAGACACGCAAGAAACGTCACATTCCTTGACACAGTCAGCTGCTGGCTGGTCAATTCCCATATCAACCAGCCCTTGTGATCCTTAGCAAGCCCCAAGTGCACACCCCATCTCCCAGAAGCTTCTAGCTTTCCCTTCTTCTCCTTCGGCACATAAAACACCACCATGCCGCCATAGGTTCTCAGCATGTTGACTGCTGCTGCACTCCCATACCACTGGGCGTAGGGGACCCACTGCTTGTCCCCCACAGTCGCCAGCACCCTGTTCTTCACAACGACGACCTGCCTCAGTGCAGTCACCCAAAACGGATCCGGCAGCCCTGCACGCCCAAGGAGAGTGCGAGCACCTTCCTGCAGGGTCCGGTTGAACCGCTCAGCCACGCCGTTCTGCTGAGGGATTTAAGGCACCGTGAGCTGATGCTGGATTCCCTTCTTCTTCAGCACCGCCTCAAAATCAGCGCCAATGAACTCTCCCCCGTTGTCGGTGCGGATCACCTTCACCTTGTGTCCGCTCTCCCTTTGAGCTCTTGGCATCCACTCCTTAAGAACAGCCGCTGCCACCTCCCCCTTAGTCTTGAGAGGGTAGACCCACACTGCACGCGTGTGGTCGTCCACAATGGTTAAGAAGTAGCGGCTGCCCGAGAGAGAAAGGGCCCTCGTGGGGCCCACCACATCCATGTGCACAAGTGCAAGTGGAGCCTTGGTTGGTCCCGTGCTGATGCTAAATGCATGTAGGGCAGCTCCCAATCTCCTTTGCTGCCCCCTTCACCTCCAGCCCCTTCAAGCTCCCATCCTTCACCAACTTCTGCAGCATCGGAATGTTGATGTGGCACAGCCTCTCGTGCCACGTCTCCCAATTGGCCTCACCACTCCCAGATGAAGCCTTTGCCCATGATCTTTCCGGGGGGTTTCACCTCATCAAGTAAATCTGCCCGCGGAGTCATGTGACTCGTGCAACCTGAGTCTATCACCCAGTGAGTGAGAGGGTGCATCACAACCTTCCCAACCGAACCCACATCTCACTCCTGCAGGATCTGCTACCGTAGCCAGCTCCTTTTCAAGCACGATCACCATGGGCAGCGTGTTGGGCTGAATCATATCACGTAGTAGCTTCCACGCCTTCGGACCGGAGTCGTCCAACTCAACCAAGTCCTTGATGTGCTGGAACATATCGTTTTTGACCGATTGGAAGATGAGGTCGAACAACACCGCACTCCGCTCAATATACCGATCCCGAAAATCTCCTTCCTCGGGCATCTTCTCTTCTCCCATCGCGAGTTTCAGCAGCTTGTAGCGCTTGAAGACACTTCTCATCCGCCCGCTCCATTCCTCGTAGTTGGAGCCATCCAACGCCTCAATCTTGGATGGTGGCGGCTCACTCCTCTTTTCAGTTGCTTCTCCACTCTCTTGACTCATGTTCACTTCACCCAATCTCAGGTTTCAGCTCCCCCTTTGCTGGTCACAATGTAGATCCACAAAATCTTTACAAGTTTCGGCGCCAACGAAATTTCGGCAGAGTATCTTCTTAGCGGAAGTTACTCCCAACCTTTAGAACTCTTGGTTCTGAAGGTTGGGCGATGGCGAACCGCTTCGCGAGTGTTTCGGCGTATTTGGCGGCGGAGATGTGAATAGAAGATGCGGACTGAGTGACATTAAGTCCCAAGAACTGTGTGACGTTGTGATTGATCGTCACCTCGAGCTTCTCGGTTATATCAGCTTCGAACTGGTCCAACAGCTCCGTGTCGTCCCCGGTGTAGAGGAGATCGTCGACGTAGGTGACGAGGAGAATAAACTTGCCACGCAATTCTCGTAACTACATTCCGATGTCATGTGGTAGTTGGACGATACCGAGCTCGTTAAGAACCGAATGGAGATACTGCTGCCACAGACGAGGTGCTTTCTTGATCCCGTAAAGGGATTTCTGGAGGAGGCACACGGCGCCATTGGTTTCTTCGAAGGCATGCGGCTGCTCGACGAAGATGATGGCGTCAACATGGGCGTACAGAAAGGCGTTGTTGATATCCATTTGACGAAGCGGTCGCTGTTTGATGGCTGCGATGCAGATGAGAATGCGCACCGAGGTGTGGCGGCCGACTGGAGCGTAGGTGAGAGTGAAATCCACCAGGTGCATTTGCTCGAAACCGCGCAGCACCCATCGCGCTTTCTACTTATCGATGGAACCATCCGCCAGAGTTTTGATGCGGAAGACCCATTTGCCGCTGAGAATTCTTCTCCCCTTCGCCGATGACCGAGGGACCAGCTTCCAGGTGCCACGCCGCTGTAGCAACGCAAATTATGCGGCCATGGCTGCCCTCCATTTGTCACTGTCGGGGCCAGACAGAGCTTGGCGAACAGTGGTTATTCGTGGCGAACAGCTACGGCGAGTCCGAGGACGCGAAGTCCAGTTTCGTTGGTCTTTTTGTAGTGGAGGCGGTCGTAGTCGTGGAAGCTGGTAACTTCGAGTACGTCGTCGTCACTTTCGTTGCCGAGGCGGAGGGTATCTTGAAAGGTGTTGGGTTGTGGTAACTCTGCATACGGGGATCAGCGCACCCCACTGGTGTAGTTGTGAGCTTCGCGAGTCGTATTGTCCGTATCGAATTGGTGTACAGGGATGAAGGTTGGAGTTTGGAGCGGGCTTGTAAGGGGGATGCTGGGTGCAGTATCCATCGGGGTGACATCGGTCGCGTCTGCATCTTCCGCCAGGTCAGCTTCGTCGTGTGACGTGGTGAAGCTGCGGTGTCCCTCGAAAACCTTCTCTGGCGCCTTGTCAGCTTCCCAGTGGTCCTGGAACAGTGGCAGGGTCAGCTTCTCGTAGAAGATGCAGTCACGTGATTTTGTCACTTCGTGTGTCGCGTAGTCCAGCACGATCCACGTCTTGTATTCCTTTTCGATTCCGAGGTGGATCCACCATCATGCAGCCGAACACCCAAAGCAGTCGTGTGTCCGCTTTCCTGCCCATCCATGCCCTGTAACTGGAATTGTTGTCCTTGAGGCTTTGGGAGGACAGCAAGTTGTGCAGCAAGTTGTGCAGTCAAACAGCGTGATTCATCGCAAACGGCCAATATTTGGTTGGGATGGCCGACTGCTTCGTCAGGGCCCTTATCTGTGTAGTGAAGCTCCAGATTGTCCGTTCTGCTACTCCTTGTTGCTCGTGAGCGTAGGGCAGGGACACCAGTTGCTCAATCCCCTTCTACTTGAAAAGTTCCTTGAACTCCGTTAAGAAAAACTCCAAACCCCCGTCTGTCTGGTAGCTCTTCAGCTTTAGCCCGGATTGACGCTCAGCCCGCTTCATCCACGCCACGAAGCACTCGAAGCCAAGAGAGCGACAGTCGGTACTAAAAGCCCAGACGTAGCGCGTGCATTCGTCGATGAAGGTAAGCGTGTATAATTCACCGTCGAGTCCTTCGTGGCGGAGGATCATGAAGTTGTTGTAGACTTTGTCCAACGGCTTGTATGGTTCGTATCCCGGAGGTAAGTCGGGAAACGGCTTGTGGGTGAGCGACGCTGTTGGGCAGATGATGCATGGCGGGTCAGCTGAGTCCGCAAAGAGAAAACCTTCTCGAGGCAGGAGGAGCGCGCCGTTGTCGAAGACTCTGGCCTTAAGTGAATTCTTTAGTGTAGCGTGTGAGGGGTGTCCGAGGCGCTGGTGCCAGGTTTCAGGATCCGCATGATTGTTGCACAGGATCCGGTCACTTTGAAGACTTACGACGATCTCAAATCTCAACTAAACGCAAATCCGCTCGGTAGGATTGCGCGCGCTAGTCTTAGCTACCATTTGCAAGTTGAATCACTTGATTTCATGGTCTAGAGAGTGAGAACGAATGAAAAACGTATAGCTACTGCTTTCACTAGAAAGGATGGAGGAAGAACAAACATTAAGCATAGAATGTGGAGTTGGGGGGTTTCAAGAGAACCTTGTGAGGGAAGGCTCTCCAAATGCTTGGGAAGGATGGTGGGAACCTTCCTAGCATCAAAGATGCAACCCTCATGATGAGGTCCTTGAGGTGTCACATGCAAAATCCAATCCAATTGAATTTTGCCTAGGTGTTGCAACAATTGCAACCCATGCTAGAAACTTCTAGCCACCCCAATCCAAAAGTCAAAGTTGCCTTCCTAACCACCCAACCAAAGATCCCTTTATAGTCATGACCCAATAATCGCCCACTTTAGTTAATATCCCAAAAAAGATAGAATTCCCAAAACTTGGAAATCTTGTAACTTGGGCGATCTTGGTCGGAATAAGGCGATCTTGGTATCGTTGGAAAGCTCTGGATTTCTCCTGCGCGATCAAGCATTTAGACTTGGAGAAAAACACAGAGGTGGTAAAATCCAACAGCCATGCATAATGGTTTATGCTCATACAAATGACGCAAGCATGGATTGCACGAGCACACAGCAGGACGTTAGGATGACATGCACTCATACTGACGTGCATACAACAAACTCCCCCTCAGACTAACGGACAGCATGCACACACACTCTCACACATACAGACTCATCACAATAATAAATACACATGCTTCCATGACATTGCTGGACACACTAGTGCAACGCCATGCCACACATCTTAGCACACTTCCAATGTGCGCTCTCGGGAAGTCTCTTGGTAAGAAAATCTGCCGCCTGCTTGCTAGCCTTCACATAATGAAGCTCAACAACTCCCTCCTTCACCATCTGCCTCACCCAGTGCCACTTAACCTTCATGTGCTTGTTCAGCCCATTCAGGATAGGATTAGTGGCCATGGCAATAGCACTCTCGCTGTAAGAGAAAAGTGGTGTAAGTCCCTCCTATATAGCTCCCATGTCCTCCAGCAGCTTTCTCAGGAGTACAATCTCCTTAATGGCACGATACATTGCCATGTACTCTGCCTCTGCCGAAGACTGAGCAATCTCACTCTGCTTCTTGGACCTCCAACTCACTGGTCCTCCTCCGACCATGCACACATAGCCACCCACGAATGACTGATCCTCCTCCTCCGAGGCCCACGTAGCGTCGGTGAAGCACGACAGCTTCAAGGTTCCAGGCATGATCCCATCTGCTCCAGGTTGCTTCAGCTGGCCTCCAGCTGAAAATTGAACACTAGCAGATGCTGTAGATCCGAGGTAGCGCACCAAGCGCTTTGCCACCTCCAAATGCTCCTCTGTGGGCAGCTGCACAACTCTGGCTAACTGCCCAACTCCGAATGAAGCATCAGGTCGCGTATGCACAGCTGCATACATCACACTCCCAATGAGTGACTGGTACTCATTCTGCTGCTCATCCTCGAGCACATCATCATCCTCAGCTGCCTTCTGTAGCTTGTAGCCTGCAGGAAATGGCGTCATCACAGTGCGACCCCCAGTCACACCATAACGCTCCATCACGCCAGAGATGTAGTGTGACTGATGCATTTTCAGCCACTTCCTCTCGACATCTCGCTCAATCTGCAGCCCCAAGTAATAATGGACATCCCCAAGCATCTTGCACTTGAAGTTGTCCACCAGCAGCTTCTGAGCCCTCTCAATCTGCTCCATGGAAGGTGAGAACAGCAGTATGTCATCGACATACACCAGCAAGAGCCGCTGCTCCCCCTCTCCGAGCAGGAACAAGCTGTGGTCAGCTTGGGATGTTTTGAAGCCTCCAGCTAGCAGCACTTCCTCGAGCTTCTCGTACCAGCACCTAGGTGCTTGCTTAAGGCCATAGATAGCCTTCTTAAGCTTGCACACCCGGCCAGTACCATCATCATAGCCGTCAGGCTGCTTCATGTAAATATCCTCCAATAGTATTCCATTGAGGAATGCAGTCGTGATATCCATATGTTTCACATGCCATCCCTTCACAGCCGCGGCAGCCAGCAAAGTCCTCAATGTTACTGGCTTAGCCATACGAGCAAAGATCGCCTTGAAGTTGATCTTTTCTTTCTGCTGAAACCCTTTGGCAACTAAGCGGCTCTTGAACCGCTCCAGTGCTCCATCAGCATCTGTCTTCACTTTGAAGATCCACTTACTACTGATGGCTCGTCGCCCTTCGGGTAGCTCAACAAGCTCCGAAGTCCCATTTTCAATTAGACTATTGAACTCCGCATCCATGGCAGCCTTCCACTCTTCCTTCTGAGGACCATTGAGTGCCTCCTCCACTGTGGCTGGTTCTCCAGGCAAGGGTGTGAAGAAGCAAAAAGCCATCTCTTCATCATCTCCCTCATCAGCCTGAACCACCATGGCACTTTGTTTGGGTCCTCCCAAACGGCTGTAATTCAGCCTTGAAGGGGCTGCTGCCACTCTCTTCTCACGAGTAGCAGCTTGCTGCCCAGGTGGTGAAGCTCTTTTCTGCACACTCCTTTTCGTGACCTTGGCTTGTACAGCAGGCTCAGGCTGAGATGGTGAGTCCATGCGCACTGACTCATCTTCTAACCCCTCCTCTGCAGCACGACCAGCAACTTGCTGATCACCACCGCCACTATGGTCACTGGTCAGCTCTGACCCAGGGAGATCATCGAGGTGCAGTTGAACCTCCTCCACTGTGGATCGCTCAATCTCCTGCAGACGCAAGCCAATCTGCACCTGCTGCTGCTGCTGCCAGTCCTTGTACATGACATCCTCAACAAACTTGATGTCACGACTGACAAGCGTCTTCTTGCTCTTGGGGTCCCACATCAGCCACCCCTTCGAGTCAGGCGCCATCCCAAGATGGACAGCCCACACAGCAGCAACTTCGAGCTTGTGCCTCTGGTCCTTAGGCACCATCACAAGACCCATGCATCCCCACACACGCAGCATGTCAATGGTCGGTTTCTTGCCAAGCCAACGCTCATACGGCACCCAGTGCTTCTCGCCAACATGCGTCAAGACTCTGTTCTTGACAGTAATAACATGGCGGACAGAGTCAGGCCAGAACTTGTAGGGCATTCCAGCAGCCCCCAACAAGGTCTTGGCCGCCTCGCCAATTGTCCGGTTGGCACGCTCGGCAATGCCGTTTTGCTGCGGTGTTCCTGGGTAGGTCAGCTGGTGTCGGATACCGTTCCTTTTGAGGAATTTGGTGAAATCAGTTCCAAGGAACTCACCACCACGGTCACTCCGAAGCACCTTTACCAATCTCATGGACTGTCGCTCTACCATTGGCAGCCAATCCTCTTTGATTGCTGCAGCGTCATCACTCTTTTTGGACAAAGGACGTGCCCATGTGAATCGACTCCATTCGTCCACCATGGTGAGGAAGTACAATGCTCCCCCAGTCCCCTCAGTCCGCATAGGACCTACAAGGTCCATGTGCACCACCTCCAACGGTGCCTTTGCTGATCCCTCCGCACGTGGGAATGGGAATCGCACGAACTTGTTCTGCATGCATGCCTCGCAGCCGCCAAAGGCAGCGCCATCACCATGCACTTGCAGGCCGTGTACGCACTTCTCCTTGTGCATCAACTCCAAAGTGGAGAGAGCCACATGTGCAAGTCGCCGATGCCAAGTCTCCCAATCAGCTTGGCCCGAGGTAGCTGGCGCCTTTACGGCAGCGCTTGCGCCAATCAGCTCCTCACTTTGCACACGATATTGCTCCTCCATTGAAGCCACAGCAACCGTGTTACCCAATTTGTGCCAAGGGAGAACAGGGATCTGCCACATACGCTTGTGGACATCTCCCTTGTGCCGCAGGTCCCAAATAAGGCGCGTATCCTTGTAGGCACGATAGCGCTCCGAGCCAATGGTCTCGGTATTCACACCTGCGTCTCCCAATCGGCCAGTCGAGATCAGGTTCGCGCACAAGTCCGGCACCCATAGCACGTTCTTCAATCCCACAAGCTCACCATCCGCTCCCATGAACTTGGCGCATCCCATGCCCATGACTTTGGCCTTGGCGCCAGTCGCGGATCTGACTGTAGAGATCGGTGCGGGCTGGATCTCATCAAGAAGATCCGCACGAGGAGTCATATGCCAAGAGCTCCCAGAGCCAATCACCCAATGGGTGAGGGGATGAAGAAGAACCTTGGCAGTCATAGCGGGGTCGGTCATTCCTTCATTCACGAAGAAGAAGAACCCGGCATTCTGCTCATCAGGTTTGCCACCCTTCTCGTCATTCTTCTCCTCTCCACTAGCTCCCATGACTCCCCCACTCCTCTTGCCACCATGCTGGTTGCTTGAGGAAGACGGGGTCCAACCTCGGGGCCGTTGGTAGCATTTTCTCCAACGATGGCCGCGCTTTTTGCAATAGAAGCACACTTCCCCTTGGCCTCCGCCAGTCTCCTCTTGGGAGTTCTCATTCTTTTTGCCCTTCCACTTCTTTTTGAAGCCGCTCTTCCCACCTCCAACTCCATAACCAGCACCATCCCCTGAGTGTTCTATACTTCGGCGCCTTAGATCCTCTTCAAGGATTCGCGCACAAATGTAATCCACACTCCATTGGGATTGCTGGGAGTTGAGGTTGATGGCTAGGGCAGACCACGACTCAGGAAGTCGGATCACTATCTCCACGCACTGAACAAGCTCAGGGTAGACAACGCCACCACTCTTGAGCTTCGTGAAGATGTCTCGCATCTCATCCAACACTTGCTGCATTGGCTCTCCATCAACAAATTTGATGTCGCGCAATCGCCGCGCGAGTAGCACAATGCCCGTAGCATGTGTTGGTGAGTGCACATCAAGGAGTTTCCTCCATGCCTTGGGTCCACACTCGGGATCACCCAATAGGCCTTTGATATGGTCAAGTTGGCGTCCACCAACCGCTTGGACCATGAGCATATACGCATCAAATGAGCGTTATATCCATGCCCCTTTCAGGTCCACGGCCTCTGGCATCTTTTCCTTTCCTTCCACCACATCCAATAACTTGTATTGGGTAAACATGAGCCTCATACGGAAGCTCCAGTGCTCATAATCCTCCCCCATGAACTTCTCAATAGAGAAGACTTTCATAGGATCCACAGATATAGGAGATGGAGTAGTGGAAGAGGGTAACACAGGAGTAGTTGGTTAGTGAGTAGTTCCCACTCCACCACCAACTACTCTCCCTTGCTCTCCAGCCTCTCCACTCCCAGCCATTCCATCATTAGCACCTCTGGAGTCCGTCTCAGCCATCACAAGGCTTTAGGCATGGTGGAATCTTGAAAAATCGCTTGGACAAGATTCTGCCAGAATTTGCTTTTACGAAAAACGCCGTCGCGGTTAGCACACTTCGAATTAGGACGCGATTCAACCATAAATCGAAAGATCGCGAGCAGAGCTATAACAAAATGGTCTCACTCGTCAACATTGGTTGAGAATCGATGACGATTCGTCACTTCAAAGTCGACCACCAGCTCTGATACCACTTGTTGCACAGGATCCGGTCACTTTGAAGACTTACGACGATCTCAAATCTCAACTAAACGCAAATCCGCTCGATAGGATTGCGCGAGAGGGTCTTAGCTACCATTTGCAAGTTGAATCACTTGATTTCATGTTCTAGAGAGTGAGAACGAATGAAAAACGTATAGCTACTGCTTTCATTCGAAAGGATGGAGGAAGAACAAACATTAAGCATAGAATGTGGAGTTGGGGGGTTTCAAGAGAACCTTGTGAGGGAAGGCTCTCCAAATGCTTGGGAAGGATGGTGGGAACCTTCCTAGCATCAAAGATGCAACCCTCATGATGAGGTCCTTGAGGTGTCACATGCAAAATCCAATCCAATTGGAATTTGCCTAGGTGTTGCAACAATTGCAACCCATGCTAGAAACTTCTAGCCACCCCAATCCAAAAGTCAAAGTTGCCTTCCTAACCACCCAACCAAAGATCCCTTTATAGTCATGACCCAATAATCGCCCACTTTAGTTAATATCCCAAATTAAGATAGAATTCCCAAATCTTGGAAATCTTGTAACTTGGGCGATCTTGGTCGGAATAAGGCGATCTTGGTATCGTTGGAAAGCTCTGGATTTCTCCTGCGCGATCAAGCATTTAGACTTGGAGAAAAACACAGAGGTGGTAAAATCCAACAGAAATGCATAATGGTTTATGCTCATACAAATGACGCAAGCATGGATTGCACGAGCACACAGCAGGACGTTAGGATGACATGCACTCATACTGACGTGCATACAACCTTCTCGAGGCAGGAGGAGCGCGCCGTTGTCGAAGACTCTGACCTTAAGTGAGTTCTTTAGTGTAGCGTGTGAGGGGTGTCCGAGGCGCTCGTGCCAGATTTCAGGATCCGCATGATAGCCGACAGTCTTCTGATAATATTTGTGCCGTGCTGATGCGTCGTCCTGCTCTTTTCCAGGTCCCGTGTTAGCGGCGGCGTCGGCGTCAGCTGCAAAGGCTCGAACAGAGTTTACTCCAGGAGGGCAGGCGGAATTCCGATGATGTCATCAGTGTCACCGGCATCGACTTGCTTGCTCGTGACGAGCAAATGTGTTGACGGTGGCGACTTAGGTCTTGCCCGATCATGGACGGAGAGTCCCGTCATTGGAATCTGAAAATAACTGTACTCAGCACCGATGACTTCAATTTCTTGCGGCTCTTGTTCTGGTGACGGCGGTTCGTCCTGTTAGAGACTAAGGACCGAGTCTATGAAGATTATGTGCCAAAATATCTCAAAATCGTTGGTCTTAGTTTTGTTATAGTCACAATAGGCTCCAATAGGCCTAGAACCAAAGATAGAGTGCACAGTCGGATTTCTGCACAGCGGCTTTAAACGATCATAGCGATCTGGTCACAGCTCCAATTGACCTCATTCAACTTGGATCTGGAGCGTCTTAACGTGGCCTACGACAAGCAATTTAGGTCGCACGATTTCATCAAGAATTGACGACACAGCGTCAGTTTGAACGCCCGGCACTATGGCAGCAACATAGTCTTAGGAACACAATTACGAACAGCTAGGAAGAGTTACGAGTTGGGAAGGACTCCCAGCTCCTACAAACCCCAAGAGCCGAGGTACAGTGATGTGGAACAGTGCCACACTGTCCCCAACCAAGAAGGGTCTCGAAACTACCCTCCACAAGGGCCTACACCCATAGAAATGTTACACTACACATTGTAATGTAACTATCTTCAATATCTTGAGGTGTACCCTTTTGGCCAGCTTCGAAATCACTTGAAGCTTGCAACCAAGGCTCGGGTTCTTCATCACAAACTCAACCTTGAGTTCTTGATGGGTCTGCTGCACACACCTGCGACACGCCGAACGTTCGACAAGCGACAAAACAGAAACCGCGCACGGGACACACGACAAAATAGAAACCGCGCGCGAGACACAAATGACCGCATTAACACGCGGCTAGCGATAACTCGCTATTGACTCGACACACACACTCGACATCATGACCCATCATTCATACACCATTATAAGCATGAAATATATATTTATTTCATGCACTCATACCATTCCATGCACACACGCATGCACGCACACGCACACGGACAACAAGCCGAGTGCAAACCGTAGGGTTGCACCAACAAGTTTGTGGACAGAACCGTCGATTTCACAAGAAATGTAGTCGCTGAAAAGTTCACCGTTAAAATCTCAGAAAAACCAAGTATGTTGTAGCACTGGAACGTGGCTACAATTCCCAATTTCAATCACATCAAAAGGTGAACTAAATCTTGAGTTATCAATTTCGGAGCACAGGGGGGTATGCTGCCATAGAAAATTAACTCAATCACAAGAGTCTCAAAAGTTCTCAAAAGTGACACACAAGAAAGTTTGAGTGGCAATCAACCATGTAGAAGGGAAGAGGAGGACAAGAGGGAAGGTCCCAAGGGAGTCCCCAACCAAAGGAACCCTATGCCACACAATTCCCTTCCCCATAGGCAACCCAACTTTGACCTTTGTCACTATCCCAACCTCCACAATCCACCTCAACCCAACTTGGCCACACTTGCCAACCTGGTTTGGTTTCTCCCAACCACTTGGCAGCATCTACAGTGATGGGGACGAATTTCCCAACCCCCAAAAGTCTGTACCCCATATTGAGTCAACCCGCAAAGTTCCATAGTCGCTGCAACACAACCATAACATCGAACGAAACTTTCTTGTTCTTGCTCCAATCGCGGCGATATTTGATTCGTCGGAAAGCTCTTGAGCAGAGGAGTCGTTTCAGACATCTGCTCAAGCAAGATAACATTCACAGACACTCAGAAAATCCAAACCGCATCAAACACAAATTCTTGCACACACTCGCACGACGCATGCAACGCACAAACACATGATGGGAGGCAGACAGACGTGAATGCGAATGATAGCATCACACAACAAACTCTCTCTCTGGCTGCCAACCATCATCCCACATGCCATAGCTCAAGCATGCACCCTCAATGCACACTCATCCCAGCAAGCTTCATGCCCTTCCAATGCTCAGGTTCTGCCAGGCGCTTGGTGAGAATGTCAGCCGCCTGCTGCTGGGTCTTCACAATCTCCAGCCGCACCTCCTTATCCAGGAGCCTCCTCGTCCAATGCCACTTAGGACTGATGTGCTTTGTCAGGTCATGAAGACAAGCATTTTTTTGCCAGCTTCAACTGACTCGTTGTCACAGAAAATCACGGTCGGCTCCTTCTGGCACACTCCGATCTCCTCCAACAAACGCCTTAGCCACATCACCTCCTTTGCCCCATGATGTCGGGCCATGTACTCTGTCTCACACGAGGACAGCCCCACCTCGTTCTGCTTCTTGCTGCGCCAGCTCACTGCACCACCTCCAAACAGGCACACATAGCCTCCAATGCTGGTGCCATCCGCCTTCACAGAGTTGAAGCTAGCGTCGGTGTAGCAAGTCAAGAGCATCTCCCCCTTGCTCAAGTCAGCTGCACCCCTCTGCAGCCTCTGTCGCACAGCACTGTACTCCAAGCCCACTAATGCTGTAGCGCTCACATAGCGAACCAACCTCTTGGCCGCTTCCAGCTGCTCATGACTGGGGCGTGAAACCACACTCGCAAGCCTGGATGTTGCAAAGGCAATGTCAGGCCGCGTGTGGTTAGCCGCATAGTTGAGTGCCCCCACCATGGAGTGAAACAGCTTCCTGTCACTCTCACCCACCACCTCCTTATCGGCACAGGGCTCCACAGTGAACCCCGAAGGCAGTGGGGTGGCTGGCTTTCCTCCATCTTGCAGCCCATACTTCTCTGGTCCTAACAATACTTCCTCTGGTGCAACCTCAACACTCCCTTGTCAAGGCCTTTCTCCACATGCATCCCCAGGTAATACTTCACATCTCCCATCTTCGAGCACTTGAACTGCATCTCCAGCATCTTCTCCACATGCTCGATCATCGCAGCCGACTCAGAGAAGAGCAGGATGTTGTCCACGTACACCGGGAGCATGAGAAACCCGCCCTTCTCTTGCATCAGAAACAGGCTGTGGTCGCACTCACTCTTCTTGAAACCCCCAGCCAGCAGTGTCTCCTCCAGCTTGTGGTACCATGCACGAGGAGCCTGCTTCAAGCCATATATGGTCTTCTTCAGCCTGCACACCCTGCCGCTCCCATCATCCAACCCCTCAGGCTGCAGCATGTACAGCTCCTCCAGAATGATCCCATTGAGGAAGGCAGTGGTAATGTCCATCTGCTTCACCCGCCATCCACGGTTTGCAGCCATTGCCAATGACACTCTCAGTGTTGTCCCTTTTCCCATAGGAGCATAGAGCTCGTTGAAGTCTTTTCCCTTTGTCTGCTGGGATCCCATGTTTCAATCTCCAGCAGTGAGTCGTACTCCTCCTTCACACTCTGCTTCCACTTCTCAGCATCGGGCCCACTCAAGGCCTCGGTAAGCGTCTTGGGCTCAGGGACGGCTGCCCAGTAGCAGTGCGCTATCTCCTCCTCATCACACTGCTCAGCCACACTCCCAGCCCGTACCACCTTTGGCTTCCCAAAGCTCGGATAGGACACACATCCCCTTAGGACAGTCAGCCGTACGTGCGGCACCTTGTGGAGCACCTTGCTACTGCGGCTGCTGCTGCTCCTCCACCTCAGGTTCTCCCCCATCCTCTGTCAACTCAGAGATCTCCTCCTCTGATACAATGACCTGCACTTTCCATGAAGGCCGCTGCACCTCATCGGCCTCAATGATCAGTGGTGTAGTCGGAAGCTTTTGCTGCTGCTGCTTCCACTCCTTGTAATACAGACACGCAAGGAACTTCACATCCCTTGACACAGTCAGCTGCTGGCTGGTCAATTCCCATATCAACCAGCCCTTGTGATCCTTAGCAAGCCCCAAGTGCACACCCCATCTCCCAGAAGCTTCCAGCTTTCCCCTCTTCTCCTTCGGCACATGAAACACCACCATGCAGCCATAGGCTCTCAGCATGTTGACTGCTGGTGCACTCCCATACCACTTGGTGTAGGGGACCCACTGCTTGTCCCCCACAGTTGCCAGCACCCTGTTCTTCACAACGACGACCTGCCTCAGTGCAGTCACCCAAAACGGATCCGGCAGCCCTGCACGCCCAAGGAGAGTGCGAGCACCTTCCTGCAGGGTCCGGTTGAACCGCTCAGCCACGCCGCTCTGCTGAGGGATTTAAGGCACCGTGAGCTGATGCTGGATTCCCTTCTTCTTCAGCACCGCCTCAAAATCAGCGCCAATGAACTCTCCCCCGTTGTCGGTGCGGATCACCTTCACCTTGTGTCCGCTCTCCCTTTGAGCTCTTGGCATCCACTCCTTAAGAACAGCAGCTGCCACCTCCTCCTTAGTCTTCAGAAGGTAGACCCACACTGCACGCGTGTGGTCGTCCACAATGGTTAAGAAGTAGCGGCTGCCCGAGAGAGAAAGGGCCCTCGTGGGGCCCACCACATCCATGTGCACAAGTGCAAGTGGAGCCTTGGCTGGTCCCGTGCTGATGCTAAATGCATGTAGGGCAGCTCCCAATCTCCTTTGCTGCCCCCTTCACCTCCAGCCCCTTCAAGCTCCCATCCTTCACCAACTTCTGCAGCATCGGAATGTTGATGTGGCACAGCCTCTCGTGCCACGTCTCCCAATTGGCCTCACCACTCCCAGATGAAGCCTTTGCCCATGATCTTTCCGGGGGGTTTCACCTCATCAAGTAAATCTGCCCGCGGAGTCATGTGACTCGTGCAACCTGAGTCTATCACCCAGTGAGTGAGAGGGTGCATCACAACCTTCCCTAACCGAACCCACATCTCACTCCTGCAGGATCTGCTACCGTAGCCAGCTCCTTTTCAAGCACGATCACCATGGGCAGCGTGTTGGGCTGAATCATATCACGTAGTAGCTTCCACGCCTTCGGACCGGAGTCGTCCAACTCAACCAAGTCCTTGATGTGCTGGAACATATCGTTGTTGACCGATTGTAAGATGAGGTCGAACAACACCGCACTCCGCTCAATATACCGATCCCGAGCATCTCCTTCCTCGGGCATCTTCTCTTCTCCCATCGCGAGTTTCAGCAGCTTGTAGCGCTTGAAGACACTTCTCATCCGCCCGCTCCATTCCTCGTAGTTGGAGCCATCCAACGCCTCAATCTTGGATGGTGGCGGCTCACTCCTCTTTTCAGCTGCTTCTCCACTCCCTTGACTCATGTTCACTTCACCCAATCTCAGGTTTCAGCTCCCCCTTTGCTGGTCACAATGTAGATCCACAAAATCTTTACAAGTTTCGGCGCCAACGAAATTTTGGCAGAGTATCTTCTTAGCGGAAGTTACTCCCAACCTTCAGAACTCCACTTAGGCATGCCCACAGGCCATAATGGGTCTAAGAGGATCTTCACACTTCAATAGATTCCCCACAAAGTCCTTAATCAGCTCTGATACCACTTGTTAAAAACTAAGGACGGAGTCTAGAACGTTTAGGGGCCGAAATATCACAAAATCGTTGGCTTAAATTTCTGGACAGAAATGACGACTTCACAAGAAACGCCGTCAACGAAATGTTTACCGTTAGAATCTCACGAATACTAAGTATGTTGTAGCTCTAGACCGTGGCTACAATTCCCAGTCTAAATCACAACAAAAGGTGAAATAAATCTTGAGTTATGATTTTCGGCGCACTAGGGGGTATGCTTCTTAACTCACTCAGAATTGTCTCAAAGGAACCACACAAGAAAATTAAAGTAGCAATTATCCAGGTAGGAGGGGAGAGGAGGACAAGAGGGAAGGTCACAATTGAGTCCCCAACCAAGGAAACCCCATGCCACACAATTCCCCTCTCTATAGGCACCCCAACTTTGACATTTGTCACTTTCCAACCCATGCCATCCACCTCACCCCACTTGGCCACACTTGCCAACCTGGTTTGGCTTCTCCCTCACTTGGCAACATCTACAGGGATGGGGGCGAATTGCCAAACGCCCAAAAGTCTGTACTCCAGTTTGAGTCAACCTCACAACTTCCCATGGTCATCGCAACCAAATTTGAATAGCATACAAACTTCAAACGTTCGTAACTTTCTCGTTCGTGCTCCGATTGAAGCGATTCTTGGTTCGACAAAAAGCTCTTGAGCAGAGAAGTCATTTCATATATCTGTTCAGACAAAATAACATCCACGTCTGCGTGCCTCCGCAAAATTTGCCGAGCAGATTACCTGGTCAACCTGGACACCACCAACCACTCTGGTCGACCACCCAGAGCTCTGATCGACCATCAGGTGCCTATGGTCGATCACCAGGAGATCTAGGCGACCACCAGGTGTCTCCGGTCAACCATCAGGAGCTCTAGTCGACCACAGGTCCTCCGGTCGACCACCAGGACCCCAGTCGACCACCAGGTGCCTCTGGTCGACCACCAAAGGCTCCTGGTCGACCGTAGCTCCTGTCGAGCTGCCCAATGGTTGACGGATCCCTTCCGTCACTCTGCTGATGTCGCCGAGCTCCCCTCGTCGACCGTTGCTCACATGTCAGGTCGACGGACTGCTCCGTCGACCTCCCCGTCGAACTGGAACTCCTGGTCGACGGCCCACCCGTCGCCTAGCCCAGTCAGAAGCGTCCGTCGAGCACCTCTGGTCAACGGAAACCCCACAGTGACACCCTGCAGCTCAACGAAGCCCGTTGAGCAGCTATTTCACTGCGAACGGTCGGCTGCTTCTCCCGTACATCCGACCAAGTTGTCGGTGCTGCCCAAGCGTGGGAGGGGCCAACTCTTTAGTCCCGTTAGCACTGGCCGCAAAGGTTGCCATTTCAATGATGGGAGAAGTAGCACGGGCATATTTCCTCCCTCTGACCAGGGGGAGCAGAAGTGGTCATCCATACTACGCGAGTCTTTACTAACGCGCGACGTGATTACCTGACTTTCCAAACAGACTTATCTAACGCTTTTAACAGCATCTCCAGGCAAGCAATCATAACAGGAGCCATCGCTCTTGTACCTCGACGATGTCACTTACCACTTACCAGCGAACGCGGCATCTGGCAAGGCAATCCCTTAGGCCCGCTCCTATTCGCTACCGGAATACACCCAGCCCTATGTGCCACTGCCGCAGCCCACCCCAATATACTCTGCCTAGCCTATGCGGACGATGCCACGTTCCTTGGTGATGCCGCCGAGACAATCGCAGCATTTAGTCACTATACTGGGTAGTTGAAGCTAGTAGGCTTCCGGCAAAAGCCCAGGAAATGCGCTGCGTGGAGCGAAAACCTCTTAGACAGTACAGTACACCTGCAACCAGTGGTTTCATTTTGCCATGACGACATCCGACTACTAGGCAAATACCTAGGCATAACGGACGGCGCGACCACATTCCTAACAGAACACCTCCAGGCATTAGCGAAGCCGCTGCCACTGCTAGAGCGGATGGACCCACAGATCTCATCCTTGATTCTCAAGCGCTGAATTTCCCGACGTGTAGCATACGTCACACAGAAAACACCACTCAACTTCTTACCTGACAGCATTTAGTTACAATGGGGGCGGGATCTATTAGCAACCCTTCTAGCATCGTGTGGCATCCGCTATCCCACAAGCAATGTCGAGCAGAGCCATGTTTGGGAGCAGTCTTTACTACCCCCCTACCCTAGAGGAATAGGCTTTACCAACCCCACAGTAGAAGGCATCTTTGGGTTCCTAGCTGGCTGCCCTACTCCTCTTCTTGCTCTCACTGGCGCTGGACGGCATCCAGACAACTGCAAGAAATCACATGCTGCTGCCACGTGACATTAGCACCCCCTTGCACGCATGGCTAACGGAGTGTGAGCTTTGCCGGCGGTCGCTCTGGAGATTCTAGAAAAAGAGAGATTGGAGCCCACAGGTGTGAAGCTGCAGCATGCCCTTGCAGTGTAAGTTCAAGAGGGTAAATATGCTATGCATGCGCAGGAGACTAGGCGCATGCGACTTAACCCGCCATGCACACACAGCATAAGTTCTCCCTTACTGGCTACGGTGGAGGCGATTGGCTGACTGCTATCCCAATTGAGCCCACCTGCAGCATCATGCCCAAGCATTTTGCCAATGCTTTTGGCTCGGCCTCCCCTTCTCATCAAGCTGTCCCATTGCCGCAACACCACCCTCTGCAGGCGCAGTCAACACGGGCGCTAGCAAGAGGGCGAGATGGTCCTCCACGTCCAATCAATTCTCCTGCGGCCCGTCAAGAAGGGAATCCGCCAGGATCGTTGGGAGCGACACGTGGGCCAGCACCTGAATTAATAGGAGGGCCTGGAGGATATGCGTGAGGCGGAACAGCTACCCGAGCATCTGAGGAGATAACTACTACAGCGGGAGCTAGACTACGGGCTAGGCACGGGTGCTCGTGTGATCTCTGCGTTCATCCACTTAGTCGTTTACTCGTGCTTGCACTACTTGCTGGTTCACAGGGAAAGTTGGCAAGATTTTCACTAGCAAAAGTTCACAATAATGGTACAATGAAGTTGGCAAGACTAGACTACATCAGAGCTAGCATGCAAGCAAGTCTACTGCCAGCGCAGCACGGTCGACCGCGTTCCAGCACGACTTGGCCGACCGCGCTTTAGCAGTGCAGAGTCGCGGCTTGCCAATGCTTCAAGTCGACGGCGTGCCAGCGTCGCAGGTTGACAGCGTGCCAACGTTGCTCAAGCAGGACAGCAGCGCACCTGCTTCGCAGGTGCTCGCAGATGATTGGCATGCAGTGCCTCGTCACTTGCACAGCGCACACAACGAATCAACATTGTGCTGACGACTGCTTCTGATCAGCCACGTCGACCTCGGGATACCACCACCAAGGTTGGTCTCGCCAAAACCACATGGACGACCGTCGCACTCTTCCGCAGACCCTCGTCACCCAGGTAACCTGGTCGACCGAGCAACCACGTCGACCAGCTGCTCCTGTGCGTGCCCGTCGACCTCCCAAGTCGACGGCCACCTCCAGTCGACCGTACCAGGTCGACCACTACCCCTGGTCGACCAGCTCCAGGTCGACGTCACTCCTGGTCGACCAGCTCCTCGTCGACCAGCACAGTTGTCAGCCGACCCCAAAGTCGGCTACCCGAAGTTGGCGTCACCAAGTTGACGCCCTGGTACTCGATGCCCAGCAGATCCGCGTCCTGAATCCTTCGGTCGAGGTCGACGTCGGCCCCTCCTTCGTCGACCACCATGTTCGGTCGACCACCAGGTCGACATCACGCCTGGTCGACCAACCACCAAGTCGACCAGCAGGCATGGTCGACGCCCTCCGCAGGTCGACTTCCCGGGTCGACCTCCCTAAGCTGGCGCCCTCCCGAAGTCGGCGCCCTTGCAGTGGCTCCCGTGCAGGTCGACCAACCTCGTCGACCAGCTCGCCCACTGCTGCAGGTCGGCTGCACCCCTACACCCGACCATGAAGTCGGCTCCGCCCAAGCGAGGACGGGGCCAACACACAACTCCCGTTGACAGCATCACCTCTGGAATGCGGGTCTGCGGGGGAAGAAGCGCCTCCGCCAGGAAGGGGAGCTGATCGTCCGCAGTGTGAGGGCCGAGACAAGTAGCAACAAGAGGAGGAAATGTGCCCCTTACTGCTCCTCCTCCCGCAGCCATGAATTCCATGCCCGCCACCGGTGGCACCCACGGCGAGCGAAGGCGGCTGCTAGTTGCCTCCACACCTAGTGCACGGGATGGAGCTGGAGGAGCAGCGCGAGGGGGAGCAGGCTGGGGTGCGAAATGAACTGTAGGAGGGGGATTGGTCGGTGAAGCCACTGCCGGCTGAGAACATTGGGTCGTCGTCCTGGCCTGGGCCTCACATACCGCCGCGGTCACAACATCATGGATTTCCGCCTCTCTTATTGGGGGCGCCTTAACCGTGCCACCATGCCCATAACCGCGACCTCCCCTCCAACCACCACAACGGAGGCCGGTTCTTTTGCAACTGGCGGTGCCGGAGAGACTCGTGACAGCACCAAGATAATTCCATTTCCTCACGAGGCACGGGCGAATGAGGATGAGAGGAGCGGCGGTCCGAAGTTTAGGAACGTCGCTGCTGCTCGGATGGAGTCGATGGTGAAACTACGGGCTCGAAATATGAAGCTTCCTCTGCTCCCAATGCCAGGACCGGGCTGCCAGTATTGGCGGACACCACCGCTGGCTTCACAACGCTGACCAGGGTCAGCGCGGCAGTCTAAGCTGCGACAAGCGGTGCAGCAGAGGCAATAGCGGTAGGCGGAGCAACAGCAGTGGCAACGGATTCTTGAGCAGGACAAGAGGTGCGGGACCAGAATCCAGAAGGACGGGAGCGGGTTGAGCACCCGCAGCAGTCACTGACAATTCAACGACTGGCGCATCCGGTTTCGGGGGAGCGGGGACCACGGGAGCCATGGCATAGGCTACGAGGCCGGGGCGTCAGGCGGCTTTGCAACCGCAGTCGCCGAGGCTGGCGGGGACGTCGACTTTTAGCTCACCGGTAACACACCAGCAGCGCGCTTTGACGACGGCTCAAGCGCACCGTCAATCACCATCTTGAGGTAAAAGGCGTTGAGGTGCAAGGCCACAAGGAGCAGGCAGGTTAAGCGGAGGTCCTGAGAACGCGTTCCAAGTGGCGAGAAGTCCCTCCACCCCCCGTCATCGAGCCACATTCGGTCAAATCAGACCGCGAGGCGACACGCCATTGCCGCCACAGCTACAGAACCTGCAATATTACTCGCTCCATTCCTCATAATTGGAGCCATCCAAAGCTTCGATCTTGGATGGTGGCGGTTCACTCCTCTTCTCAGCTGCTTCTCCACTCATCTCCTCTGCTCCCAATCAGAGGTTTCAGCTCCCCCCCTTTGCTGGTCACGTGTAGATCCACACAATTTCCACAAGTGTCGGCGCCAACGAAATTTCGGCAGAGTTTCCCCTTAGCGGAAGTCACTCCCAACCTCCAGAACTCCACTTAGGCACGCCCACAGGCCATGGTGGGTCTAGGAGGGTCTTCACACTTCAGTAGACTCCCCACAAAGTCCTTAATCAGCTCTGATACCACTTGTTAGAGACTAAGGACTGAGTCTATGAAGAATAGGGGCCGAAATATCACAAAATCGTTGGCTTATAACTCTGGACAGAAACCGCGACTTCACAAGAAACGCCGTCGACGAAAACCTAACTGTTGGAATTCCTCCAAACTCAAGTATGTTGTAGCCCTTGACCAAGGCTATTTTTCCCAAGTTGAATCGTATAGAATGATGGAGTATATCTCGAGTTATCGATTTCGGCGCACTAGGGGGTAAGCTGCCACAAGCTTAACTCAATCACAATTAACTCTCACAAGTTCACAGGTTCACACACAAGAGAGTTAGAGTAGCACTAAACCAGGTGGGAGGGAAGAGGAGGACGAGAGGGAAGGTCCCAAGGAGTCCCAACCAAGGAAACCCCATGCCACACAAATCCCCTCTCCATAGGCAACCCCACTTTCATATTTGTCACTTTCCCAACTCATGCCATCCACCTCAACCCAACTTGGCCACACTTGCCAACCTGGTTTGGCTTCTCCCAACCACATGGCAGCAATCTACAGTGATGGGTTCGAATGTCCCAACCCCAAAAGTCTGTACCCCATATTGAGTCACTCTCACAACTTCCCAAAGTCGCCGCAACCAAAGTACAGAAAGCATACGAACTCCAATGTCCGTAACTTTCTTGTTCTTGCTACGATCGTGGCGATTCTTGGTTCGTCGGAAAGCTCTCGAGCAGAGCAATCACTTCAGATATCTGCTCAAGCCAAATAACATTCACACATACTCAGGGAATCCAAACCGCACAAATCACAAATTCTTGCACACGCTCACACCACGCATGCAATGCACGAACACATGATGGGAGGCAGACAGACGTGAATGCAAATGATAGCATCACACAACAAACTCCCCCTCTGGCTGCCAACCATCATCCCACATGTCATAGCTCAAGCATGCAACCTCAATGCACACTCATTCTCGCAAGCTTCATTGACATCCAACACTCATCCCAATATGCAGTAATCTCCTTTCAACATCCCACTTCCAACATCTCCATTTTGCTCAAATCTGCAGCACCCCACTGTATCCTCTCTCGCACCGCACTATCCTCCAAAGCATCTGAATGTAGCCCCACAGCAATAGGCTATCTCATCCTCATCGCACTGCTCAGTCACACTCCCAGCTGGCTCAACACTTGGCTTCCCAAAGCTCGGATAGGTCAGCCGGTTAGGAGGGCGCACATCCCTCCTAGGACGGTCAGCCGTACGTGCGGCACCTTGTGGAGCACCTTGCTGATGCTGCTGCTGCTGCTGCTGCTGCTGCTGCTGCTGCTGCTGCTGCTGCTGCTGCTGCTGCTGCTGCTGCTGCTGCTGCTGCTACTGCTGCGGCTGCTGCTGCTGCTGCTCCTCCACCTCAGGTTCTCCCCCATCCTCAGTCACCCCAGAGATCTCCTCCTCTGAGACAGTGACCTGCACTTGCCTCGAAGGCCGCTGCACCTCATCGGCCTCAATGATCAGCGGTGTCGTAGGAAGCTTCTGCTGCTGCTGCTTCCACTCCTTGTAGTACAAGGACTCGAGGAACTTCACATCCCTCGACACAGTCAGCTGCTGGCTGGTCAAGTCCCATATCAACCAGCCCTTGTGATCCTTGGCAAGCCCCAAGTGCACACCCCATCTCCCAGAAGCTTCCAGCTTTCCCCTCTTCTCCTTTGGCACATGAAACACCACCATGCACCCAAACGCTCTCAGCATGTTGACCGCTGGTGCACTCCCATACCACTTGGTATAAGGGATCCACAGCTCGTCCCCCACTGTCGCCAGCACCCTGTTCTTCACAACAGCGATCTGCCTCAGTGCAGTCACCCAAAACGGATCCGGCAGCCCAAGACGCCCAAGTAGAGTGCGGGCACCTTCCTGCAGGGTCCGGTTGAATCGCTCAGCCACGCCGTTCTGCTGAGGGTTGTAGGGCACTGTGAGCTGATGCTGAATGCCCTTCTTCTTCAGCACCGCCTCAAACTCATTGCCAATGAACTCTCCCCCATTGTCGGTGCGGATCACTTTCACCTTGTGTCCGCTCTCCCTTTGAGCTCTCGGCATCCACTCCTTAAGAACAGCCGCTGCCACCTCCCCCTTTGTCTTGAGAGGGTAGACCCACACCGCACGCGTGTGGTCGTCCACGATGGTCAAGAAGTAGCGGCTGCCCGAGAGAGAAGGGGCCCTCGTAGGACCCACCACATCCATGTGCACAAGTGCAAGTGGTGCCTTGGCTGGTCCCGTGCTGCTGCTGAAGGGAAACTTCGTGAATTTCGTCTCAAGGCACGTAGGGCAGCTCCCAATCTCCTTTGCTGCCCCCTTCACCTCCAACCCCTTCAAGCTCCCATCCTTCACCAACTTCTGCAGCATCGGAATGTTGATGTGGCACAACCTCTCGTGCCACGTCTCCCAATCGGCCTCACCACTCCCAGATGAAGCCTTTGCCCATGCAGCCGTTGCATCCACACCAGCAAGCACCTCACCATGAGGCTGCTGTGGCTGCTGCACCTTCTTGACTGCATCCAGGGCCCCAATAGTTGGTGCAGTCTCCTCTCCTCCCGCAGTTGCCTTAGCCGCTGCCGCTGCCTTTGCCGTTGCTGGTGGTTTCCCGTTCCAAGGGATGATGGGCAGCTGCCATAGGTCCTTGATGCAGCTGCTCTTCTCCTCCAAATCCCACAGCAGCAACTTCCCAAGCTTCGCACGGCAGCTCGTTGGGCCGAACGTAACTTTGGCCTTGCTTTTCTGCAGCCGGCGCACAGAGAGGAGGTTAGCGGATAAACCTTCAACAAGTAGGACATTCCCAAGCCCCACAAGTCCCCCATTGGCTCCCATCACCTTGGCATTCCCAACACCAATCACAGGGAGCAAAGCACCTGAAGCGGCAGCCACAAACTTGATCTTCCTAGGGGGTTTCACCTCGTCAAGCAAATCTGCCCGCGGAGTCATGTGACTTGTGCAACCTGAATCAATCACCCAGTGAGTGAGGGGGTGCATCACAACCTTCCCAACCGAACCCACATCATCCTCACTCACTTTCACATCCTCAATCATAAAGAACAAGCCAGGGTCAGCTTTACCTTGTGCACCATCACCTTGTGCACCTGAACCTTGCACAGCACCACCTCGTGCGCGTTCACCGCTTGGCGGCTTAATGCCTGGAGGCACCCATCCTTCAGGACGGCTAAAACACTTGAACCACGGGTGTCCAGCCTTCTTGCAGTACCAGCACGCACCCTCCATTCGGGTGCTCCCCCTGCCGCCAGAGCTCCCATGCCCTTCATTGTAGTCACCTCGGCCTCTCCCTCTGCCAAAGCCTCTCCCACGGCCTCGGCCTCTCCCTCCCCCTCTTCCTCTGCTGCCTCCTGCAGCTCCATACCCCTCAGCAGTTTTGTTGGCAGCACCACCTCTCGTGTGGCACCTGCGGAAGTCCTCCTGCAGGATCTGCTGCCGTAGCCACTCAGGCGTCCACTTGTCCTGCTGAACGTTGAGGGTGGGGATGAGGTTGTCCCACGAGTTGTCGAGCACCGAGATGATCTTGGTGCACTGCTGCATCTCCGACACCTTGCTGCCCGCCGCTGCCATCCTCGCATAGGTGTCCTTGATCTTGTCAAGGACCGGCTTCACATCGTCTCCCGGCCGCATGGAGAGGGCAGCCAGCTCCTTCTCCAACACAATCACCATCGGCAGCGTGTTGGGCTGAACCACATCGCGCAGTAGTTTCCACGCCTTCGGTCCGGAGTCGTCCAGCTCCACTAAGTCCTTGATGTGCTGGAACATGTCGTTGTTGACCCATTGCAGAATCAAGTCGTACAGCACCGCGCTCCGCTCAATCCATCGATCGCGGGCATCGCCTTCCTCTGGCATTTTCTCCTCTCCCATCGCAAGTTTCAGCAGCTTGTAGCGCTTGAAGACGCTCCTCATCCGCCCGCTCCATTCCTCATAATTGGAGCCATCCAAAGCTTCGATCTTGGATGGTGGCGGTTCACTCCTCTTCTCAGCTGCTTCTCCACTCATCTCCTCTGCTCCCAATCAGAGGTTTCAGCTCCCTCCCTTTGCTGGTCTCGTGTAGATCCACACAATTTCCACAAGTGTCGGCGCCAACGAAATTTCGGCAGAGTTTCCCCTTAGCGGAAGTCACTCCCAACCTCCAGAACTCCACTTAGGCACGCCCACAGGCCATGGTGGGTCTAGGAGGGTCTTCACACTTCAGTAGACTCCCCACAAAGTCCTTAATCAGCTCTGATACCACTTGTTAGAGACTAAGGACTGAGTCTATGAAGAATAGGGGCCGAAATATCACAAAATCGTTGGCTTATAACTCTGGACAGAAACCGCGAAATCACAAGAAACGCCGTCGACGAAACACTAACCATTAGAATTCCTCCAAACTCGATTATGTTGTAGCCCTTGACCAAGGCTATCTTTCCCAATTTGAATCGTATCAAATGATGGAGTATATCTCGAGTTATCGATTTCGGCGCACTAGGGGGTAAGCTGCCACAAGCTTAACTCAATCACAATTAACTCTCACAAGTTCACAGGTTTACAACGTTACACACAAGAGAGTTAGAGTAGCACTAAACCAGGTGGGAGGGAAGAGGAGGACGAGAGGGAAGGTCCCAAGGAGTCCCCAACCAAAGGAAACCCCATGCCACACAATTCCCCTCTCCATAGGCAACCCCACTTTCACATTTGTCACTTTCCCAACTCATGCCATCCACCTCAACCCAACTTGGCCACACTTGCCAACCTAGTTTGGCTTCTCCCAACCACATGGCAGCAATCTACAGTGATGGGTTCGAATGTCCCAACCCCAAAAGTCTGTACCCCATATTGAGTCACTCTCACAACTTCCCAAAGTCGCCGCAACCAAAGTACAGAAAGCATACGAACTCCAATGTCCGTAACTTTCTTGTTCTTGCTCCGATCGCGGCGATTCTTGGTTCGTCGGAAAGCTCTCGAGCAGAGACTTCAGATATCTGCTCAAGCCAAATAACATTCACACATACTCAGGGAATCCAAACCGCACAAATCACAAATTCTTGCACACGCTCACACCACGCATGCAATGCACGAACACATGATGGGAGGCAGACAGACGTGAATGCAAATGATAGCATCACACAACAGGCCCGACTTTGCTCTCTTCAGCGGGGCAAATGGTCCTTGTTGTATTCGAATGTTGTGGAGGCAGACAACACTCCACCCCCGCCACGTCACCAGCCCAACCACACGGGCAACATTAGCAGGGCAGAAGGTCTGGCAAAATGTGGGAGCCTGTGCTATGCTGTACTGGTGCTCAAGTCAACGCCACTCCGCAAGCCGAGCTAACAGATTTTGGATGAGTCGCAAACACCCACCAGCTGGCCCCGAACCGCTGACTTGGCCACCCAGCACCCAACCAACAGACATGACCATTGCCCTCGCTGGTTTCGTAAAAAAATTACAGCGATGCGAAAATTGGGTAGGAGCCGGCCCGTCGGGAACAACATTTGAACACCTACGCAATGCATCTGTAACCAACGCAGCAGTATGCACTCATCTGCACGCTGCGGAGAGTCACCCTACAACGGGATTGGACTACGAAGGAGGGCACGGGGTTGTGTGGGTGATCGCAGCGCTCTAGTAGCGTTCTAACAGAGTTCTCACTACTTGCGCTGTTCCCAGACAGCGTTTCCACCAGTGATGCTTCACCCCCATGTGAAGCAGCATCATCCTCACAAATTCGACGACCGTGCGCATCTCCCGCTCCGCCATGCCATTCTGCTGTGGAGTGAAGCACGTCGCTCTTCTTCGCGATCGGGCGGACCCACACAAAGCGGGTGAGGTTGTGGAGAATACCCTTGTCCTCGACAAGTTCAGTGAATTTCTTGCCAAGAAATTCGCCTCCGCGATCTGAGCGCAACCTTTTCACCGTCGTCGAAGTCTGCCGCTCCACTTCCTTCAGCCACTTCTCGAAAACGACCAGCACGTCGCTCTTCTTCGCGATCGGGCGGACCCACACAAAGCGGGTCTTGCGGTCTTTGAGGAGGAGGAAGTAGAGGCTCCCATCTGCGGCGGCCACACGGAAGGGGCCACAGAGGTCAATGTGCACGACGTCGAGGGCGTTTGCAGCCTCTGATCCCATCTCTGGAAACGTATGACGCGCTAGCTTGCCGCCGACACAAGAGGTACACGGCAAGTCGGCTCCAGCTGACTTCTCAATGTCCAGACCGATGGCAACGTAGTGCTTGGCCGAGCTCAGAATCGTGTCGATGCCGACGTGCGCGAGCCTCGCGTGCCACTTAGCCGGCTTGGACTTCGTCGTCGAGGCGATCGTCCACAGAGCAATGGCGTCTGTCGCAGATATAGTTGATTTTGAGGAGCAGGGGCGAAGGTCGGTGCAGAGGACTCGGCCGGTGTAGCGTGCTCGACCGAGCACATCTCCTGCAGCGGAAACGAGCAGCATCTCGTCACCCTCGTTCTGCAGCTTCACGCCGTTTTCCTTCAGCTGACCAGCAGACAACAGGTTCGCGTGCACGCCCGGAACGTACAACACGTCGGGGATGAGAATCTGCTTCCCAGTCTCCCTTTCAGAGCAACCGTGCCGCGGCCTTCGACGTTCTGAAGCGCCCCGTTGAATCCGCGCACGTGACGGATTTCTCCTCCTGGCTTCATTTCGACGAAGGCCTCTCGTGTTCCCATCAGATGATGGGAGCAGCCACTGTCGAGGAGAACCACAGTCGGATTCGCGTGCACGGCTGCTGCGACCGCCTGGAAGTCGGCTCCAGCCTCCGGCGCCAGCGAAATTGTTGGCTCGACCACGCCAACCATCGAACAAGAGGCTTCCTTTTCGCTCGAAGCATCACCGTACTCGAAACCAGCCATCCGCATGTCGGCCAAAATTCGCCGCGCTCGATTGCAGTACTCGGTCGCCGATTCCTGCTCGCCCATGCGAATGGTGGCCAATTTCTTCTCCAGTTGGCTGATGTAGAGGTCGTCGGTCGCTCTGTAGGTGCGCATGATGTACTGCCACGCTTGGTAGCCGGCGTCCACTTGAAGTCGGCACTGCTTCAGCGCGACTTGCACCAGCGGCGAACAACACCTCGAAATGACCATGAAGGTCAGAAGATGAGCAGCGCGGAGTTCAGAGTCGTCTTCGCCCGGCGTCACCACATCGCCGTCGACGAACTTCTTCAATCCAACGATCTCCAGCTGAGGTTCGATTGACTCAATCCATGTGATCAAGTCGTGTCGTCCTTCGAGCGGCTTCGGCACAGCGATCTTGTCCGGCGAAAATTTGAAGTAGCCGTACGCTGGCGCGATGCCTCCGTCGCGACCAGCCGACGCATGAGTCGCCGATGTCGGCCTGGCTCCACTCCGCTGAGGAGAAAGGCGTCGACCATCGATGTTGCCGTTCGAACTTCCCGCTGTCGCCGAGCGCTGATTCGCGCATGCATTCCGCCGATGCTAACGTCGGCGGCCCGAATCACTCCACGAAGCCTCGTGCTGCCTTCGCTGCCGACTTGGTTACCACCGTCGACCTGGTCATCGACGTTCCCTTCGTTGCGCGCCGGTCGGGTACGCGGGTACGCGGGCAGACCATCCGACTCAGTACGGGTCGTTGGGTGATCGCGCGCCCACTGCACGCGGGTTCCAAAGAGCATAACATCCAAGGTTGCTCCGCCGTACTCGCCAGCTGCGTGGCGTGCCCGAACGTCATCTAACCGCGCCTGCAGGGTATCCTCTACGACTGCAGCGACCTCCTCCTGGTCGACCATGGCGGTTTAGACGGCTGCCGGCCTACAACAACTTAGGTATTGAGCACTAAAGTCGGCTACTCTGAAGGTTCTAACGCGGGGCCGCTCCACGCTCACCGCACCATGCGGAGAGTCACCCTACAACGGGATTGGACTACGAAGGAGGGCACGGGGTTGTGTGGGTGATCGCAGCGCTCTAGTAGCGTTCTAACAGAGACCCCACTACTTGCTCTGTTCACAGAGAGATTTGGCAAGAGTTTCCACTAAGGAAATTGAAAGTACATTGAAAATTGAGAATTAGAGTACAAGAATGAGCATGCAAAGTGATATCTCTGGAATGGCATTGCAACCCCTAGCAACCATTCTGCAAGGCGAATTGCCAGCACTGCATCAGAGCGGTTCGCCAACGCTGAAACAGAGCGGTCTGCCAGCGTAGCAGAAGGGCGACATGCCAGCGCTGCAACAGGGCGGCCTGCCAGCGCTGCATTCGCAGGTGAATATCTGCGCAGGTGTGCACCTGCCGAGTAGGTGCAGGTAGACGGTTACACCGTCAGAGACATTGCGCAGGTGCCAGGTAGAGAACGCTCCGACGGTTTCTCCAGATGCCCACCGTCGAGCACGTGATGCCATTTCGGAGGTCGAATTTCGCTAAGAGCCACCTGAGCGAATTTCGCATGCCCTCGCAGAGTTTCGCGGTCGTGCGAATTCGGCCGACCAGTTCGCCGAGCTGACGCTCGCCGAACAGCGCCCTTTGATCAGAGAACGCGGCTACACCCCGTCCGTCAGAGATCGCGCGACCCAGAAGCAGATCAGAAGACGAGCTCGTCGAACAGCACCCCGTCGACCAGAGCTCGTTGACGGGCTGGTGAATCAGAGGACAACCTCCTCGAAAACCACCCGCGGTTTCAGAGGACGGGCTGATTTAATGCGACGATCACTTCGTCGAATTCACCACGTCGTAGCGGAGAATGCCTGCGCCCAAGCGAGGGCGGGGCCTTTAACTCCGACACACGCCCTCGTAAATACGTTTTTGACAGGCAATCTGCCACAACCTGTAGGTGATTTGTTCATGCATCCCGACTAGT
Source organism: Closterium sp. Yama58-4 (assembly GCA_947470075.1). NCBI lineage: Eukaryota > Viridiplantae > Streptophyta > Zygnematophyceae > Desmidiales > Closteriaceae > Closterium > Closterium sp. Yama58-4. The sequence continues at coordinate 603,029 of CANIUD010000858.1, read as the reverse complement.
TTCTCTAGAAAAACCTGAAGGTAGGGCCCGCCTCATTGCGACTGGAAAATGTCTGATTCGCCTAGCAACAAAGGCTGCTTTGCCAGCAATGGAATAGTTGACGTGCATGTTCGTCGCACGTTCTGTGGCCGACTGAAACCAGAGTGTCCGGACTTTGGACCGCGTGTTCAGACATTGAAATGTCATTTTTTTTTAATTGCGGACCGCGTGTTCGTACTTCGGATGGTGTCCAGTCCAGGAATAAGACCTAAATTCGCTAACGAATAGTAGAGTTGACTAAGTCGAAGATGAGAACGCGGCGGGAGACTTTGGCGAAGAAAGAGTTTGAGAAACAGGCGAAGTAGTTACTGAGTAAGTGAATGAGAACTGGTTGAACATGGTAGATACAAACTAGGTTGATATAGCATCTACGAGCAATTGTGGGAAAGTGGTTTGTGAGAACATTAAATCCCCCTCTAACACATGCGTTCGGTTTACATCTATGGAAGCCTCTCAATACTTGCAACATACTAGTAATCACATATGTGGAGTGAGCACATTCTTATTGCAAAAGAAAAGTCAGACACCCCTTGCTACTAGCAGTGTATATGCAGTAAGAACATTGATATTCTTGTTTTTTATTTTTTATTTGTGTGTGTGTGTGTGTGTATGTGTTTTTTTTTTTTTTGAATAACGTCTGATCCCAAATTTCAATCGTTGCTTTCTTCCTCTGCGTGCTCAATGGTACATGTCATGAATTGGATATGAAGTAAGGGGTATGAAGAACTATAGGTCTGAGCCAAACCTCCTTAAAAATATTTTTGGTGTGGTTGAAAATGTGTCAGTAGCAAAAGATGGAAGGGATGGAAGGAGTTGATTGTGTTATATTAGAGCTAGGAGTTGTTTGTTCCTAGTTGTAGATGCTTAGTTTCATTCGAGCGTAAGGCATTTACAATCGTGCATTGTTTGTTTAAGTTTCTACAACAATAAACCAACTCTTGGCTTAAACAGAAAAATAATTGAATATGAATTTGAATAGGTTCCTATGTAAGCTGCCGACCATGAAAAAAGCGCAAAACAACCAGGTTTCATGACACCATCCTGCTTTTTTTTTTTGGGGAGGGGGGGGGGGGGGGGGGGGGGGGGGGCCAAGGGGGGGGGGGGGGGGGGGGGGGGAGGGGGGGGGGGGGGAGGCAGAGGAGGTTGGGGAAAGGAGAGGGGGATGGGATATTCTAGGAACAGTGTTGGGGGAAGGGATGTGGACTCCACATCGGATGTGCTGGCAGTGGCAGTGGGTAGGCATCATCTTGTGTTGGCGCGAGAGGTCAGGTCTGCAGTCCATTTATGCCTGTGGATCTACTGTTGAGCAAACTGTACGGTACAAGAACTGTAGAGTTCATGTGGAAACGCCTCAAAAGGTCAACGGTTCAGTTTTACAGAACTGTGCTTGGCTTGTCCACAACTTCGACGCGATGCTACATGTTTATGTTGGGGTACCTACCCATGATCTATCTAAAACGGAGGGTAGACGTTATCCCATACATATGTTTCTGTCGAGGTATTAAAAATACCTTCGAAGTTATGCGAGATTGATTCTTACCGTTGCTTGCTGTTTTTTATAACCCTGTTCTTGATTCCCCTGCAGCCAAACAGGTAGGGCGTTTTTACGAGATGAAGGGACGAGGTGTAAAACTAGATTTTGTCTCCATTCTGTCTCATTTTTAGGAGGTGGCACGCTAGCACCAAAACCCCACCGGTCCGTCGCCGACCAGTGCGTACCCGTTGCGTACCAGCTACGGACCAGCCTTGTTCTCGGCTTGAGTTCGCCCCTTGACCTGCTTGCACCCCCCCAAAAATCAGCGCAGTGCGCCCGAAGGGGAGGGCACGACAATTCGCGACAGTTCGAGCATGCCTGACATAATGTACCAAAATTTCGTTTGCTCTCGCTCACCCTGATTCCTCCGCTCGTGGGTACCACGCCGGACCCTCTGTAAATCGGACCACCTCTTTTCGTATTTGCCTTTTGCCTTTTGCACCCTACGGCTTGACAAGGCATCTCGCTTGGCACAACCATATTTCTGGCGAATGGTCAACTCCACCCAAGCTAGGGGAAATGCGGCGACGTGGGTCCATTTTGCTCAGCTGCAGGAGCCCTGTGTGGTTCAACAATTTTTAACATTCACGTTAGTTCATGTTACCCCTAGCCTCAGAACTGAAAATTCAGTAGTACAGTTCAGCAAGGAACTGTACTGTAGTTCATTTCCCGTCTGGCAACTCTATTTGGTTCGATGCCCAATATGAAATGCTGGAAACGAATGGGGCAGGTCGGTGTATTTCCCGAATGCCCACCAAATTTTCAATGGAATCCGGGGAGGCCATACTGGAAAATGGTGCTTCCCCCCACCCCCAACCCACGTTGGGTGCATTCTTGCTCAACATCCTTCCCGCTCATCTCCTGCCGAGGTTCTGACAGGGCCAAACACAACTATCGCACACATCATTCGCACGCTCATAGGACCCCTTCGCACAGACTTTCGCGCATCGCCGTGGGCGTGGGATCAACACATAATCTTGTCGCATAGTTTTTCACGCTCCTCTTCCCTAGTAGTAGTAATAAAGGTCCTTTTTAGCACTCCTTTAGCAACCACAGATCTGTGGTCAGGACAGTAGAATGGGATGGAAAGATCTGGGGTGGTCGCTCGCCGGGAGGGAAAAAGGCGTGCCGGCGGAAAGAGCGGAGACGGCAGAGGAAGGGGGTGGCGTGGGCGGAGGAATGGTAGGGGAGACGGCAGGGGCGGATGATGAAGTGCCGCTACTGGATGACGAGGAGGTGAAACGTGCGGACAAGGAGGTCATTCAGGGTACTGCGCGCCACCAAGCCGCCTAATCGTCTCCTCCTTTGTTTCAGTGACTGAATGCTTGTTCTTCCTAATGAAGCATTCCAAGCATCGAATGCTCTGCCAAGATGTATTTGTCCTTCGGCTCTTATGCTAAGTATGTTGATATTTCTGTTCCGAGCTAACGTGATGTATTGCCATATTTGCAGGTGT